>CP137672.1:16857086-16930229 GCA_037976565.1 Mesocentrotus franciscanus | reverse complement strand
ACATACAATCCCAACGCGATCCCTACTAGACCAACTAGACGTACACACGATCTCTACACAATCTCGGCCTGAGCAGATCGACCTGTTCGAACAGGGATCCAAGATGATTCGTAAATTGAGTGGTTGCACAAAATATTATCGTCAGCTGATGGTACAGTACTCATTTTGATCAGCGTTCAGTTCATCTCAGACACTCAAGAAGGCTAAAGGCTTATTTCGAAGTCAATGCATTCCACATTTCTTTAAACTTCCCCCTGCAGACCCAGTGCCATTTGCCAAAGTAATGTATTGCACATGATACTTAAAACATTAATTTTATTTGCCTTTTCAAACAGACTGTCAAGAGCTGCACGTGTCGCAGTCACATGTTACTACCAATTCTAGAAGCGATTAACTTAATTAGTATCAATATACCGGTACGAAGAAAATGTGATTAGATCAGCACGTAATTGTGTTCTTGTTTAAAAAAATATATTTATAAGGTGTTTTATTTATTCAATACCAGAGGCAATACATATAACCGAAATCATGAAATTTACATCATACTCAGAACAATCAAAATACAACTCAGAATAATCAAAATACATTCAAAAGTATTATTCTGAACATCAATTGCTAAACAAAACAACTCTTTCATACATTTCCTTATTCGTTTAAAACAATAATAGTAATAATAATGATATAATACTTAGTCACATCTCCGTGGTCATTTCATGTTCATTTTGTACTTCTTTGAAGAAAAAAATGAATATCTGTTGAATTAAAAAAAAAAAAAAAAAAGTACATGAAATATTACAGTCTGTCAAAATATTGTTTAAAAAGTACTACCTCTCAAAAGAGACAAACTCCCCAAAAGAGAGATAAAGATAAAAACAACCAAAAAAAACCAAAAACAAACCCCCCCCCAAAAAAAAAACAACAACAAACAAACAAACAAATATAAACATAAAGCAAAGAAATACTGCTGGGATAGAGGGTTGGGAAGTTGCTTTTTTAAAAGTTAATTAATATTGCACAAAACTTTCCAAGGTCTCTCATTTTTTAAAGTGAATTGAAAGAGTATCCCTTTCCATTGCAAGTTTTTTCCTCTTTCCTATTTTCGAAAATTTTATCTTTTACTTCATCTACATTTGGAGGCTTCCCCTTCTCTCTGCTATTAAAATCATCAATTTAATCAAAATCAGAATGTGGTTTAGTAATTGCTCCGATTTCATATTACTCCCATCTATTCCAATATGAATTTCTTTCCACGACAGTTTCCTTAGAATTGGTTAATTGAGTTTATCAGCACATTTTCCCCAGAATCTTTTTATTATATTACATTAAAAAAAAAAATGTTGATAGGTTTCCTCCAAAATATTGCAATACGAACACAAACCGTTTGTACGAGATTTATATCTATGCAGATGATGGTTTGTATAAACTATTCTATGCAAAAGTTTAAACTGAAATTCTCTCAGTTTACTGTTTAATGTGCACAACTTTGGTTGAACAAAAAAAAAATTCCACTTCTTTAGTTGTAATATTATAAAGTTCCATTAAGTTATGAAATGCTGAGCTGATTTCTGCATTCTTCTTGATTTGACTTTTATACACCATCTCTGCAGTTATTTCTTCAAATTTAAAACCTTCTTTGCAAATATTAATTCTAAACTAAGGCCACAGTGGATGGACTTTTTGCAGGCTGAACATTCTGTTTCCATTCGTGAGGAATTATTGAATAGATTTTGTTAACTTTTGTAATTTCTTCCTTACTTAAACCAATGGTAATAAAATATGCATCTTTTTTTAATAACCCTTGTTCATCGCATATGTGATGAAGTCGATATATTTTTTTAAAAAACAAATTTTCCTCAAATAAAGTTTGACCTTCTAGTTGAATACAATTATTATTATACAATATTTCATTGCCTCTGTATCTCTCTTCTGTTTTAACATATTCTTTCATATCTATACATGCTTTCAGAAGATTCTGATAAAAGAAGGTAACATGAGTTTTACTGTATCTCTCCAATAGTTGCAATAAAATATTAAATTCCGCCCATTGGTCTCATTAAATATTTAAAGTAATGTTTCCATTTGATAGCTTGAGTTCCTGTTACAAGCCTTTTTTTTCCACATTATTCTCTGTGCCTTTACAAACAGTCGGAAATTCATCATTTTGAGCCCACCCTGCGGATAGTCTAAAAACATGATGCTTTATTAATTTTGCCTTTACTTCTTCACAAAAAAAAATCAAAACATATTTCTTCAATTTCGCTATACACCCATTATGGAACCGGCATCAATGTTGATAAATATATAAATTTAGAATAGCCATATCATTTCATTAATTGAATTTTCCCATTAATGTTAAATCACGCTGCTTCCACCACGTAAAACGTTTTTAATCTTGCTCAATATTTCTTTATAATTCATTTGTTCTTTGATATCTTCGTGTATTGAAAAATAAATTCCTAGTATTTTAACAATGTCTACTTGCTTCCCAAACGGAAATGTATGAGTGGATAATTGTGGACCTAAGGGCAAAATGAATGTCTTGTCCTTGTTTAACTTTAAGCCTGATATTTTATAAAAACATTCAAAAATATGTTTAATTTCCTTAAATGAATTCGAATCTTTAATGAAAAGCGTTATATCGTCTGCGTACAGAGAGAGAGGGATCCCCTGCCTTACTCCTCTTTCAACCTTGAAATAACCTGTTGATGTATATCCATTTATAACACAACTTTCTGCTTCAGCATAACAATTATTAACCCATTTACAAAACCCTAGTCCAAAATTAAATGATTGTAAAACCTTATATAAAAATAATTGTGAAACAGAATCAAATGCTTTTTCAAAATCAATGGCCACCAAAAAGCATGTTCTCTGTAAAAGAAGTATGAAAGATCATGTCGTCTATTATTCGTATTGCTTCTCCAATGTTCCTATCCTTAACATATCCCAACTGATCAAAACTAACAATTTCAGGTAAAACTTCTTGTATTCTCTTTGAAAGTATCTTAGATAGGATTTTATAATCTACGTTTAGCAACGAAATCGGTCTGTAATTCTTAATAAGCTCCGGATCTTTGCCATCTTTATGTATCAAGATAATAACTGCTTGCCTTTGAGAGCCTGATAATTCCCCTTGTTGAAGAGCTTCATTAAAAGATGCAAGAACTAGATCTCCAATTACTGGCCAAAATTTCTGATAAAATTCTGCACTTAAACCATCATTTCCTGGAGATTTGTTAAGTTCCATATCTTTTAGTATTTCTATGCATTCCCTTTCTACGATTGTTTCCTCACATGAATCTCGTGATATATTATTCCATTTTGGCAGGTTATTAGTAAAAAAAAAAGTCCAAAGTGTCATCTTGTATAGAATTTATTTGCTATATAGCTGCCCATAAAATGATTTTATTCCTTCAATTAATTTTTTTTCGTTAGAAGTGGTATTTCCATTTCCATTTAATTTCTTTATTATACTTTTTTTTCTATTTGATTCCATTAACTGTTTGAAGAATCCTGTATTCTTTTCTCCACATTCATACCATGAGGATCTTGACCGTACTTTTAAACCTTCATTGATGTAATCGTGGAGTAAACTTGTTGTTGTTTCTTAGTTTTCAGAAATATCTTTGTGATGTCCATTGCAAATCGACAATAAATCCTCTTCTAAGTCTTTAATCTCTTTTACCAATTTTCCGATTTTTTTTTTCTTTCTTTCTTTTCTTTCCTCCGCCCTTTTTCTTGATAGTTTAATTGTAAACTTCCGTATTTCCATTTTCATGAAATCCCAAATTACTCTCTTATCTTAAATTTCAACAGACAGTTTCTCTTTTAAAATCTTTATTTCTTCTCTAATCTTCTTAACGTATTCCTTGTCACTTAATAGACTATCATTAAACTTCCAATAAGATCTTTTATTTTTATTTTTTGTCGATGACCTATTATGGATTAACAGATTAACTGCTGAATGGTCAGGGGCTATAGAGGGAACAATGTCATATTTGGATGTTATTTGCTCTAAATTCTCTGATATGATCCAATAATCTAAGCGACTTTGCATAAAAGGATTTCGTTGTTTATACGTGTATTGCTTTTTATCTTTATTTTTACTTCTCCATACATCACGTAATCTATAACTATCCATGAACTCTTCAATTTTTTACTAAATTTTGTTTGCTTCTTTGATACTTGTCCAAAATAATCTAGATTCGTGTCTCTAATAGCATTGAAGTCACCCCCAAGTGCTACTGGATTTCCTTCTGTATTATTCCTATTGAGTTGAGTTGCGATCGGAAAGATCGAGCGCGGTCGAGAAGTAGTCGAGAAGTGCTCGGGATGTCATCGAGAAGCAGTCGAGAAGTGAGCGAGTTCGGTCGAGTGACTGTTTAGGGCAGACATGTACCGATCGTCAAGCGGTTGAGTTGTTTATCGAGTTGATTGGGAACCAATCGTGTAGAAGTTGTGTATAAATCGAGATGATCGGGTAGTGATCGGCGGAAAAAATCCAACGCGACCAAACTAGACCTCTATACGATCGATTCCCGATCAGCTCGACCTCTACTCGACCAATACACGATCGATGTACGATCGCTTGCCTTCTCGACCCCTACACGATATTTTTTGACATGCCAAAAATTGTCGTGTAGGAAGCCAGATCGATACCGATCAAGGTAGACCGACCCCGATCAAGGTAGACCGACCCCGTTCACCCTTGCCGACCGAGCCCGACCAGGCCAAAATAGCTTGATCGGGCTTGGTCGGGTTGGTTTGATCGGCAGTGGGAACCCACCATAACCCAAGTCCACATTATTCTAGTTTCAACGCTCCTCTCAGCTCCGTTCCGTCCTCTATCTCGCAGTCGGACGCTATACACACGTACACATCATCAATCAACGTATCGTACTGTAGAATTGCAATTGCACGTGAACAAATCAGTTGTCGACTGCCCATATAATGTCTTAAAAACTTTAATTTTGAAGCCTTTACTGTGGCCACATTTCACGTTACTCACGTCGGGTCGATCACAATGCTATTGTACAATGATTGCATCCATTCCAATTGTTGTCCAGATAAAAACAAGATCAAAAAACGGAAATATGAAGTAGGAGAAGAAGTTAAAATTCTGTCTTGTTTCCAAGGGTTACGCCAGTGATCTTTCACTTTTCCTCCCCTCTAACTTATTAAAAATCAAAACCGACAAGAGATGGCGCTCTTGCAATAGTTTGGCGTCTACATTTCCGGCCCCTTAATTTTCGGAGGCAAGCCGACAGAAAATTACACCTTTTCTTATACTTCCAATAAACAATAATAACCATCAACCTTCTCGAAT
Organism: Mesocentrotus franciscanus; assembly: GCA_037976565.1. Taxonomy (NCBI): domain Eukaryota; kingdom Metazoa; phylum Echinodermata; class Echinoidea; order Camarodonta; family Strongylocentrotidae; genus Mesocentrotus; species Mesocentrotus franciscanus. Next base: position 16,924,903 of record CP137672.1, on the reverse strand, counting down.
CATTCTTAGTGACGGCTTTGTCACACAACTCTAAACTACAACTGAATTAAATCTTGTTCCTGTATCCCTTATACTTCTGTTGATTCTCCAACATCAATTTCAAAAGTTCCTGTCAACAAAAACTCAAAACCTTTTTGATTTCAAACTATACACATGTAACTCAATGCAATAAAATATGCATAACCGTGGCTCTAACATGCCACAACACCTACCGGTACGTGACACAAAAACACCTCAATGCCATCATTTAGAAAATACCAATGACAATTTGACCTTTAACTAGATTATGAATATCTTTACTCCTGACTATTATCAGTTTGTCAAACGAAACCAACCAATGTCCCTCTTGTGGCTCTTTTACTATCTTTGGACAAGAAAGCCCACAAGTGTCACAAAATGAAAGATTTTTGCATAGGTTAGTAACTTGTACACTCACTATAAATAATTTTGGCATTTAAGAAAACACTCTGGAATGCCGCAATGCAACCCTATCTTAAAAAAGGCAAGTACTTTTGACTCCAATACATAGCACAGATAAAACTGTATTTTGTTTTGCACCGATATAATAAAGACATGCACAATGAAATCGGGCCATAGCTATCAAAGAGTCTTTGGTAACAATATGCTTTGGTCGTAAATCTGTCTAACTCTAAATTCTCAGTACACAAACTACTCAACAATAAAACAATGACAATGAGAGCCACAATATCACAACAAAATTTTGAATGGTTAAGAACTAAATTAACCACTACCTCTTACTCTAGGGTGTACACTTTCAAGTTCCACTGAATTCAGAAGTATACTGTGGACTAAGACTATCAAACAACTCTCCTTATTGAAACATGTCATCAGATGACTAGTCTTGATTCAAACTCTTTTCACTGAGTTGAATCCTGTTTTACCATGTTTGCAATAATTTTGGACTTTTGTTATTTTCGCCAATTGGCAAAATCTGTCTCTTTCAGAACTTGTAGAAATAAACAACACAATCGAATGTCATGTCCCTTCTAACAAATGCAGTAAAGCATTTCTCTTTCGTGCAAACTATAAATAAAGCATGCAAAGTGTCGTTTCTTATATACAGCTGTAGCTACATGTAACAACAAACATATGACACGATTTGTTCAAATCATGCTATCAAACACTGCCATTTCTATAAAAGAAATTTCCAACTGTAAATATCCTGACACTAAATCTGAACATAGCAAAATTATTCCACCTCTAATTGCGCTACTACCAACTCATTTGCTATAGAAGCATCAACATCTTCAAAATAGTCCAGTGTGTACAGTTCTGCTTTCACTAAGCACCATTAATGCCCATAATACAATTTTTTTTCATTTTGTATAAACTCTTTGAAATTTTGCCTCAGAACCAAAATGACATCTGCTTTAAAATAACCTGTACACAAAAATATTTGCATCAACACAAATATGCACATTATACATTCCTTGATTCCTAAAGAATCTTTACATTATATCCTTCAAAATGATAACTCATTGCCTTCTATAATCATACACTTTAAAAGCAACACAAAATATGCTTCCAAATATCTTATATGACATTTTAAATACATGCAAAATTTTTCTCTCCTGAATTCCTGAAAAATGTTTACCTGTTAGCCCATAAGTGGAACATGACCCAATGACTAATATTTGTTTTGTTTTTTCAGAAATTTAAATTTCAATATTCATGTTCTAGCAAATACATGTACATCATGAATAATCAAACAATATTCATATATTTTACATATTCAATATTTTTATTATCTTCTCTTTCAACTTCTAAAAGACATCTGTGTCACTGTGCCCCTTATCAGCATTTCAAAGGTACATTGTAAATGTATTTTACACTCCTCAAATGCAATTCACTGAATAACAAAATATGCCTATGAAACTGTTAGAAATAGCAATCAAATTGGCAAGAATCTTTTCTATGCATAAAATGCATTTTCACTTAGTCCCTGTCCATTATGTTCAAATAATCTGACTTTTCCTTTTAAATGTCCAAAGTCTGAGTCTATTCCTTAGTCAGTCCATGATAGCCAGATTTTGCACAATAATCAAGTCTTTTAGTCTTTTTCTGATCTGCATAATCTGTGCCTCTGCTGCCATCTCTACGACTTGGTTACGCGACAGAGTAGAAGGTGCAGAGTAGTCCAACTTGTGACTCCAAGTGAACAAATTCGCGTTTGGTCCAATGAAAATATTTCACATGCTGATTTAAATTTCACTAAGCAAATACATGTAGTGGCGGCGCTAGGCTCGCAGCATATATCATAATGATAATCCTTTCTAAAATCAACATTTTCCAAATTTGTGGTCCAACAAAGGCTTCGCGATTGATCCAAATATGAAACTTGAGCTTTATTATGGCGGCGCTAGGCTCGCACCACTTATTACTTCACACATATAATTATCACAAAAAGACTCCAAATTTGATTTCCAACTTGACTTGCTCCAAAATTTGATGAGTTGGTCCTGTGAAGAAACTTATAAGGTGTCTCAATAGCGTATATCTCTTCTTGAATCACAATTTCACAAATTCGAAGTGCTCATGAATCTCCTTCCAAGAGGAGACACAGCTTGCTGATGGGTCGCGAATAGGTGCCGTTCTTGGTCTTCACCTCTGCCCGTCGAACCATGCCCTGTCGATCTGGAGTGATGCCGACGATCACTCCCATGAGCCAGAAGTTACGAGGTGCTGTCTCGTTCACTACCAGCACTACGTCACCAACCTGGATGTTGCGACTAGGATGTACCCACTTCTGCCTGGCCTGGAGCTGCGGCAAGTACTCTCTTAGCCAACGTCGCCAGAAGACATCTGCCAGATATTGAACCTGCCGCCATCTACGTCGTGTGTAGCAGTCAGTCTGCCTACTAACCGATGGGGGTAACATCGGGGTAGCCTTCAACGTCAGGAGCTGGTTTGGTGTCAGAGCCTCTAGATCGTTAGCATCGTCTGAAACCCTGGTGATGGGTCTGCAATTGATAATGCCTTCTATTTCACAGAAGAGTGTCTGCAAACTTTCATCCGTCATGGTCTGCTGTTTGGTAAGGAAGAAGAGCAGCTGCCGAATCGTCCTGATCTGTCTCTCCCATACGCCCCCATGGTGTGAACCTCCAGGTGGATTAAAGGTCCACTTGATGTTTGCTTGCAATAGTGAGTTGTTGAGCTGGGCCTGGTTCCAGCTCTCAAGTTCTTTTCTTAGTTCTTTCTCGGCCCCAACCAAGTTCGTTCCATTGTCTGATCTCATTTCTCTGACTGCTCCTCTTCGAGCAATAAATCTCCGAATTGCTGCAATACAGGAATCCGTATCTAGTGAGTCAGCCTTCTCTATGTGTATGGCCCGAATGGCGAGGCAAGTAAACACTACGCCATATCTCTTGACTGTAGAGCGTCCTCTTTTCACTCCTATCGGCCCGAAATAATCGACTCCAACTCGTAAAAGGTGGATCATCCGGTCTCAGTCGGTCTATGGGTAGGTCGGCCATCTTCTGTTGGATTACCCGCCCTCTTTGACGTCGGCACTTGACACATTTCTTGATGACTTTCCTAATGGCTGAAATTGCACCAACTATGTGATATCGTTGCTGGAGTTTTGCCAAGACATAGTTTCTTCCCATATGTCCTGAGTTTTCATGAATGTGCCTCAAGATGAGTTCAGACACATGTCCTCTCTTTGGTAGGATGACTGGATGTTTTGCTTCTTCAGGCAAGGCTGCCTTGTTAAGTCTACCTCCTACTCTTAGTAGACCATTGTCCATCTGAGGGTCTAATTTGTAGATAGGGCTCGATTTTCTGACCCCTGGCTGCAACCTTCCTGTCCTTTGGTTTGCATCATGTGCCTGTTTCCTCAAAGCCACAACCTCTACTGGGAACGCTCTATCTTGAACATGTATCAGTATTGCTTCCTCAGCTTGTCTAATATCTTCCACTGTCAGTAGCATGGGTGGATTCTCTCGTGGTGTGTTCTGCTGACCTTTCATTTTCTCTTTCAGCAGCCCCTTCAGTCTCAGTAGCCATGCTACTCCCTTTCTGAGGTGGTACCAGTCTGAATAATGGTTGATCAATCTTTCCAGGACATCATCTGCTTCCTCTTTGCTCACAGCAGTGGCCATACATTTGCTCTCACTGGCCATTTCTTCCGAGACCTCTGTAACGTACATCTTCTTCTTCTTCACCTCAGGATCATTGTTTACGTCGTGTGACGCATCTCTGGGTTGCTTAGGCCACTGGTCCTCTGAAGCTTGAAGAAATTCGGGTCCTTCCTTCCAGAATCTCATTGCTAGGAATCGATCTACCTTGACTCCCCTGGAGCATACATCTGCCGGGTTCAGCGAAGTTTCTATGTGGTGCCACTGACTTGGTTGAGATCCTTCTTGTATCAGGGCAACTCGGTTGGCAACGAATGTCTTAAACCTCCCTGTTTCACTTTGGATATACTGCAGTACAGAGGTACTATCGGTCCAGAAGAAGGTCTCGTCTACTGGGATGTCAAGTTCTTGTTTTACCATTTTGTCTATCCTTACTGCTACCGTGGCGGCTGTAAGCTCCATTCTCGGGATCGACGTCTGTTTAAGAGGGGCCACTCTAGATTTGCTCAAGAGGAATGAGCATTGGACTTCATCCCGTGTATTCACCATTCGCAAGTAAGACACTGTTCCATACCCCTTCTCACTTGCATCTGCAAAATGGTGAAGTGTCACAGACTTTGGGTTTTCATACCCCTCTGGCTTCAAACACCTGGAAAGTTTGAAGTCTGACAGTCTTGGGAGTTCTCTTTTCCATGTTTCCCACTTTCTCAGCAGGTCTGGTGGAATCGTCTCATCCCATCCTAATCCTAGTCGGCAGAGTGTCTGAAGTAGGTGTTTTGCAGGGAGTAGCACTGGGGAAGCACATCCTAGTGGATCGAACAGGAGCACACTGTTGACAAGATACCCCTCCTTGTGGCTGGCTTGTCTTTCAGCTGAATCTTGAAACTGAAAACGTCTTCATCTGTATGCCACAGCATGCCAAGTGCCCTCTCTGTTGGCAGTTTTCCTTCTTCCAAGTTGATATCCTTAACTGCCTTGGCTCGTTCTTCAGCAGGAATTTTTCAAGCACTTCTTTTTTGTTACTCGTCCACTTCGTTAGACGGAACCCTCCACTCTTGCATGCTGCAGTCAAGTTCTCGGCTAACTGGACTGCTTCTGAGATGGACGCGGTGGAGCATAGGCAGTCATCAACATAGAAATTACGGCAAATCACTGTAGTGGTCTCCTTTGTATAGAGCTCTTCCTGCTGTTCTGCCGTCTTCTTTAGTGCATAATTTGCACATGAAGGAGAAGATATGGCACCGAATACATGAACTCTCATGCGGTATTCTGAGGGTGGTCTCTCAACGTTTCCATCTTCCCACCATAACAGCCTTAAGAAATCTCTGTCTTCTTCTGGCACCACAACTTGCGAAAACATCCCTTCTATGTCTGACATGAGGGCGACCTTTCCCTCTCTGAATCTTGTGAGCACTCCAACCAAGTTGTTTGCCAAGTCCGGCCCCTTTAGCAGCTCCTGGTTCAAAGAGGTTCCTTTGTATTGTGCTGAGCAGTCATACACCACCCTTAACTTGTCCTTTTGTGGATGCATGACTCCATGATGAGGTAGGTACCACTTCCTTCCAGTTGTACCTTGTAGCTCATGATCTGGTACCTTTCTGCATAGCCTTTCTCTATGGATAGTTCCATACAGTCCTTATACCTCTCATAGAATTCTGGCTGCTTCTTGAACTTCCTTTGCAGATGGTTGAGTCTCTGCTCTGCCATGGGCCTGTTGTTGGGCAGGTTGACGTCTCCCTTAAATGGCAATTCAATTTGGTAGTGCCCTTGTGTTAGCTTGATCGATCCTTCCACCTTTTCCATGAATCGTTTATCCTCTTTGGATTCTTCGACTTTATCTTCCATCAAGCGTTCTGAAAACTCAGTGTTGTAGAGATTATTTAGCTGTTGCTGAATATCTTCCATCACGTGGACTCTGTGGGAGGTTATCTTGGGCCCACTTCTCTCTTGCTTGCAGCTTCCAAAAACCATCCACCCTATGATAGATTTGCAGGCGAATGGTCCGTCGTTCTGACTATTGATAACCTGCAGTGGTTCCATTGCTTTAGGGACGTTATTGCCAATGAGGATGCCCACGTCTGCATTGATCTCCGGCAAGTTTATTTCTTGTAAGTAGGACCATCTTGCAATGTCATTCATTCTCAGTATGTCTGACTTGTCTACAGGGATGGGCTGTATGTAGACGTCAGAAAGTGGTATATAGGTGTTCTCATTCACATCAGCTACCTCCAGGTCTTGCAGTATGCAGGTCTTTACCAGCTTATCGTCTGTTAATTTTTGAAGCTGGATGTTGCGCGGTCTTCCTCTGGCGTTTAGTTTGTTTTTTAACTCTTCAGTACAGAAAGTTGCGTTACTCCCGTTGTCAATGAATGCATATGTGTGTACACGTTTCCCTGTCTGCTTTGAGCGTACAGTCACAGGCACAATGGCCGGTTGGGAGTCCTGCATAGAAGTGCGGTTGGATAACGTGCGCTTTACGTCTGGGAAATTTTCATTTCCAATTCCTTCTCCTTCTATTTGTCCTTCCACTCTTTCCTCCTTCTTCCTATTAGCTCCAACGTCGTCATTAGTACGTTGTTTCTCTGATTCACCATTCCCTTTCACTTGTTTCGATGGTGCCCAATCTCTATGAAGAAGGGTGGGGTGTAACCTTTGACAAATATTGCAGGTCGTCCTATGTTTACAATCCCTGGCAAGATGTGAAGAATGAAGGCAAGCGAAGCACAGTCCTTTGGATTTGCAAAATGCAAGTTTCTCTTCATGAGGTTTCTTTCCCAGGGCCTTGCATTCTGCTGTAGAGTGATTTTCTTTGTCACAATAGAAACACTTCACTTCCTCACTCTTCTTCATGCTGGAGCTGAATCCCTGTTTCTTCCCTGGAAAGGGTTTCGTCTTTGTCTGTGTTTCTCCAGCTCTGGCAGATCCTACAATATTACCATAGATGGGGTTGTTTATTATTCGGGCCTGTTTACTGATGAAGCTAACCACATCTTTGAATGAGAGTGGCTCATCCCGATTCTGAAGTATGCCATCGACATAGCTCCTCCATCTATCTCTCAGCCTGAACGGCAGCTTTGATATGACCATCTTCTCCTGTTGAAGGTGTAGGTCCTTAGCCAAATTACCCAGCTCAGTCACAAACAATGAATAACTAAGCAGACCCTCCGGATCCTCACCTCTAATGTTTGGCCATGCCATTGCCTTAATGATCATAGAGTCCAGAACATGATGCTTGTCACCAAACTTGCTTTCTAGCAGCATTGTTGCTTTGTTGAATGCTGCCTTGGAATCACCTCCATACATGCAACTTCTGACCATCTCATTCGCCTTTCCCATAGTATATTGTTCCAAATAATATAGTTTGTCCGAGTCGTCCGATGTCTTGGATTCCACTACATGCTGAAAGGCCCTCTTAAAGGCGTGATAGTTCAACGGATTTCCATCGAAAGGCTGAATGTTCCTTTGCGGTAAGGCGGACTTCATATGACATTCTAAGAGCATGTACGTCAGTTGGGTTTGTTGACGTTGTAGCTCTACCCAGTCAACGTCACTATCAGGGTTTGCTCCGCCTACTCGAACGTCCTGCACATGTTCCTGGCTCCTGTGTCCTTGTGCTGAATTCTCTTCCGAACAATCTGCATTCCTGACTTTTGGACTTGTTTGGCTCCCATCACCCTCATGTGCCGCACGAGCAAAGGTTGGTAATGCAGAAGGCTGGTGAAAAGCCACCGGCTCGTCGAACTGTTGTAACACTGCTGTTTGGGCTGTAGCTGCAGCCAATTCGGTCTCAAGAGCAAGTTGCTCTTTTCTTCTAATTAAGTCCTGCTCCTCCTTCTCAAGCTCCTGCCTCCTTGTTAAACTCTTCAATTTTGCTAGCAACTCTGCTTTCTTCAACGTTGTTTCCATCAGGAATTTCCTGGACTGTGATGTCGATTTACTGGATATTTGAGAAACACTGTCGTCTACATGTATATCACCTGCTTCAACCCTCGCTGAGTGTTTTCTTGCGTTCATTAGAGGAGAGCCAAACAGTTGGTCGACTCCCATCCATGGGTCTTGATCACGCAGTAATGGGTCTGTCCGAATACTAGTAGCTGGATCTTGTTCATCCTGCCCTTCCATGATGATCTAATCCACTGACACAACAATCCTAATGTGGGGCTGTATCCATGACGGCTGCTGTCAACCTAAGGCTTTCAAGTATGCATTTCACGTTCTTATTCTTCTACCACATTCACTGTTGTAGGTTTTCCAGCATCTTTCCACATTCCGCACCGCTTGTAATTCAGGCGATATCAGCTGCAGCTAGCCGGCATATTTCTGATTTCCAAAAACTTCTTGAAATACTGCTGCACTAGACCCTCTAGCCTTCTGTAATTAAGAGCAGTAGCCAGTAGACATATTTTCCATTCCTGGCTAATTTCTGTGAATGCTTGCTCTGCATCTGTCCACTCAAATCAACCATAACATCTTGCCTTCTGGGCATCTAAATCTAATGTAGCCTAACCTCTATACTAGACTAGAGTCTAGTCTCAGTCACTGTACTTCTGTAGATTCTACGTCTACATCTCGTGGCTCGCTGTTGGGCGGACCGAAACGACGTTGTACCTTCCACACCGCAGAGATAGCGCGGTCTAGCGCGCGCTAGACCGCGCTATCTCTGCCGGTCTGAACAGCCTCAATGACTCTTAACTCTAAGCCGCATCTGAAGAATTTAGGGGAACTGAAATCGCTTTACACAAAGATAATTATGCAATGCTGACTGTTGTATTTTAACATTTTGATTATTATTAAGCAGTGGACATGGGTAACTACGGAGCCCGAGAGGGGACATGCATGAACATTTTTTTTTAGTAAGTCGTTCCCACCACTTATAAGTCGTTCCCACCACTTATAAGTCGTTCGCACCACTTACAAGTCGTTCCCACCACTTACAAGTCGTTCGCACCACTTACAAGTCGTTCGCACCACTTACAAGTCGTTCCCACCACTTACAAGTCGTTCGCACCACTTACAAGTCGTTCCCACCACTTACAAGTCGTTCGCACCACTTACAAGTCGTTCCCACCACTTACTAACTCGTTCCCGCCGTAACCGTAGGCCCTAGTAGTAGACCTATTCAGCAAATGAAATGTAGTGTTATGGTAAGTTCACAATGGCGTTCTAGTTATAAATTCACCTATTCTTTTGTAAGTGTCTTTTGTCGCCATATTTTGCAAATTATTTTGCTAATTATCATCATCGCCATCTCGCATAACCATTATCAACAGCACCATCACCACCAACATTATTACCATAAATATCATCATCACTCTTATAAATCGTCATAATCGGTGCTATCGCCATCGTCCTCACTAAAACTCATTATTATGAACTTCATCACCATGCATCATCAGCATACTAACATCATAATTTGTGAGCATTGTTATCCTCATAATATGCGCTACCACCACCACTGTCGTCATTATTCTCATAATCACCATCATCATCACCATCACAATATCCATTTAAATCTAAGTAACTGACCTGGGTGGGGGGTAATTTGGGTGTAATTGAAGGGAAATTGTCCGAGAGGGAAATTGTCCGGGGTAAAGGTCCTGGACGGTAATTGTCTTGAAGGTAAATGTCCTAGGGAGTAAGTGTGCTGAGTGGGGTAACTAGCGGGATAAGAAACAAACAGGAATATTCAAAGTTATGCAAAGTTTTATTCAATTGCAAGTCGAAAACATAACACATTGTAAATAAACTGAGCAAACCTTAATAACAGTTGGATGCACTGCATCAAACACCCTTCATACCCCCCTAAGAAAACATATGGACAGTGTCCAAAGTCGTCATGCCCTTTTGCTTTTTCGAAAACTGTGATAAGACGATGGCCTCAAATAACGTTTGAAGTTTGAACTCAATAGACGCACTGACATTGTGCGAGTGTGGTTTTTAGGTATGTGCATATCCATGCATATACAGACAGATGGACGGACATAGAGATGGACGAATATGCAGGCTTGTGGACGACCTAAAACATATGGAAGAAGGCATGAACACTTCCCAAATGCAGTAAAATGAATAGCATCTTTCTAAATGTATCATCTAACAATCATAGTCACATGGCATTAAATCAGAGTCCCATAGGGATTCAGGAAGAAGGTACATTAAGCACCCCAAAACAATTAGGTTTCCTAAGCTCTTTTCAAAGTGTGATAATTTTGAAATCTACTTATATTTAGTAATTTGAAACTCATTTTGATCAAAGTTCTATTTGAAATTTCTCATTTAGCTTTACCGTTTTTTGCAATAACTTTTATTCTGCCTGGAGAAAATGCTTTTCTTTGTGGAGAGCACATGTACTTGTACATTAATTTATTGTCTACCTTTACTTAGGAACAAAATCAATAGCAAAACATTACATATCCTAAATATCCATGTTGTGAGGTCGCCGAACAACAGCATTCCTTTGCTAACTTTCTAGGAAAAGGTCATGAAATGCACCTCAGTAACAACATAATGAAAATTTGTTAAAAAGCAGAATCATCAAACACTCTATACAACACTACCAATTCAAGAAAAAGTATGGAGGAAGGCATGAACAACAACCAAGAAAGTATACAGTAAACCATTTTCCACTAAACTTTAAAGCAAAAAATATTCAAGATGCTCTTGAAAAGGTAATGTTAATATGTGTTGACAGAATGCATTTTCAATGCATTTAGCTGGACCTAATAAGTTTGAGATTGTTATCCAAGATTTTATGACCATAAAATGTAAACATTTGAAATTCAGTTACAACATAAAATGGAAACTCGATCCAAATCCGATCTCACTAAATATTTGTCATAAAAGTTTTCTTCAGACCAGTTTACTGTTATTTCCACTGGTATAACAAATATCTGTTCTGACAAACAAAAATTTCTGGGCCCAAGAATATTGCTGTAATTATCAAGCTTCTACTGTACATTGAATCATTAGTATCACTGATATGTTATGATGGATATAATATCTAAAAATTCTAAGAAGTGCAATTATTAAAAATCTTGGTTTAAGATAAAGTGTAGAAGCTTAAGAAGTGTAATTACATTCATGTATTAAAACTCTTGGTTAGGCAAAGACATCAAAAACACTAAAAAAACAGCATCATTCAGACACAGTCCATTTTAAGATACCCAGAGTTTAATACCGCATCCCATTCTTGTCGGAATTCACGATAGGTTGGGTAACTGGAGGGAAGTTCAAGTTTAGGCCCACGTGTTGTGTGAGCTACTGGCCTTCTGGCCAAGCCCTCTAATTTCTGTAGATTGAATGGTTATTTTCGATACGCTCATGACTTGTGAACAAGTGATAAAGTGCAGAAGCTTCTCAAGTCCTTTGCGATCCAGAGCTCGGACATATTGGGTGAGGTATCTTAATGACTGGCTCTCCTCCCTTGTTGTTGTAACTGCACTGAATCAAACAACATCTGGGTAGGGAGAGAAAATACACACATTGGTTATTTGAATATAAAATTATTGACATTGTCAGGAAAGTTAGGGGTCATTTGGAAGACCTAGTCCATCTAGAAATTGTGCATGGAGGTGTCATAAACACATTGATACCCAACGTTTACAACATTCCATCTCTCAAGAACCTGCTTTGCCCCCTGGGTACAGCTCCCTTAGGCAATAGGATAATATAATTTCAAGTAAGCCTCAAAGATTTGGATTAATAAGGGCAATTTTTTAAGGATAATGCGTTATATTAATTAATAAAACGGGTTTCTTGTTCACAAAAATATATATATATATATATATCATGAGTATTCAGAGGGGGAAAAAGACGACAGATTCTGAGATGCTGTGCCAAATTGCATTTTCGATAAAGTGCACCCCTATTTGTGGCCTTATGGTTTAAATCAAGTTGGACTGCTTACCTTATCTTCTAACATTTTTTTGAGAAATTCCTCCTGTACTCCATGATTTATCAGGAACTGGAGCAGGTTCTCCATGCTCAAAGTGCTGCAAGGAAGAATAAATTGAGAATTTGGTGCCCCACAAGTGCCATAAAAAGAGTATATTGTCCAACAGATTAATAACTGTGTGAGTAATCTCCTGTGCAGTTGATTTTATAAGCGCCCAATGGCTTAAGTTTCCTCTTCTCTTTTGTGATCGTCATTATTACGTAGGCCTAGTACTTAAATGTAGCTAATTACCAGAAGAAATCATAAAACAACAATAAAATGTTTTTAAGGCAATTTATGTCAAGATTTTAATCTTCAACACGAAGTTCTACAATATATATGCACTTTATTTTACTATGTCTAAAGCAGAAAAAAATTCACAAGGAAAAGTGACGCAATGCAGTTTTGTACCCCACTGATATCCCAAGTTCCGTTGTAACAAACTGGGTCAAAATTGCACAATGTATTTACCAACATCAAAATACATGTACTCTTGAAGAGTTTACCCACGTCATTGGATCAGGGAAAGCATTGATTTTAGCGACTAGATTTCGCCTTCGAAGTACATCGTCATTCTGTACGCTACCATGGTCACGGCTCCAGGTGTACAGTGTACAGACACGTGCCATACCATAATATTCGTAATATTTGGAAAAAAATGACAAAAAACACACATACTATACATCATTAGGTGAATTTATATTGTGAACTTACCATAACACTACATTTTATTGGCTGAAGGGCCTACGGCTGCATGATTACATGGCACTGGTACGGCACTGGTATAATAGTACGTCAATGTCACATATGTCACAATTACAACGAATTAGTAAGTGGTGCGAACGACTTATATAAGTGGTGCGAACGACTTATAAGTGGTGCGAACGACTTATAAGTGGTGCGAACGACTTATAAGTGGTGGTAACGACTTATAAGTGGCGGGAACGACTTATAAGTGGCGGGAACGACTTATAAGTGGTGCGAACGACTTATAAGTGGTGCGAACGACTTATAAGTGGTGGGAACGACTTATAAGTGGTGGTAACGACTTATAAGTGGTGGGAACGACTTATAAGTGGCGGGAACGACTTATAAGTGGTGCGAACGACTTAAAAGTGGTGCAAACGACTTATAAGTGGTGGGAACAACTTATAAGTGGTGCGAACGACTTATAAGTGGTGCGAACGACTGATAAGTGGTGCGAACGACTGATAAGTGGTGGGAACGACATATAAGTGGTGGGAACGACTTACTAAACAAAAAATGTTCATGCATGTCCCCTCTCGGGCTCCGTAGGTAACTGGCAGGTGATTTTGTTTTTTATTGTCAATAATAAACTCCTTTACCTCAATTCCATTAAAAAGAGTTGCCCTGCATGGACGCCGTATGCTTCAATGTTGTCTATTCATTATTTCGACGCCATATGAGACCGGGGTAACCTCACTAGTCATAAGGACCACTGTTCACAAGGACAGCTATTCATAACTTGCAACCTTCTATACTTAAAGGACCGCTATTCATAAAACGGAAAGGGGGTCACTATTCATAAAGGCATAAGGACCGTTATTCATAAGGACAGCTATTTATAATTCACATTTAGGGTCATTCCAAAAAGGACCGATATTCATAATACGAAATCGGGGTCGCTATTCATAATACGAATACTTATAATACTTCTCATGTTATGAATAACGACCCTGATTTCGTATTATGAATAACGACCTCTTCTTCGATTATGAATAGCAGTCCATATCAATAGCGATCCTTATGAATAGCGAACGGACCCCATTAGACCATGATACTGCAGTCACACCGCCGAACCAACTCCAAACCAACCTTAGAGACCTTTCCAAATCGACCATTTCCTTTCCATTCTGTGTATAAATGCCATTTCTTGTTCGGTTTCCTTTTGGTATGGGCATCGTTTCACTAGACCGTCAAAAGTACAAGTTCACTGACATCTCCTTGAAACGCGTGTTAATTACAATACACGCGTTTCAACGGGATTTCGGTGAACTTGTACTTGTGACGGTTTCGTGAAAAGCTGGCCTGGAGTTTTGTTTCGTCCCTGAAAGGAGGAGGAGCACTGGCGTACTGATTGGGGACAGTTGCCCCCGCCAAATACCAGTGATTTACAAATGTCGCTGAAATGACATGATTTTCCGAGGGGAGGTTCTCACTTTTTTGTAAATTATGCTTTTTTTATGCGTGTGTTGGAAAATGGTAATTCCCAAACTTGTAGTCAGGCAAAACAACTCAATGCGCCTCTTTTTACATAGGAAAGGTGCCCCATTTACTTTAGATAATTGCCCTATTCAAATCTGAGAGGTGCCCATATTACTTTAACAGGTGCCCTTTCTCACAAGTGCAATATTCATCTCAGGGGAGTGCCCCCTTTTCAGGTACAAGAAGTGCTCCTTACCACCTCTGATAAGAGCCCATTCACTTCTTATAATTGAGAGGGGGCCCCTTATATTTTGACAAGTGCATCTTTTTATTCTTATAAGTGCCCCTTTTCATCTCCGGTGAGTGCCCTTATTCAAATTTGATAGATGCCCCCTTTAACTTTGTAATAAATGTTCCTTTTCATCTCTGATAAGTGCCCCTGTTATTTTGACACGTGGCCCCCTTATCCTTCCTAATTAGTGCCATTTTCCTTCTGATAATTCTCCTTTTGACTTTGACACGTGCTCTTTTTCTTTTCTAATAAGTGTCATTTTCCCTTTGGATATGTGCCCCTTTTACCTTTCACCATAAAATGTGCTCATAATTTATAGCAAGTAAGAGCAATTTTTTTTATTAATTTCGTCCAAAGCTTGGTCGCTACGCTCACTCGCATTTAAAGTTGATGTAATTAGTTTTCTATGGTTAGATTGTGCTTAAAATCCCACCAGAATTGATTTTTTGTTTTCCCCTCTTAATAAGATGTAGTTTTTCGCACTGCGACCTCACAAATCCTTAAAACTTTGCTGTATGAAATGTACTCCGGTTTCTTATGCAGATATGTCTATAATTGTGATCGAGTCATTATTCCATCTTTCTCAAAATTTAGCACGACTTTGAACCTTTCTCCATACTACATGCATGTAGATCATTTTTTTGTTTTCTGGATATAAGACAATACACAGCCACAGCAATACGGTAGCCACCCAAACTTTCATGAGGTATAGTAAATACTTTTATTTTGCTTACTAAATAAATTTTGATTCACATCGAATTCTTTCTGAATTTACATCAATTTCATATATCGCACAGTTGAAAGGGCTTTTGTTCAGGCGAGTCGCATTAAAGGACAATCCAACCTTAGTAATAATTTCATTTTTTAAAGCAAGAAATGAAACAGAATGGAGAAAGTGAACTCTGTGGCTTCTATACATGGAGTAAAAATTCAAGACCGAGAATCCCTAAAGCTGCACTTAACATGCTTGTATTTATGCCAGATATAAGAGTATTTTGGGAATTTACATTAAGTATAGGTGTACGGGCCCATTTTGTCGACGGGCGGGTAGGGGTGGGGAAGGTAAAGTCTGAAATCAACTTCCAGATTCAAGAAAAAATAGTCACACAGTGTTATAGTGCCAATCTTGCCATTTTTTGGTCATATATATATATATATCTATATTATCAAGATATAACGGAATATCATATTTCGTGCGCGTTATAATAATCTAGGGGAAAGGCGTGAGGAAATGATAAACTCTCCTCTTTTATACAATCAGATAAATCGAGGCTTAACTAAACCTTCATCATGCTCTTAAAATTGCTTTCATCATTATGTATGTACGTTTACTCACATGAGTATTTTGTTGATATGAAAACTGATGAAAGCATGAAAGAAAATAAATGTTATATTAAAATTGAATTGAATTGCAGTATTTGTTTACATCAGGACAAATGTAATATATAAACAAATAAATAGGATACTAGGGTGTTTGAATATTACGCACCTGTCATAATCGGGTGGTGTTGGAAGTGCCCGAATATGAAATTGTAAAATTGTGGGGAGGGGGGCTGCAGGCTGCAGGCCCCTCAGCCCTCTGTCCTGTAGGCCTATGGTGTTAGGGCAAAATAGCCCCTAAACAACTCCAAACTATAATTGATCGAACAACTTCTTAGCTCTCTCATCCAGACGATGGTTAGTGCAATAAAGGTAAAGGTCTAAGATTGAACATCTTCTTTCAAGTTTCTACTTTCCGGATGTGTTTAGCATGTTAGTAGCGCCATCTTCAACATTCCAACTGTAATCTTGAAGGACGACCGATTCACGAGACTTTGGCAACACTAATTTGACTCGAAATTTAGAATCTTTTGTAATGGTGGGGGGGGGGGGTAACAGTAATATAATTCACACTGGTAACTTATATCCTTTCTCCCACACTGCTCCTGTATTTAAAAAACATAGTTTATTAACAATTTATGATATACATAAGCAACAGATTGGTATCTTTATGTTTTCTTACTCTAAAAACATACTTCCAAAGTTTTTAGATGATTGTTTTATATATAATAGAAATGTGAGTAATTATGAAGCTCGTCAATCAAATCTATTTCACCTACCAATGTTTACCTACGATTTCTCAAGAACAACAATTATCTATGCCGGACCAAAATTATGGAACAATTTGCCTCAAGAACTTCAAATAAGCCCAACAGTGTCAATTTTTAAAAGAAAGCTTAAGAAATATCTTGTAAATGAATATGTATAACTAGGATTATTTTTACATAAATGCCTTTTTGTTTTTCGTTTTTTTGTAATGGATTTGTCTGGTTTAATTCTATATATTGATGTTTTGTGTTATTTTAATTTCTGTATTTTTATCTCGTTTTTAGTATATTTAAGAAACTTTTTATGTAAATTTTATTATCTTTGGGAATAACCTCGATAGGCCATTGGCCTCTGTTTTTCCCACAACATTATGATTTAAATTGAAGATGTTTCATTTTAACGTTTGTTATTGTATATATGCATATAAATTGTACTTGTGTTTTTTAAAATCAGATGTGGAAATAAAACTTGAACTTGAACTTGAACTTGAACACTGGTATATTATATTTGCTCGACAGACGCTCGACAAAATGAGATCGAGTTTTTATTGGGCGATCACTTTTTGGACGATTAAAATCTCAATCTGCTTGTCTGTCAAAGGTTGCTGGGAATTCCCAGTTCCTAAAAATAGACCGAGAGAGACTGAATACATACATGTATACGTACCACTTATGAACAGTGAACCATTACATTGCAATGGCAAAGAGTATACATATTTACTGATTTGATATAAAAACTTACTGATCGATATGTAATGACGGAAAAAGAGGTGAGTGAATTAAA
This sequence comes from Mesocentrotus franciscanus, assembly GCA_037976565.1. NCBI lineage: Eukaryota > Metazoa > Echinodermata > Echinoidea > Camarodonta > Strongylocentrotidae > Mesocentrotus > Mesocentrotus franciscanus. The sequence goes on along the minus strand of CP137672.1, from coordinate 16,907,547 downwards.
ATGTCTGTCATTTCCAAAAGAAATGCAGTGATAATTTGCAATATTTCCGTTTTACATTGTTATAGATTACTTTATTAGGCTGACGCCCAGACACTTTTGAGGCTATGTTTGTATCTGGTTCATAAAATCATAATTTTCCTTCGGCTGAAATAGGTGGGTCTCGGTCTAGATGTCTTTGAGGTGATAAATGGAGAGCAATTAACTTGAAGCTAATGCCAAGAAAAAGTAAGTATAACTTCTTACTGATCGTTTGTCCTGTGGAAAAAATGCCGATTTTTGTATGTTGCAGTGATTAAAATTACAAATTCGTCATAAATGATTATTCTTATAATTATGTGATGTAGATATGGATGCACATGGTAAATATTTTAGGTTGTTATGTGATTCTTAACATTTCAGCTAGTGATGCTGCCAAACCAGAGCAATCTATATAATTACCTCTTTACAAACATGATGATTTTTTTTTTAAAAATAAATAGTATATATTCAAGTGCGCATAAGTACATGTATATAGTACTGCTTTTGATACGTCATCAGCTTATCATTATTTGTTTCCGTTCAAAGGTCAGAAGTTTCTAATACTTGGTTTTAGATTAATTAAGAAATAATGTAATGAATATTTTTCCAATGCCAAAGTGATGAAATGTGAATGGTAAACTACATTTCCGAGACTTATGTTTAAAATCTTTGTTTTGTTTTCCACGGTTAACCTATAACCATGGGCTTCAAGTGGTGGAAGATTATTATGACTTGTATAAGTCAGATTTTACAAAATTTCTACTAGCAAGATTAGTTGCGATAGATGTAGAGATGTTGTGGTCTATTCTAGTGGATAGGTTGCTTGTTTGTGAATCACGTGGTTCGCGGTTCGAGTCTCACCACGGCATTAATGTCCTTTGGCAAGACAGTACTCTACATTGGCCACTCACTCTCCACTCATCCCATGTGTATAGTGAATGGGTACCCGGTAGGAAAAAATTCCGTGAATGCTTAAAGGCACATTATCATGGTAGGTTGGCTAAAGACGGGGTAGTAATATGATTGCAGGGCCCTCGGGGAAAACAGTATGTGGACTGATGAGGATCTGGGTAAACATCATTGTAATTATAATGACTTTTGTTATTTTTGTTGATATAATTAACATCATTATCATTATTATTATCATTATTATTATTATCATCATCATCATTAGCATTATTATTAGTTTTATCATCTTCATTTCCCCCCATTATAATGCACATTATCTGAAGAGTGACAAAGGAAACAGTTTGATTTTTTAATTTATTTATCATTACTACATTCAGTTGATGAATAACATGATTTTTTTAAATCAAGATATAACGGAAAATCATATTTTGTACGCGGTATATTCTATACGAAAAAGGCGTGAGGAAAATGATAAACACTCTTTAATACGATGAGATGAATCAAAGCTACACTAATCATTTTTTCCCCCTTTTCTTTCATCTCGTATTCCTGTAGAATTCGAATCATGGCTGATACATTAAAGAATGTTATTGCTCAGAGTCTGGAGTGTCCTGTATGTCTGAATACCTACACCGATCCCAAGATCCTATCTTGTTCTCACACTTACTGCAAGGCCTGTCTGGACAACCTCTTCAAATTCCATGGTAACGACCAGATGCTCCGATGCCCTGTCTGCAGAGCTGAAACCCAGGTCCCAAACCAAGAAGTCAGCAAATTACCGGCTAATTTGGCTTTGAAGTCTCTCATAGAGGACATGAATAATCAATATCAGTTTTGCTCGAATTGTAAATCCGAGGACAGGCCCCAAGCTGTTGTCTACTGTCAAGACTGTGGCAGGTATTTCTGTATCACTTGCCACAACAAACACTCTCAGTGGCCAGTCTTCATCAGTCATGAGGTTTTAGCCATGAGTGAAATCGTATCAGGGAAGGTGTCAGTACGTAGATACCGTAAATGCAGGAAACACCCCAAAGAGGATGAGGAGTGCTTCTGTTCCGACTGTAGGAGATTTGCCTGCTTCAGGTGTGTTGTCATGGAGCATACAAATGAAGGACATCGGGTCATCGAGGCAGCTGTTTATGAAAGCAGCCATATGAAGAGTATCGAGGACCTCAAATCCAAGGCGGACAAGAAACGCTCTTGCTTTCAGAAATACGTTGATTTCATTGATGAACAGAAGGAGCGTGTGAGCAATGTTCAGAAGCAGTGTACAGATGATATCAACAAAGCATTTGAAGAATCAGTCCGGCAGTTGACAAAGAAGAAAGAAATCCTTTTTGGTGAAGTCAAGGGTATGACCGAAGGAGTAGAGAAAGAACTGGACGAAATGAAGAAATCGGCTCAGGAGCACATCACTCACTTGACCACCATAGCTGACGTGGTAACCAATAAGACAAAGATACCGTTAGATATGGATGCTTTGGCTGCACACGACACTCTATTTCAAGACTTACAAGAGGCCTTGAAACAAGAAGATCCTGACTACAAGCAGGCGACGCAATCTAGCAAGAAAGGAAAAAGTGTCAGTTTTAAGAGGAACGTTGGAATGGACGAGAAAGCTCTCGGTAAGATCGTAAATGCAGTTGCAAAGAACATCGCTTTGCCCAATAAGGATAGCATGAATTCCATGGTTGGTACATCAGACGGTAGAATGGCAGTGGGATGTAGTACAGGTGGAGTGAAGATCTTCTCTGCTGATGGTCAGCTCCATCAGACAGTTCTCAAAGATGTTAAGATTTATGATGTAGGGTTCCTCTCTGATGATCGGTATGTTATACTTGATGGCTCAAACAATATCACACTGTACACACTCGAGTACACAAAGTTGAATGTAATGTTTGAGACTCTGAGTTTCGATGAAGGTGGAATACCTAACCTCACTGTAGACGGTGATGATCAGATCTATGTTAGCTACTGGAAAGCTAAAAAGATCCAGGTATTCTCACCAGCAGGTGGGAAGGCGATCAGGGAGATACCATGTGCTGGTTATATACCTCAGCAGATTACTAATTATAATGATTACCTGATCACTGAATCTGGTTGTACAATACGATTGATTGACAAGCAAGGTGTTGTAAAATATAAATTAACGAAATCAGGGGATTGGCTCATCGCTGCTGTGTCGCAAGGGAATACAATCATGATAGCCACCGTGAAGCACGACGTAGGTTTGGTCAGCATTGATGAGTACACTAACAAGCTGAAGCATGTCCAGAACCTCGTCATTGATTACGAGATTGAGAAGAATGAAGGGTGCTGGTACACTCTCCAGCAGTACCGATCAGGAGAGATCGCTTTCTGCACTCCTGATAGACTCTATATATTCCACGGAAAATAATGGATGACTCATCCTTACTTGCACTGTACATGATATCACTGTCTTCAGGCCCGTAGAGGAGGGGGGGGGGGTGCGATGTGTGCGACCGGATATTTTTAAAGGTAAAAACGGGCATGCTAAAAAATTTAGAGTTACATCATATTAGAAAAATGGACCCATGCCCGCCCCCTTTTTCAGGCATTTTGTGACTTCATAAAGTGTATATAACATCTAGTGGAATCATTTATATTTTTACTAGGTGAATTGGAGTTTTCGAGACTGTTTTAGAAATGACATTCCTAGATCATGTAGATCAATTTGAATGGTTGAAATTTTCTAAAAAGCAACCTTTTTTTAAATATTTATTTATTTATTTATGTATGCATGCATGTTCACAATGTCAGAATTAATTGAGGTTAGCATCACATGAAAAATAATATAATATAACAAATCATTTTCAATTTTACGATCCATTTGAATTGACTTCACATGAAAAAGAATATAACAATGTTTTATCAAAGACTAGTTGCAACTATTATACAGTTTAAAGAATGAACACACAAAGGTGATGAAACATAAGCAAATAGAGCTTGAATCGTTACAACATCTTTCAAATATATAATATATGACAAATCAAATTCCTAAAGGGTTGTGAACTATTTACACTATTTACAAACAACAACAAAAAAGAAAAACAGAAGTATATTGTTAAAGGTAAAGGCCAGTTTTGGAAACGCCCCTCTCTCAAAAAATGAAATGGAAGCTCTCATTACCAATCATGTGAAAGAATATGTTTTGACTAATACGTGATGATACAAATTTTGCCGGGAAACCGCCTACTAATTGATATATTTGGTAAATTATTATATCTATTGGGACCAAATAGAAATCGCGCACGTGGTCGCGTAGTCCCATCTTTCTGTGTACACTGCTTGTAACTTTACCAAGACTGAGCCAAATTTCTTATCATTTTGATGATTCCAGAACCTTGCAGTACACACCAATACTTATATGCTAGATGATCAACCTTTTCTGATCGATTCCACAACGTTTCTTTCACAATGCAATCGCATGACCAGAACTAGTCCTTATCTTTAATGTAACAGGGCAGTTTGACACTGCAAGGTTACAAGGTAATTTGTCAGTAAATTGTCCCTCATTGTGACTTTCCCATCCCCCTTCCTAGTGGAATGGGAAAGTCCACCCTTATCTACTATTAATGTGTGTAGGCCATGCAGTGGGCATGCTATTGTGTTACTCCTGCTGCAGGGTGCCAATCTCATCAGAGGATGTCACTGTGTCCATCATCACTATTTGGGGTAAGATTCTCATTTGAATATTCTTTTTGTAAATATATTTCTATAATATGGTGTATGAAAGTATAGACATTACTTTAGTGTTCATGTTATTATGTTCAAGATACCTAAATGATTGCCAATGCCACGATTATTGTGTCTCTGTTTCTGATTCATGTCGGGAAATCATTTGCTGTGTATTTTCATATAATGATCATAATAGTTTCAGAAAGTTACTTTGAACATCTCAGTTTTATATGATGTATGAATAGACTAGATATGAAAGTTTATAGTCATTATTGGGACATAGTTTGCCTATCTGAGACATTCAAGAAAGTTATAATTCATGTATAAAGACTTAGCAAAAGTTTTGGTCAAGCAAGGCCATGTGATGTAAATCTTTGCACAGACAGTGTTGTACAATGTATAAAGACAAAGGGATGAGTGTATGATCTTGCTGAGTGGGCACATGTTCACTCTTGTGTACTCTGTGTCGACTGTGTGTGTGTGAGAGAGAGAGAGAGAGTGAGGTGTGTGCAGGTAGAAGGGATTGTGTACATTAAACTTGTATTGAGGTTGTATATACTAGCAGGATTCTAGAGGGCGCGGGTAGCGATTTTTTTTTTTCCCAAACAGGTTTGCCAATACTAATATTTCCGGTCATCTGATTGGCTGATATGTTACGTCATTAGCAATGACGTAACCGTTAGGGTGAGTGATAGGGTTATAGAAATCATGCCGAATCACTTTTCATCAACCCATCGTTGGCTCAATCGGTAAGGTCAGCGTAATACAATCTTGGAGTTGTGAGTTCGAATCCCAGTAATTTTCTATCCTCTTTGTGCCTTTATAAATAGTGAGGCAAAGCAAAAAAAATCAAAGTCTAATTGTTTGTCACCGCTTTCCAAGCTGCTAATGACGTAGAACATATCAGCCAATCAGAAGAACGGAAATGTAAGAAATTGCAAACCTGTTTGGGAATACAAATTTCGCCGGCTGGGGCAGGGGCGGATCCAAAAGGCAGCGAGGGAGGGGGCCAAATTTGTGAGTAAATATCAAGCCGCAACTCGCTCTGGACGTCGACATGGAGTTGGACATGGGGCGGAGCATAGGCAATTTGATATAGAGTAGACTCCCGCGGCCGATGGCACCGTGCACCGGTACCCCAAGGGAACGGTTAAGAAGGAGATAGGCGCACAAACTTCGGCTGCCGATGTCATTAAAAACAAAGGACTACATGGGCTCGCGGCGACGTCATGCCCCCCGCGGCGATTAAGCGTATTACTTAATATTACTTATACGGAAAATCCGTGGGATTCTAAGGGGGGTGTAAATAGATATTAAAATTAAAACCACCAAGTACTGTATTTGCAAATTAGTGGAAACCATAAGTTCCCCACCCAACTTTATTTGCCATTTTGAGGACACCATAAGTTCCCGATCTAACTTTCGTTGGTATTCACATTGATTTCTCACGATTTCAAGGATAATTCATTAGAGCAGGACCCACGGAAAATCCGCGGGATTCTAGGGGAGGGTTGTAAATAGATATATAAACTTTCTAAATTAAAACCACCAAGAACTGTATTTGCAAATTAGAGCAGACCATAAGTCCCGCACCCAACTTTATTTGCCATTTAGAGGACACCATAAGTTCATATAACCTAATAAAGCCCACAAGTGTTTTGCTGTTGCTTTTCTCCTAATAATAAATAAATAAACCCTCTAAACATACAGGTACACGACGCCCCCTTGTCTATGCCAGAGTGACCTAAGTTGAGTTTATCAACCAAGAAGCGTACGGCGTAATGTAACTCGCTGGGCTGGTAAGAAGGCATCGTAGAAAGGACAGGGCCAGCGTGAGTTGGAACTGTGTGCGGATCGTGGTTTAATTTGAAATATTATTCCAATTTGTTACATAAAACTGGGTAGACTATGACTAAATATTATATTAAAATGAGATGGCAATTTTTATTATTAAATTTTTATTTAAATAATTTTATTTACCAAGAAAGAGATGCGATGAAATTGGCAACAATAGTCAAATTTGACTAATAGCCATTTATAATACCAAACGAAGAAGAAGAAGAAGATGTTGATGTGTTGATGTCTATATAATAAATAATCCGCACTGTATAGTCAACACTAACCAAGCCCACGAATGTTTTGCTTAAATACATTTTGTCTTATTGTCAAATTTTGAGATTGAATATAATTATATGGACCCCTCAGAACATTTAGGTGCACAAACCCCCCTAGCCTATGCCTGAGTTACCTAGGTCCGCCGAAAATGGTAAGATGGCATCGTTTAGACAAGGGCAGGGCAAGCGCTATGTGAAACTGAGTGGGGGAGTGTGGTCAATTTGGTGAGTTACTTTTTCGATACTATTTTTCGATAATATCCTAAAAGATAGATGAATACAAAATTAAAAATAAAAACAAATAAAATAAAAAATGAGAGATATAATCACGTGTCGTAAAGTAATTTCAAGTAACAACTCTACGTATGGACCCCACGCCAATTAGTGACCTGCCAGTGTCACAAATAAGGTATAAAAAATATGCTCATCTGACCGTAATTAAATGCCTAAAACCCCTGAGCTTTCAGCCCCTTGAACCCCGTGGACCCCACGCCTATATACACTCAACTCGCTTCGCTCGCTACGATCCACCTGTTCCCCCACTTTGAAAAACGTTTCGCGGGGCCTGCATGGAACATGTAAGAGTGGTGCATGGTGATGCAGATTTTTTCTGCCCCCTCCAAAAAAAAAAAAAAGATTTTGCTCATTACGCAACTGTTTAGCATTATTTTTTTCAATGCACGAAGTCACATACTTCTGTTTAGTTGTTATTGAACTATTTTGTAAATGTACAATTTATAACCATATTTATTGTTTTCTTGTATTTTAATGTAAATATAAGACAATATTAGTCTCCGTTGGCTGGGTAGACGTATAGTCGTATAGTTGTATAGTTGTACGAATATTGGCGTGCTTGGCCCCGATAGTCTCTTCGCCTCTAGCTCACACAGTCAAAGTTCCGACAGCAGCTGCAGTGGCACTGTATGTACTGTACGTGTGTTGACTCAAGGCAGCTTGCAACTGAACTGTCAGTCGCGATGATTTTCTTGTGAAAACTTTACTTTCAAAAATGATTATCAAAATTCAGTGAACATGGCCAGAATACTCAAAAATAAGCTTTGATTTCATACCTCTATTCACGAAAACTATAAAAAAAATCGCGGCAATCATGATGGAAATAGGTCTACCTCTAATCTCTAAGTTTGGACGTGCGTTAAATTGCCGTGTATCTCTGTAATTCTTTGCCTCTGTCCTCGCATGGACAAAGCCGGCTATGAATATGCATGCAGTATCTCTCTCGTCATGCATATCATGCATTATGCATACCGAGTCTGTTTTCGCCTTGGACGTCGACATGGAGTCCGACCTCGGGCGGAGTATAGCCAATTCCACAGAGTAGACTCTCCCGCGGACGATGGCACCGGGCGCCGGTACCCCGAGGGGAGGGTTCAGGAGGAGATAGCTGCACCAACTTGGGTCGCCGATCTCATTAAAAAACAATAGAATACATGGGCTCGCGGAGACGTCATGCCCCCAGCGGAGATTAACCGTATACGTGCCTTCACGGTTGTTTCACCGCAAAGCATGCCGGGACAGATTACTAGTACGGCAGGAGATTTTCACCTTCGCCGCGATCAGCTGTTCCATTGCCAACAACGGGATTGTTATCCTGTCGAATCAACATGACATCATGATCTTGTACAGGATGCGTTATTCTGAAGTGATTTTCTTTCTTTCCAGTATAATTTGTACAGTAAGAAACCAAAGTTTGTGATTATGTATTTTTATGACGATCCTTCAACCTAAAACACGAATGTTTAACAGCTTAAAAAGGCAAACCACCGACCCAAACTTCACACACACACATTTGAACATATGGGACTACATATTCATACCAATTAGGAACCCACTCTCATTAGCCCACTTTACTTCGTATTATCAGCTTTATTTTTCGAAGGATCGTCATAACAATACACAATCACAAACTTTGGTTTCTTACTGTACAAATTATACTGGAATGAAAGAAAATAACTGCAGAATAACGCATCCTGTACAAGATTATGATGTTGATTCGACGGGTCCCGGATAAAAATCCGGCGAAGGTGAAAATCTCCTGCCGTACTAGTAATCTGTCCCGGCATGCTTTGCGGTGAAACAACCGTGAAGGCACGTATTACTTGGTGTGATGATTGGTGTGATGATACACGCCTTGTAAAAAGTATATGGGTCTTCATTATCTGGAGGTTGGTATGACCACCACCTCAGTGGAGTAACTAGTGTGTTTGGGTTAAAGTTAGTTTTGGTTCTATTTCGTTTGAAGTATAGATAACCAATTATTTTATGAAAGAGGTTGGTCATGATTCTATAATGAGTATTACAGTGACTCTTCCATTTTCGTTCCTACATTATTTTCTTGTAATTACTCTGATTCATATTTGTGTGACAGTTTGAGCACGTTTGCTAAGAATTGAACAATGCATTTTAATTCATTCTGTGGTACAATTTGCTAGTTCTTGTTCGCCAATTTATGTTGTTTATTTGTTATTCTAGAGTGAGCATCTCGAGTCTTCTAGACAGCTAGTGTGTTGCTCAGAATGTGTCCGTCTAATGTCATGTTGGTTCATCTGTGAGGCTACATAGCCGGGGTGAGTTAATTGTGACAAGAAATGTGCAAAACAATTGTCATTATGTAAATTATTTTTATTAATTTCTATAACTGTACATATTTCTCTTGTCTAAGATTTGTCAAGCCTGACAGTATTCCATGTTTCTTACACCAGGCTTACTCTAATTATGCCTTTGCATTTAATTGTATTATATTATACTTATGTTTTGATTCTTCTGTCAATACTTATACATCACATATGCGGATTACTTTTGAGCTGTCATATGAACTATACTAATGGATTAGGTTTTAGACTGCTTGTCTACTATTCGATCACAGTATGCTATCTATTTGATATATATGACACAAGTTCAGTTTAGCGTCCTAGCGAGTCTATCGTTTGATTTAAAGTATATCTTTGACTTATGTACTTGAAGCTATCTATATCTTTAGCTATGGCTGATAATAACTTGTTTGTTCAAAATACTATGCATTCATGCATGAGAGTATAACAATTTCTTATAATTGCCAGAGGAATTATAGAGTGAAATTGCTGTTGAAAGACAAGAATAATAATTAAGACGCTGTTATTTGGGAAGTGTTGATTAATGTATTAGTAGATGAATGAAACGCTCAGTTTGTCATTTATTGATATTGCTAACTTTTTGATTTCATACTTACCATGATTCAGTATTCTTATTGTTTGATAATGTTTACTTTCCAGAGTAAATGAGTATATCTGTTTGATACACGGTATTTATAATGGTTGTATTTTTCGTATCTTTGATACAGGTTTTTTCCGTTTTACCACATGATTGGTGTTGGAATAAAAAGTTGAAGTAACTGCAAACATCTGTGTCGAGCGTTATTTTCCTGCGTCACATTAAGTCTAGTAAATATTTATGTTGGATATAATGAGAACTGATTATATAGATTTATTTATATGTAAGTAATATCTTATATCTGCGAAATGATAATACATTAATTTTGAGTGCTCTTTTAAAGGAGTTTGGTGATTTTATATTTCGAATATTGTTAGAGAATTCCATACATCTGGACCCCTATGCATGTCTGATTGATTTCTGGGCTAATGTAGTGTAAGGATTGACCACATGTAAATTCGATGACTGCCTTGTTGAATATGAGTGAACCATGTTATTAGGTTGGAACATTGAAGATAATGAAGTAGGTAACAGTTTGATGTTGAAACGGAACATAAATATGGCAATTCGGAGGAAGTTAATATCATCAACCTTTAAGCATTAAAATTTAACGAATAGTGGGGCAGCAGAAGAATATTATTAGTCACACACTTGGATGTTGCCCACAATATATGACAATAGGAGATATGTGGTAAAATTAGACTATTATATAGCATAAGTAATATTCTATCAGAAACAAAACATTTTATTCTATACATTACGCTAATATTTCTGGAGATTGGTGTAACAATGTGTTTTACATGATCACTCCAGTCAAGTTTTGTATTGATATAGACACCAAGAAACTTTGTACATGTCTTTCTGTCTATAGAAATATCATCTAGTTTAATATTGAGAGCACATTATTTCTAAACCATAAAGTCAACTTTGGCAGTTCCGAATTTGGTTTCTGTTCAAGAGTGTTGATTTCACGATGAGACAAGAAAACACTCGTATCATCAAGAAATAAAGTGTAATATAGTTTTAGACACATTACAAATATCATTGATATAAATAAGAAATAATAATGGGCCCAGGATGGATCCCTGCGGAACACCACATTTAAGATACAGAATGTCAGAGTTAATAGAGTTATAATAAGTGTATATAGATAAGTAACTCGCAAGCCGTTGTAAAGCTGTACCCCTTATTCCATAGTGCTCTAGCTTAGACAGAAGAATTGAATGGTCAAGTGTGTCAAATGCTTTGCTAAGATCCATAAATACACCAATGACATGTTCGTGATGTGTTTGTCCTTCAAGATTTTGTTGTTGATGACGACTCTACATTAATTTTTGTTGTTGGGGGTAGCTGTTGTAAATGTTTAAATGATGTATAGAGTATAGACACAATTCAATTATGGACTATTTTACAGTCGGATACAATAATACTATAATGGACTTTATATGTATTTCCGTTTAATACAATCAATTTTCTTCTCTTCATTTACTACAATGCATTTGCAAATGCGAACACCCCTAAATCGGAGGGGCGTCCAAAAAGCGGCACTTTTGACGAAAAAATAATAAAGCTTGGTGTCATATAAAAGAGGATTAAATTATCTACATTTTGATACCAATTCCAACGAATTTGGGATTAATTAACATTGCAAATTTAAGTGAAAAACTTTTTTTTTTGTGTGTGTGTGTTTTTAATTATTTGTTTGTAATGCAGATTATAAAACATATATACCCTGCCTTCTTTTCAAGGCACTGGTTAAAACAATGGGCCTCAGTGACTCCAATAGTACTCCAATAGTACTATTGGATTCACCTCGATCTTGCCCATAGTTTTAACCAGAACCTCTCAAGACAGTGTATATTTGTATACTATACATGTGTATTTCATTCACCTAGTATGCATAATTGGCAGCATCTCTATACTATAGATTCCTCTTTGCATACATTAGCTATTGCTATGTCTAACAAGTCTCTGGCAAGGTTATGAGTTGTCAAAAGAAATTGTAAATCTAAAGGTATGCATGAAATTGGTCTATTGAATCATCAGGCAGGGGAAAAGAGGGGGGCATCAACAAACAACGCTTGTTCTCTCCTCCCCCTATCTATGGATAGAGTTTTTACTCTACAATGCATTAACTTGCCTATTTTGCCTACTTCAGTACTTGGCTTGGTTCTACTCTTCTCCTTCACAAAGTGCTTCCATTTCATTTTCGAAAATCCATTTGCCGTTTTTTTTTTCTTTTTTTTTAAATATCCAAACAAAATTTATTGGGATTTAAAAAAAATATATCCCAACCAAAAGACATTAATGTTACCAGCAACAACAAAATATCCCAACAAAAACAAATTATGATTATCCCAACAAAAATTCATCAACAAATTCATTTTTTGGTAGATTAAAATGCATTACATGTAACAACAACAACAACAACAGCTAATTTCTCTAACAGACCCTAGCTACCAAAATACCTTGGCGCCATCAGGCGACCTCCAAGAGGCGAAGACGAACGCTGGGTTTGGTTTACGCTGGGCGAGCTGGCGTACAAACTCCAAAACAATACCACTGCTAGCTCCAGTTATGAGAATTGTCTTCATTTTCTAATGCTCAGCCAAACTGTCGCAAATGATATTCTATTAAAAGTGAACACAGTACGGGGCTCTTAGAAGTCCGCTTGGAATATTAAATAATTACAAGATGATCATACTTAGTTTTTCCTCAGAACTAGTAACCGGATCGGTGTACATAATAGTTCGCATGCACATATTAAATACCCTTGTCAGTTTTTATGCAAAAATCAGTGTCTGCAAAATGAGACTACAATAGATTACCTAAACATGTTTTATAATGATTTTTTTTTCCCGAAAGAAATATTGATGATTTTATATAACACTTTCATATATTTTGCCCCACTCAAATTATTGTATTCTTCTATGGGTATGCTGTAGTATTCAAAATACAAATAGGCTTCTAGTGTTTCAGAAGAAAATTATAAGAATTATATCCCACAGTCGATACCTTGCTCATAGTATGCCTCTTTAATGTGCATTTTTTTGATGTATTATGCTTTAAAGGACTTTAATATACCAAGTACTTTTTATATTATTTTCAACTTAACAAGAATATTCATGGACACCAGACCAGGTCTTGAGCCAATTTTGATATTCTAGGGGTAAGGATATTAGATTCCCAAAACACAATTTTCTGCAGGGGCCACAACATTTGCATTGATATACCGAGATATAGAGTCCATCACTGAATGGTTTGGAAAGAAAATTGCAATTGTTTTTGTTTAACAATACTCGATAGTGCAATAACCTACAACTAATATTTATTCATATAGAATTATCAGAAAGATAAGTATGTGTGTGTTTGTGTGTATAGGAGAGAGTATATTTGTGTAAGTAAATGATTTCCTTTTTTTCTCTTTCTATTCAATAATTAATATATATTTTCTTTTAATGATAGTTATTTTTATATCATCGGTAGAGACAGGCTTAAAATAAGTCCTTGTCTTCCTGTTGTGTCTCCAAATACTTTGAATTTCATTAATGTATATGTTTCATTTTTTCCTATTTTCATTATTATTCTTGTCATCTCCGCTTATATTTGGTATTTTCATGTAATATACTGATATCAATTTGTAACTTTTGTTCACATTTGTATAGTTTTTATGAAAGTATTGAATAAGATTTTCTGAGATTCCCTTTTTTCCCTCTCAGTTAAATCAAGCAATATAAAATATTTTGTCTTATTCTCAAACGTAAATGTACTCTGTAAACTTATTTTGTTTCGTAGATACTTATCAGTATTCGTTATTTGTATAATTCATTTGTTCTATTATATATTGTAATACTGTATGGTTTATAACATTTATTTAGATTGTGGATATTTGCGTGGAAAATATATAAAACAAATCAAATCAAATCAATCAATAAAATGAACTGAACTAAACTGAATAATGGGCTCTGCACTTAAGCTACTCGATCCGGACAAGGTTGTTTGACACAGCCAGAAACTGACAGATCCAGGCTCACTGCACAATGCTTTAGGCTTTAGGAATCGTGGTAAATTGTCAAATTAGAGTCTGTGCTTGCAGACTAGGCTGGTATAGTATGGTATCAAACGCATTTTCTGTGAAGGATCATGATCAACAACATCGCCGACGAAATTTTATTTTCATTTTCGGACATTTTGCACTCAATTTAGGTGATATATAGCTGTTTAAGGGAACACATTTCGAAGATTTCTTTAATTCAGGTTAAATTGTAAAGTTATGGTGAATAAAAATAGCACAACACGTTTAGGGCTATATGCCTGTCTCCTCAAAGGGCATATCATAGCCTTTGCAATAATACATTTCGTATACGGGAGAAGGGGACTCTAATTTTCTTGAATTTCAATATTTCCTAAAACAGCCATCCTTAATTGAGGGAAATGATAAATCATTCTTAAAACTTCGTGAAATAAAGCCTTGCTAAATGATAATTGTATGTTAACTAGTTTTAAGTCCCTAAAAAAAGCTGTTGATAAATAATGTCATGAATTTCTTTTTTAATGATGCTTTAATCTGTTATTTGATCAAAGTACATTGTTCGCATAGTCACTTTTCAATCTTAATAACAAATGATTTCGAGGGGGGTCACGTGTATTTTTTTCCTTGGAAAGTTATGTTTAAAGAGAAGGTGGATCTTGATCTTCAGCTGCCTACTATGATGTTTCCACAAACATATTCAATGCTGCCCATATCATGCATGCTTCCGCTTCTGAGACATTATAGCAAGAGCCTTCCACGAATTTCCATTCCACGAGCCAAGGTATACTTATATTAGCGTCTTGAATTTGCTTTACTTTTATACAACAGCTGTGCTTCAACCAAGGTCTCCTCGTCCTCGTCTTTCTTTATTCTTCATTGTACTGTTATGATTATACTCTATTATATCTTGCTACATGTGATTTCTGGAAGACAAATAAACTTGATACTTTATACTTTATACTTTAGCTCTGTCGGCAGTACTATAATCGTACTGACAGTTTACCATAAATTCTACCGATTAACCTCCTTCCTGCATACTCCACTATACTATATTACTATAGTATAAAGCTCTGTGCTTTTTCGAAATAAGTGTAATATCATCAGCCTTATTGCGCTGATAGATGAGATTATAATTCGAATTTTGCTAAGTTATAAATACTGTCGTATGGATTAAACTGAGAAGATAGTTATATAATATTGGATGGCTTTGAGTGTGCGGATACAAGAATATATTGCTTTCGCTATGACAATATTGGACGAGTCCAATATTGTCATAGCGAGAGCAATGTATTCTTGTATCACACGAAATCAAAGCCATACAATATTATTATTATTATCTATACCAGGCTGACTAGCGAAATAACAAAATTTGACTTACCTCTGTAAATGTTCCAATCAAGCAATATTGTATCGACAGTTGAGGTTCCCGGATGACAGAGCAATACGAAAACAATATTGATCTGTCATCCGGGTACTGCGCTAAAGATATTGAATACACTGATTTATTGTAGCACTTGGAAGCCTTATATAGATAATAATTTGCAATATTTTAACTGTTGATTATATCTTCTTTAGGTCGGCCACTTATAAAGGTCACTTCTTTTCTGGATGCTACCTACAAAGCAATTTTGATATTTTTGTAACAATGCATATATTACATGTACGTGACTGTATTCGATTTTTGTGTAACAATGTATTATTCCATGTACATGTATGTATGTTATTCTTTAATAGCAATGATGAATTGGATTGGATTGAAACAAAGATATAGGTTATACTAAGACTTTTTATATAGTACAAATATATGTGTTGATGACATGTATTTACGAAACAGAATATGAAATCGGTGGTGTGTACGGGATGATTTGCAGTGGAGGAGGGGGGGGCACAAATCAAACTAGCTGACGAACACCCTCTAAAAAGTAGTTTATCAAATTTAATAGCGGGGGGGGGGGCGTGCAAGTGTGTGTAAAAGGGGACAGCAGTTTTTACGCTAGAGGGAGCTTTGTGCAACATAGTTTTACCACTGTTATATACGAAATGTACTCCGGTTTCTTATGCAGATATAATATCTATTGTGATCGAGTCGTTATTCCATCTTCCTCAAAATTTAGCACGACTTTGGTCCTTTTTCCTTACCGTACATGTAGATAATGTTTCTGTTTTCTGGATATATGACAATTAATTTACAGCAATACGGTAGCCACCCAAACTTTCATGAGGTATTGTAAATACTTTTATTTTGCTCACTAAATAAATTTAGATTCACATCGAATTCTTTCTGAAATTTACATCAATTTCATATATCGCACAGTTGAAAGGGCTTTTGTGCAGGAGAGTCGCATTAAATGGCAATCCAACCTTAGTAATAATTTCATTTTTTAAAGCAAGAAATGAAACAGAATGGAGAAAGTGAACTCTGTGACTTCTACATGGAGTAAAAATTAAAGACCGAGAATCCCTAAAGCCCCACTTAACATGTGCTTGTATTTATGCCAGATATAAGAGTATTTTGGGGATTCACATTAAGTATGTATTTAAGTATAGGTGTATGGGCCCATTTTGTCGACGGGAGGGTAAAGGGTGGGGGAGGTAAAGTCTAGATCGAAAAGGCAACTTCCAGATTCAAGAAAAATAGTCACACTATTATAGTGCCAATCTTGCCATTTTATTGTCATATATCATATATATATATATTATATATTATCAAGATATAACGGAATATCATATTTCGTGCGCGTTATAATAATGTAGGGGAAAGGCGGGAGGAAAAAGATAAACACTCCTCTTTTATACGATCAGATGAATTAAGGCTTCACTAAACCTTCATCTTGCTCTTAAAATTGCTTTTATCATTGTGTATGTACATTTACTCACATGAGTATTTTGTTGATATGAAAACTAATGAAAGCATGAAAGAAAATAAATGTTACTTTTAAAATGAATTGAATTGCAGTATTTTGTTTTCATCAGGACAAATGTAAGATATAAACAAATAAATTGGATACTAGGGTGTTTGAATATTACGCACCTGTCATAATCGGGTGGTGTTGGAAGTGCCCGAATATGCTATTTGAAATGTTAAAACTTGTGGGGGAGGGGGTGGCCCCTCAGCTCCCTGTCCTGTAGGCCTATGGTGTTAAGGCAAAATAGCCCCTAAACAACTCCAAACTATAATTGATCGAACAACTTTTTAGCTCTCTCATCCAGACGATGGTTAGTCCAATAAAGGTAAAGGTCTAAGATTGAACATCTTCTTCAATTTTCTACTTTCGGGATGTGTTTAGCATGTTTAGCGCCATCTCAAACATTCTAACTGTAATCTCGAAGGAGGACCGCTCCACCAGACTTAATTAGGGGAGGGGGGGGGGGTAACAGTAATATAATTCACACTGGTACATATTTGCTCGACAGACGCTCGACAAAATGAGATCGAGTTTTTATTGGGCGATCACTTTTTGGACGATTAAAATCTCAATCTGCTTGTCTGTCAAAGGTCGCTGGGAATTCCAAGTTCCTAAAAATCATAGAGATATATACTTAATAAGTGTTAGTAAGTATAAATCTCTATGCTAAAAATAGACCGAGAGACTGAATACATACATGTATATAGTACCACTTATGAACAGTGAACCATTACATTGCAATGGCAAAGAGTATACATGTTTACTGATTTGATTTAACACCTATATACTGATCGATATGTAATGACGGAAAAAGAGGTGAGTGAATTAAAATGTCTGTCTTTCCAAAAGAAATGCAGTGACAATTTACAATATTTTCGTTTTACATTGTTGTATATAAATTTATTCGGCTGACGCCCAGACATTTTGAAGCTTATCCGTCTGGTTCATAAAATCATAATTTTCCTTCGGCTGAAATAGGTGGGTCTCGGTCTATATGTCTTTGAGGTCATAAATGGAGAGCGATTGAGCTAAGGCCAAGTAAAACCAAGTATAATTTTGTACTGTTCGCTTGTCCTGTGGAAAAACGACGATTTTAATATGTTGCGGTGATTTAAATTACAAATTTGTCATAAATTATTATTCTTATAATAATATTATGTGATGTAGATATAGATGCACATGGTAAATATTTTAGGTTAGTATGTGATTCCTAATATAGCTAACATTTCAGCTAGTGATTCTGTCAAACCAGAGCAATCTATATAATTTCCTCTTTACAAAGATGATTTTTTTTTTTTTTTTTTGGGGTTAAATAGTATATATTCCAGTATGCATGACGTACATGTATATACTGCTTTTGATACGTCATCAGCTTATCATGTTTTCCATTCTAAGGTCACAAGTTTCTAAAACTCGGTTTTAGATGAATATAGAAATAATTTAATGATTATTTTTCCAATGCCAAAGTGATGAAATGGGAATGGTAGACTACATTTCTGAGACTTATGTTTAAAATCTTTGTTTTGTTTTCCACGGTTTACCTATAACCATGGACTTCAAACGGTGGAAAATTATTATGATTTGTATATTATATACGTCAGATTTTCACAAAATTTCTACTAGCATGATTAGTTGCGACACATGTAGAGGTGTTGTGGTCTATTCTAGTGGATAGGTTGCTTGTTTGTGAATCACGTGGTTCGCGGTTCGAGTCCCACCACGGCACTAATGTCCTTTGGCAAAACAGTACGTACTCTCTACATTGGTCACTCTCCACCCATCCCATGTGTATGGTAAATGGGTACCCGCGAATTTTGTTTACCCGGTAGGAAGAAATTCCGTGAATGCTTAATATTATCATGGTAGGTTGGCTGAAGACGAGGTAGTAATAAGACTGCAGGGCCCTCGGGGAAAACAGTATGTGTAGTATTGTGTACTGATGAGGATATGGGTAAACAAGGCATCATTGTAATTATAATGGCTTTTGTTATTTTTGTTGATATAATTATTATCATTATTATTATCATTAATATTATTATTATCATCATCATCATTATTATTATTATTAGCATTATCATTATTATCATCTTCATTTTCCCCTATTTTAATGTATATTATCTGAAGAGTGACAAAGGAAACAGTTTGATTTTTAAATTCATTTTTCACTACTACATTTGATGAATAACATGATTTGTTTAAATCAAGATATAACGGAAAATCAAATTTTGTACGCGTTATATTTTGTAGGAAAAAGGCGCGAGGAAAATGATAAACACTCCTCTTTAATACGATCAGACAAATCAAAGCTACACTAATCGTAATTTTTTTCCTTTTCTTTCATCTCGTATTCCTGTAGAATTCGAATCATGGCTGATACATTAAAGAATGTTATTGCTCAGAGTCTGGAGTGTCCTGTATGTCTGAACACCTTCACTGATCCCAAGATCTTATCTTGTTCTCACACCTACTGCAAGGCCTGTCTGGACAACATCTTGGAATGCCATGGTAACGACCAGATGCTCCGATGCCCTGTCTGCAGAGCTGAAACCCAGGTCCCAAACCAAGAAGTCAGCAAATTACCGGCAAATCTGGCTTTGAAGTCTCTTATAGAAGACATGAAGAATCAATATCAGTTTTGCTCGAATTGTAAACCCGAGGACAGGCCCCAAGCTGTTGTCTACTGTCAAGACTGTGGCAGGTATTTCTGTATCACTTGCCAGACCACACACTCTCAGTGGCCAGTCTTCATCAGTCATGAGGTCTTAGCCATGAGTGAGATCCTATCAGGGAAGGTGTCAGTACGTAGATACCGTAAATGCAGAAAACACCCCAATGAGGATGAGGAGTGCTTCTGTTCCGACTGCAGGACATTTGCCTGCTTCAGGTGTGTTGTCATGGAGCATACAAAGGAAGGACATGAAGTCATCGAGGCAGCTGTTTATGAAAGCAGCCATATGAAGAGTATCGAGGACCTCAAATCCAAGGCGGACAAGAAACGCTCTTGCTTTCAGAAATACGTTGATTTCATTGATGAACAGAAGGAGCGTGTGAGCAATGTTCAGAAGCAGTGTACAGATGATATCAACAAAGCATTTGAAGAATCAGTCCAGCAGTTGACAAAGAAGAAAGAAATCCTCATTGGTGAAGTCAAGGGTATGACCGAAGAAGTAGAGAAAGAACTGGACGAAATGAAGAAATCGGCTCAGGAGCACATCACTCACTTGACCACCATAGCTGACGTGGTAACCAGTAAGACAAAGATACCGTTAGATATGGATGCTTTGGCAGCACATGACACTCTATGTCAAGACTTACTAGAGGCCTTGAAACAAGAAGATCCTGACTACAAGCAGCCGAGACAATCGAGCAAGAAAGGAAAAAGTGTCAGTTTCAAGAGGAACGTTGGAATGGACGAGAAAGCTCTCGGTAAGATCGTAAATGCAGTTGCAAAGAACATCGCTTTGCCCACTAAGAATAGCATGAATGCCATGGTTGGTACACCAGACGGTAGAATGGCAGTGGGATGTAGTACAGGTGGAGTGGAGATCTTCTCTGCTGATGGTCAGCACCAGCAGAAAGTTCTCAAGGATGCTAAGATTTATGGAGTAGGGTTCCTCTCTGATGATCGGTATGTTATACTTGATTGCTCAAACAATATCACACTGTACACACTAGAGTACACAAAGTTGAATGTAATGTTTGAGACTCTGAGTTTTGATGAAGGTGGATTACCAACCTCACTGTAGACGGTGATGATCAGATCTATGTTAGCTACAGGAAAGCTGAAAAGATCCAGGTATTCTCACCAGCAGGTGGGAAGGCGATAAGGGAGATACCATGTGATGGGTATATACCTATTCAGATTACTAATTATAATGATTACCTGATCACTGAATCTGGTGATACAATACGATTGATTGACAAACAAGGTGTTGTAAAATATCAATTAACGAAATCAGGGATTTCCTAACCGCTGCTGTGTCTCAAGGGAATACGATCTTGATAGCCACCGTGAAGCAAGACGAAGGTTTGGTCAGCATTGATGAGTACACTAACAAGCTGAAGCATGTTCAGAACCTCGTCATTGATTACAAGATTGAGAAGAATGGGAGAGGGCACTGGTACACTCTCCAGCAATACCGATCAGGAGAGATCGCTTTCTGCACTCCTGATAGACTCTATATATTCCACTGAAAATAATGGATGACTCATCCTTACTTGCACTGTATGATATCACTGTCTTCAACCCGTAGAGAAGGAGGGCGGGGGGGGGGTGCGATGTGTGCGACCGGATATTTTTAAACGGACCCAAAAGCTTCCAACAGGCCTTTTGTTTCTGTGACTTCATAAAGTGTATATAACATTTAGTGGAATCATTTATATTTATTACTAGGTGAATTGGAGTTTTCGGGACTGTTTCAGAAATGACATTCCTAGATCATGTAGATGAATTTGAATGATTGAAATTTTCTATTTAATATAAAAAAGTAACCTTTCTTTTAATATACTTCTGATGTGTTTGTCTTTCAAGATATTGTTGTTGATGACGACTCTACATTAATTTTTTTTTTTTTTTTGGGGTAGCTGTTGTAAATGTATAAATGATATAGACACAATTCATTATGGACTATTTTACAGTGACTGTCGGAGATAATAATCTTAGTAATGGACTATATTTATTGCCGTTTAATACAATTAATTTTATTTTCTTCATTTACTACAATGCATTTCAGATCACTGTCCGATTAATCATACTAGATTTAATTTTTTACCCAGAATCATGAGAAGAAATGCCCTTTATTCAAAATAACTTCTACTTCTTACAATTTCTCGAGTTGTGTACTAAAGAGTTTAAGAGTACTGAAAGTAGACCTATTGATCGTATGATATATATGTTGTAAAAATAAAGTCAAACCAAATGTCAAATTAACCCTAAAAAGGCCGGGCTATTTGAGGTCTTAATACGGCCGGGTCCATTATGGCCCCCCCCCCAAGATCTCGGCCGTAAAACTGCCGATCGCCGCAAAAATTTGCACGCATTTCAAGTGAAGTGTATAGACTACTATGGTAAATTTAATTTTTTGAAAAATTCACTCATTTGCACATTTATGGTTATTTATGGAAATAAGGTCATAAAATTCACCTTTTTACCCATAAATCATATATTCTTTATATTTAAGCATTCTTTTCACTACATGTATTCTTTAGACCATTTGAAACAATAATACGACAAAAAAATTTGGAAGAGCTAGGTTATTCCTTATGTTATCTCTTGTTTGATAATTTCTTATGTATTTCATTGTTTTTTTAACTTATGTATTTTATTGTTTTTGTTGTTTTATTTCATTTCTAACTACAATTCAACTATTTTGACTCCCAAAACAAACACCTAAACTTTAAACAAGACCCAATATTCAATGTTTTATCTCTTTTTAGGAAAAATGACATTTTCATATGTTTTGTACACAAATCACGAAAATAAGCGATTTTCGGGCTGACATGCAAAGACAAAAGGTCACGTGACTTTGTAACTGTACGTCCGATTTTCAATTTTTTTAAAGATGCGCAAAACTCGAAAGAAAAATTCAGCGAGCGGCGGGGCGCCATCCGTATGCGCTCCCGAACAATCCGAAAATTGCGGAGGGGGGGGGCATAATCGCCCCCCGGCCTTATTAGGGTTAAGGGTTTATGATATCTTGTTTTCCGTTTTCCGTGTTTACGTTCCGTTTAGCAAAGTACATGGGAGAAATGGCATGGAACTTGTCAATTTTTTCACTAAATTTCATTATATTATATTATATTTATATCATATTTCAGCATATTTTATCATATTTATGTCATGGTTATAATCCTTTGATATTTCTTTACAATATGTTTTTTTTTAAACCAACTTATAACAAACTTTATATTTACCTATACATGCATACGAATTTCAGATTATTTATCTCTACTCGGTGTGTCATCATTTATTCTACTATTTCGTTATTCTTTAATAGATATATGGTTTTGTTCTGATGATTACTTTGTATCTTTATTGTATATGCACGGCCCCATTGTTAAAACAGCCAGACAGTTGAACTGGGCTTTTACCATGAATATATAAATGAATCAAATCAAATCAAATCAAATCAAATACCCGAATATTCATTTATTCTCTTTTTGGAGATGTTTTGTTTAGTCTGTGTTTCAGTGGCGGATCCAGGGGGCACAGGGGGGCACGGTCCCCCTGGTAAAAATGAAAAGAGAAAAAGGAGGGGGAAGGAAAAAGGAGGGGAAAAAGAAAGAAAAGGGAAGAGAGAAAGAAGAAGAAAAGAGAGAGGAGAGAAAAGGGGAGAGGAGAAAAAGGAGGGGAAGAGAGAGGAGAGAAAAGGCGGAAAAGGAAGAAAAGGGGAAAGACGGAGGGGAGGAAAGGGGGAAAAGGAGAATAATGAGAAGGGAAAAGAAAGAAATGGGGGATGATATTATAAGAAGTTGTTTTTTACCGGGAAAGGGGCGGGGGCATGCAATTTTAAGTCGAACATGACTAATACCAAAGATTTTATCTCCTTTAAAACTTCTAACTTCTAACTTAGTCTTGAATGACTTTTCCGATATACCTATTCTAAGTGCTCTTTCAGCAGATTGTCCCCGCCATTAATCCTGCCACAGTTGCTGGTTTCATAATTGCATTGTCATATTATTTTCTGTCATCCCTGTGGCCGCGAAGAACCTACCTCAAAGTTTCTATCCATTTCGCAAACACTTTTTTTCCATCGCCTACATGTAATGCTTATTGCTTTCAGTTTTCAAAAGATCCCAGTGGCGGATCTACAGGGGGGTTAGAGGGTTTAAACCCTCCCCTTGGGCTGCCAAGTGAAAATGTGATGTGCATAGAAAAACGCCATCATGTGTCCAGACCCACACAGTATCCGCATCGTCATTGGGTCAAACCCCCTTAAAATGTAGTTACTTGATTTAAAAAGACGTTATCATGCACTGCATTTTATGGTCTCCATTGTGTTAGTAGTTGCCAGGAAAACATCACTTACGGGGTTCAAAATAGCAACAAAAATCGCCTCGCCGCTACGCGGCTCGGAGTTCGCGGCTCGTGGACGATGCTCCGCATCGTCATTGGGTCGAACCCTCTTAAACTGTAACAGTTACTTGATTTTAAAAGACGTTATCATGCACTGCTTTTTATGGTCTCCATTGTGTTAGTAGATGCCAGGAAAACATCACTTACGGGGGTTCAAAATAGCAATAACAAAAAATTCGCATCGATCGTCATTGGGTGAACCCCCTTAGCAAAAAGCTAGATCCGCCCCTGGATCCCTACTCTTGAAGGGGTAGGAGAAAGCAATTTTACGTCATATTACTCCAGGAAGTGCCTGAAAATACGCCTAATGTGTTTCTAAAATTGCAAATGCTTCCTACTCAGGGAGGGGGTTACACCCTCCCAGACCCAACCCCGCTTGGTCGCTCCGCTCTCTCGCCGCTGACGCCTCGCTCCATCGTTTTTCATATATTTCACCCCATGCGATTTTGTGCCCCCGGTAAGAAATTCCTGGATCCGCCACTGATAGTAAGTATTTGAAAGGAATCTCACTGATTTCAATGAAAGCAGAACAATTAGAGATATTGGTCTTTATAAGTTTTAGAAAAATCTGAAAATTTGTCATTCTAAAGCTACTCTCTATACGCGTTGTATAATGTACAATGTAAATATTTCATTAAACATCATCCCGCCATTTTCATTGTCATACCTATGGCCCAAATATGAAATTGTAAACATGTTCTTACAGGTCCTCCTGTGTGTAAATCAAGTACATTATCATCAAAACTGTTTAAACAAAAATGGGGACATTTCCCATACAAAACAAACGGAGAGGTGATCGCAGTATAGGGTTGCCGATATAATAGGGGGTTTAAAACTTTACAATCGCATTAATTTCTTTTGTTTAATCTTTTTTTTTTATTCCCCCGGTTCTTAGATTTTCTTCATCAACGTGATGTCAGGTGGACTTCCTTTTTTAATTTTGAATTCCTGTTATTTTGGAAAGAGAAAAAGCCGTTTTCATGTGCATTAGTATCCATCGGGAATGCTGTTCATTTCAAAATGTTCTTATATCCATAACTTTTTATAGTCTTTGTCTCTTTCGAATTATGTATTTCTTTGACCTTGTTTACCTTACTGCGCATGCGAAATATAAAAGTTGCTATAACGATCATGACGTTATACATGTACATGTATTTGATTCTTAACTCTAAGCATCTGAAGAATTTAGGGGAACTGAAATCGCTATACACAAAGATAATTATGCAATGCTGACTGTTGTATTTTAACATTTTGATTATTATTAAGCAGTGGACATGGGTAACTGGCAGGTGATTTTGTTTTTATTGTCAATAATAAACTCCTTTACCTCAATTCCATTAAAAAGAGTTGCCCTGGACGCCGTATGCTTCAATGTTGTCTATTCATTATTTCGACCCCATATGAGACCGGGGTAACCTCACTAGTCATAAGGACCGCTATTCATAAGGACAGCTATTCATAACTTGCAACGTCCTATACTTAAAGGACCGCTATTCATAAAACAGAAAGGGGTCACTATTCATAAAGGCATAAGGACCGTTATTCATAAGGACAGCTATTTATAATTCACATTTAGGGTCATTCCAAAAACGACCGATATTCATAGTACGAAATCGGGGTCGCTATTCATAATACGGATACTTATAATACTTCTCATGTTATGAATAGCGACCCTCTTCCGTATTATGAATAGGGACCCTATGAATAACGACCCTGATTTCGTATTATGAATAGCGACCCTCTTCTTCGATTATGAATAGCAGTCCATATCAATAGCGATCCTTATGAATAGCGAACGGATCCCATTAGACCATGATACTGCAGTCACACCGCCGAACCAACTCCAAACCAACCTCACAGACCTTTCCAAATCGACCATTTCCTTTCCATTCTGTGTATAAATGCCATTTCTTGTTTGGTTTCCTTTTGGTATGGGCATCTTTTCACTAGACCGTCAAAAGTACAAGTTCACTGACATCTCCTTGAAACGCGTGTTAATTACAATACACGCGTTTCAAAAGGATTTCAGTGATCTTGTACTTGTGACGGTTTCGTGAAAAGCTGGCCGGGAGTTTTGTTTCGTCCCTGAAAGGAGGAGGAGCACTGGCGTACTGATTGGGGGCAGTTGCCTCCCCCCTCCAAATACCAGTGATTTACAAATGTCGCTGAAAATGTCGCTGAAAAATCCTTAAAACTTTGCTATATGAAATGTACTCCGGTTTCTTATGCAGATATAATGTCTATAATTGTGATCGAGTCGTTTCTATCTTTCTCAAAATTTAGCACGACTTTGAACCTTTCTCCATATTACATGCATGTAGATCATTTTTTTTTTTTTTTTCTGGATATAAGACAATACACAGCCACAGCAATACGGTAGCCAGCCAAACATTCACGAGGTATTGTAAATACTTTTATTTTGCTTACTAAATAAATTTTGATTCACAACGAATTCTTTCTGAATTTTACATCAATTTCATATATCGCACAGTTGAAAGAGCTTTTGTGCAGGAGAGTCGCATTAAAGGGCAATCCAACCTTAGTAATCATTTTTATTTTTTAAAGCAGGAATTTAAATAGAATGGAGAAAGTGAACTCTGTGGCTTCTATACATGGAGTGAAAATTCAAGACCGAGAATCCCTAAAGCCGCACTTAACATGCTTGTATTTATGCCAGATATAAGAGTATTTTGGGAATTCACATTAAGTATAAGTGTACGGGCCCATTTTGTCGACGGGCAGATAGGAGTGGGGGAGGTAAAGTCTAGTTCGAAAATCAACTTCCAGATTCAAGAAAAAATAGTCACACAGTGTTATAGTGCCAACCTTGCCATTTTTTGTCATATATATATATATATATATATATATATATATATATATATATATATATATATACATATATATTTATATATATGTATATTATCAAGATATAACGGAATATCATATTTCGTGCGCGTTATAATAATGTAGGGGAAAGGCGTGAGGAAAATGATAAACACTCCTCTTTTATACGATCAGATGAATCAAGGCTTCACTAAACCTTCATCATGCTCTTAAAATTGCTTTTATCATTATGTATGTACATTTACTCACATGAGCATTTTGTTGATATGAAAACTAATGAAAGTATGAAAGAAAATAAATGTTACTTTTAAATTGAATTGAATTGCAGTATTTTTTTTACATCAGGACAAAAGTAAGATATAAAAAAATAAATAGGATACTAGGGTGTTTGAATATTACGCACCTGTCATAATCGGGTGGTGTTGGAAGTGCCGAATATGTTATTTGAAATTTTAAAACTTGTTGGGGAGGGGGGGCTGCAGGCCCCTCAGCCCCATGTCCTGTAAGCCATGGTGTTAGGGCAAAATAGCCCTTAAACAACTCCAAACAATAATTGATCGAACAATTTCTTAGCTCTCTCAACCAGACGATGGTTAGCGCAATAAAGGTTAAGATTGAACATCTTCTTTAATTTCTCCTTTCCGGATATGTTTAGCGCCATCTCCAACATTCCAACTGTAATCTCGAAGGAGGACCGCTCCACGAGACTCTGGCAACAGTAATTTGACTCGAAATTTAGAATCTTTTGTAATGGTGGGAGAAGGGGGTTAACAGTAATACAATTCACACTGGTATATTATATTTGCTCGACAGACGCTCGACAAAATGAGATCGAGTTTTTGTTGGGCGATTACCTTTTGGACGATTTAAATCTCAATCTGCTTGTCTGTCAAAGGTTGGTGGGAATTCCCAGTTCCTAAAAATAGACCGAGAGACTGAATACATACATGTATATACGTACCACTTATGAACAGTGAACCATTACATTGCAATGGCAAAGAGTATACATGTTTACTGATTTGATTTAACACCTAGACTGATCGATATGTAATGACGGAGAAGAGGTGAGTGAATTAAAATGTCTGTCATTTCCAAAAGAAATGCAGTGATAATTTGCAATATTTTAGTTTTACATTGTTATTATTATATATAACTTTATTAGGCTGCCGCCCAGACACTTTTGAGGCTTTGTTTGTATCTGGTTCGTAAAATCATAATTTTCCTTCGGCTGAAATAGTTGGGTCTCGGTCTAGATGTCTTTGAGGTGATAAATGGAGAGCGATTAACTTGTAGCTAATGCCAAGAAAAAAGTATAACTTTTTACTGTTCGTTACTGTGGAAAAACGACGATTTTGGTTCGTTGCAGTGATTTAAATTACAAATAGATATGAATGCACATGGTATATATTTTAGGTTAGTATGTAGCTACCATATCATTATCAGCTAGTGTCTTAGTGATTCTGTCAAACCAGAGCAATCTATATAATTTCCTCTTTACAAACATGATGATTTTTCTTTGAAATAGTATATATTCCAGTGTGCATAACTACATGTATATAGTACTGCTTTTGATATTTCATCAGCTTATCATTAATTATTTGTTTTCGTTCGAAGACATAGGTCGCAAGTTTCTATTACTTGGTTAAATTATTCTACATTAATGAAGAAATAATGTAATAATTATTTTTCCAATGCCAAAGTGATGAAATGTGAATGGTAAACTACATTTCTGAGACTTATGTTTAACATTTTTTTCTTTTTTTTCCACGGTTTACCTATAACCATGGGTTTCAAGTGGTGGACGATTATTATGACTTGTATAAGTCAGATTTTCACAAAATTTCTACTAGCATGACTAGTTGCGATACATGTAGAAGTGTGTTGTGGTCTATTCTAGTGGATAGGTTGCTTGTTTGTGAATCACGTGGTTCGCGGTTCGAGTCCCACCACGGCACTAATGTCCTTTGGCAAAACAGTACGTACTCTCTACATTGGTCACTCTCCATCCATCCCATGTGTATAGTAAATGGGTACCCGCGAAGTTTGTTTACCCGGCCGGTAAGAAGAAATTCCGTGAATGCTTAATATTATCATGATACACTGTAGGTTGGCTGAAGACGAGGTAGTATTAAGATTGCAGGGCCCTCGGGGAAAACAGTATGTGTACTGATGAGGATATGGGTAAACAAGGCATCATTGTAATTATAATGACTTTTGTTATTTTTGTTGATATAATTATTATCATTATCATTATCATTAATATTATTATTATCATCATCATCATTATTATTATTATTAGCATTATCATTATTATCATCTTCATTTTCCCTATTTTAATGTATATTATCTGAAGAGTGACAAAGGAAACAGTTTGATTTTTAAATTCATTTTTCACTACTACATTTGATGAATAACATGATTTGTTTAAATCAAGATATAACGGAAAATCAAATTTTGTAAGCGTTATATTCTGTAGGAAAAAGGCGCGAGGAAAATGATAAACACTCCTCTTTAATACGATCAGATGAATCAAAGCAACACTAATCATAATTTTTTTCCTTTTCTGTCATCTCGTATTCCTGTAGAATTCGAATCATGGCTGATACATTAAAGAATGTTATTGCTCAGAGTCTGGAGTGTCCTGTATGTCTGAACACCTTCACTGATCCCAAGATCTTATCTTGTTCTCACACCTACTGCAAGGCCTGTCTGGACAACATCTTGGAATGCCATGGTAACGACCAGATGCTCCGATGCCCTGTCTGCAGAGCTGAAACCCAGGTCCCAAACCAAGAAGTCAGCAAATTACCGGCAAATCTGGCTTTGAAGTCTCTTATAGAAGACATGAAGAGTCAATATCAGTTTTGCTCGAATTGTAAACCCGAGGACAGGCTCCAAGCTGTTGTCTACTGTCAAGACTGTGGCAGGTATTTCTGTATCACTTGCCAGACCGAACACTCTCAGTGGCCAGTCTTCATCAGTCATGAGGTTTTAGCCATGAGTGAGATCCTATCAGGGAAGGTGTCAGTACGTAGATACCGTAAATGCAGAAAACACCCCAATGAGGATGAGGAGTGCTTCTGTTCCGACTGCAGGAGATTTGCCTGCTTCAGGTGTGTTGTCATGGAGCATACAAAGGAAGGACATGGAGTCATCGAGGCAGCTGTTTATGAAAGCAGCCATATGAAGAGTATCGAGGACCTCAAATCCAAGGCGGACAAGAAACGCTCTTGCTTTCAGAAATACGTTGATTTCATTGATGAACAGAAGGACCATGTGAGCAATGTTCAGAAGCAGTGTACAGATGATATCAACAAAGCATTTGAAGAATCAGTCCAGCAGTTGACAAAGAAGAAAGAAATCCTCATTGGTGAAGTCAAGGGTATGACCGAAGGAGTAGAGAAAGAACTGGACGAAATGAAGAAATCGGCTCAGGAGCACATCACTCACTTGACCACCATAGCTGACGTGGTAACCAGTAAGACAAAGATACCGTTAGATATGGATGCTTTGGCAGCACATGACACTCTATGTCAAGACTTACAAGAGGCCTTGAAACAAGAAGATCCTGACTACAAGCAGCCGAGGCAATCGAGCAAGAAAGGAAAAAGTGTCAGTTTCAAGAGGAACGTTGGAATGGACGAGAAAGCTCTCGGTAAGATCGTAAATGCAGTTGCAAAGAACATCGCTTTGCCCACTAAGAATAGCATGAATGCCATGGTTGGTACACCAGACGGTAGAATGGCAGTGGGATGTAGTACAGGTGGAGTGGAGATCTTCTCTGCTGATGGTCAGCACCAGCAGAAAGTTTTCAAGGAAGTTGTGATTCGTGTAGTAGGGTTCCTCTCTGATGATCGGTATGTTATACTTGATCGCTCAAACACTATCACACTGTACACACTAGCGTGCACAAAGTTGAATGTAATGTTTGAGACTCTGAGTTTCGTTGAAGGTGGAATACCTAACCTTACTGTAGACGGTGATGATCAGATCTATGTTAGCTACTGGAAAGCTAAAAAGATCCAGGTATTCTCACCAGCAGGTGGAAAGGCGATCAGGGAGATACCATGTGATGGGTATATACCTCATCAGATTACTAATTATAATGATTACCTGATCACTCAATCTGTTGATACAATACGATTGATTGACAAGCAAGGTGTTGTAAAATATCAATTAACGAAATCAGGAGATTTCCTAACCGCTGCTGTGTCTCAAGGGAATACAATCCTGATAGCCACCGTAAAGCACGACGTAGGTTTGGTCAGCATTGATGAGTACACTAACAAGCTGAAGCATGTTCAGAACCTCGTCATTGATTACAAGATTGAGAAGAATGAGAGACGGTGGTACACTCTCCAGCATTACCTTTCAGGAGAGATCGCTTTCTGCTCTCCTGATATACTCTATATATTCCACTGAAAATAATGGATGACTCATCCTTACTAGCACTGTATGATATCACTGTCTTCGATGTGTGCGATGTGTGCGACCGGATATTTTAAAGGATAAAAACGGGCATGCTGAAAAATGTAGAGTAACATAATATTTCGTTAAAAAACGGACCCATGCTCGCCCCCTTTTTCAGAAGCTTCCAACAGGCCTTTTGTTTCTGTGACTTCATAAAGTGTATATAACATCCAGTGGAATCAGTTATGTTTTTTACTAGGTGAAATGGAGTTTTCGTGACTGTTTCAGAATTGACATTCCTAGATCATGTAGATGAATTTGAATGATTGAAATTTTCTAAAAATATAAAAAGTAACCTTTCTTTTAATATACTTCTGATGTGTTTATCTTTCAAGATTTTGTTGTTGATGACGACTCTACATTAATTTTTTTTTTTTTTTTGGGGGGGTAGCTGTTGTAAATGTATAAATGATATAGACACAATTCATTATGGACTATTTTACAGTGACTGTCGGAGATAATAATCTTAGTAATGGACTATATTTATTGCCGTTTAATACAATTAATTTTATTTTTTCATTTACTACAATGCATTTCAGATCAAGGTCCGATTAATCATACTAGATTTTATTTTTTACCCAGAATCATGAGAAGAAATGCCCCTTATTCAAAATAACTTCTACTTCTTACAATTTCTCGAGTTGTGTACTAAAGAGTTTAAGAGTACTGAAAGTAGACCTATTGATCGTATGATATATATGTTGTAAAAATAAAGTCAAACCAAATGTCAAATTAACCCTAAAAAGGCCGGGCTATTTGAGGTCTTAATACGGCCGGGCCATTATGCCCCCAAGATCTCGGCCGTGAAACTGCCGATCGCCGCAAAAATTTGCACGCATTTCAAGTGAAGTGTATAGACTACTATGGTAAATTTAATTTTTTGAAAAATTCACTCATTTGCATATTTATGGTTATTTATGGAAATAAGGTCATAAAATTCACTTTTTACCCATAAATCATATATTCTTTATATTTAAGCATTCTTTTCACTACATGTATTCTTTAGACCATTTGAAATAATAATACGACAAAAAAAATTGGAAGAGCTAGGTTATTCCTTATGTTATCTCTTGTTTGATAATTTCTTATGTATTTCATTGTTTTTTTAACTTATGTATTTTATTTCATTTCTAACTACAATTCAACTATTTTGACTCGCAAACAAACACCTAAACTTTAAACAAGACCCAATATTCAATGTTTTATCTCTTTTTAGGAAAAATGACATTTCCATATGTTTTGTACACAAATCACGAAAATGAGCGATTTTCGGGCTGACATGCAAAGACAAAAGGTCACGTGACTTTGTAACTGTACGTCCGATTTTCAATTTTTTTTTTAAAGATGCGCAAAACTCGAAATAAAAATTCAGCGAGCGGCGGGGCGCCATCCGTATGCGCTCCCGAACAATCCGAAAAATTGCGGGGGGGCATAATGGCCCCCGGCCTTATTAGGGTTAAGGGTTTATGTTTTTATTTGATGGACTGTGATATCTTGTTTTCCGTTTTCCGTGTTTACGTTCCGTTTGGCAAAGTACATGGGAGAAATGGCATGGAACTTGTCATTTTTTCACTAAATTTCATTATATTATATTATATTTATATTATATTTCAGCATATTTTATCATATTTATGTCATGGTTATAATCCTTTGATATTTCTTTACAATATGTTTTTTTTTAAACCAACTTATAACAAACTCTATATTTACCTATACATGCATACGAATTTCATATTATTTATCTCTACTCGGTGTGTCATCAGTAATTCTACTATTTCGTTATTCTTTAATAGATATATGGTTTTGTTCCTATGATTACTTTGTATCTTTATTGTATATGCACGGCCCAATTGTTAAAACAGCCAAACAGCTGAACTGGGCTTTTACCATGAATAAATAAATGAATAAATAAATCAAATCAAATCAAATCAAATCAAATACCCGAATATTCATTTATTCTCTTTTTGGAGATATTTTGTTTAGTTTGTGTTTCCATTTCTTTCAGTATATAGTCAGTGGCGGATCCAGGGGGCACAGGGGGGCACGTGCCCCTGGTAAAAATGAAAGGAGAAAAAGGAGGGGGAAAGAAAAAGGAGGGGAAAAAGAAAGAAAAGGGAAGAGAGAAAGAAGAAGAAGAGAGAGAGGAGAGAAAAGGGGAGAGGAGAAAAAGGAAGGGAAGAGAGAGGAGAGAAAAGGCGGAAAAGGAAGAAAAGGGGAAAGACGGAGGGGAGAAAAGGGGGAAAAAGAGAATAATGAGAAGGGAAAAGAAAGAAAGGGGGATGATATTATAAGAAGTTGTTTTTACCGGGAAAGGGGCGGGGGGCATGCAATTTTAAGTCGAACATGACTAATACCAAAGATTTTATCTCCTTTAAAACTTCTAACTTCTAACTTAGTCTTGAATGACTTTTCCGATATACCTATTCTAAGTGCTCTTTCAGCAGATTGTCCCCGCCATTAATCCTGCCACAGTTGCTGGTTTCATAATTGCATTGTCATATTATTTTCTGTCATCCCTGTGGCCGCGAAGAGCCTACCACAAAGTTTCTATCCGTTTCGCAAGCACTTTTTTCCATCGCCTACATGTAATGCGTATTGCTTTCAGTTTGCAAAAGATCCCAGTGGCGGATCTACGGGGGGTTAGGGGTTTAAACCCCCCCTTTGGCTGCCAAGTGAAAATGTGATGTGCATAGAAAAACGCCATCATGTGTCCAGACCCACACAGTATCCGCATCGTCATTGGGTCAAACCCCCTTAAACTGTAGTTACTTGATTTAAAAGACGTTATCATGCACTGCATTTTATGGTCTCCATTGTGTTAGTAGTTGCCAGGAAAACATCACTTACGGGGGTTCAAAATAGCAACAAAAAATCGCCTCGCCGCTACGCGGCTCGGACTTCGCGGCTCGTGGACGATGCTCCGCATCGTCATTGGGTCGAACCCCCCTTAAACTGTTACTTGATTTTAAAAGACGTTATCATGCACTGCTTTTTATGGTCTCCATTGTGTTAGTAGATGCCAGGAAAACATCACTTACGGGGTTCAAAATAGCAACACCAAAAAATTCGCATCGCCGCTATGGGGCTCGTGGACGATGCTCCGCATCGATCGTCATTGGGTGAACCCCCTTAGCAAAAAGCTAGATCCGCCCCTGGATCCCTACTCTTGAAGGGGTAGGAGAAAGCAATTTTACGTCATATTACTCCAGGAAGTGCCTGAAAATACGCCTAATGTGTTTCTAAAATTGCAAATGCTTCCTACTCAGGGAGGGGGTTACACCCTCCCAGACCCAACCCCGCTTGGTCGCTCCGCTCACTCGCCTCGCTCTGTCGCTTCGATCCATCGTTTTTCATATATTTCACCCCATGCGATTTTGTGCCCCCCCCCCCGGTAAGAAATTCCTGGATCCGCCACTGATAGTAAGTATTTGAAGGGAATCTCACTGATTTCAATGAAAGCAGAACAATTAGAGATATTGGTCTTTATAAGTTTTAGAAAAATCTGAAAATTTGTGATTCTAAAGCTACTCTCTAAAGGTTTGTACAATGTACAATGTAAATATTTCATTAAACATCATCCCGCCATTTTCATTGTCATACCTATGGCCCAAATATGAAATTGTAAATATGTTCTTACAGGTCCTCCTGTGTGTAAATCAAGTACATTATCATCATGGTGGCTCAGTGGTTAGAGCACCCGCCTCATGAACGGGAGGTCGTAGGTTAAAACCCCGGCCGAGTCATACCAAAGACTTATAACAATGGGACCATCTGCCTTCTAGCTAGGCGCTCAGCATATTAGATTGGAGACGGGTAGTACTAACATATTATGTTATGCAGGGCCCGCTGGAAGAGCAGTTTCATAACTGAAGTGGCTACCCTGGGTAAATAAAACGTTATTATTATTATTATTATTATTATTATAAACTGTTTAAACAAAAATGGGGGCATTTCCCATACAAAATAAACGGAGAGGTGATCGCAGTATAGGGTTGCCGATATAATAGGGGGTTTAAAACTTTACAATTGCATTAATTTTCTTTTTTTAATCTTTTTTTTTTATTCCCCCGTTTCTTGGATTTTCTTCATCAACGTGATGTCAGGTGGACTTCCCTTTTTATTATGAATTCCTGTTATTTTGGAAAGAGAAAAAGCCTTTTCATGTGCATTAGTATCCGACGGGAATGCTGTTCATTTCAAAATGTTCTTATATCCATAACTTTCTATTTGTCTTTGTCTCTTTCGAATTATGTATTTCTTTGACCTTGTTTACCTTACTGCGCATGCGAATTATAAAAGTTGCTATAACGATCATGACGTTATACATGTACATGTATTTGACTCTTAACTCTAAGCCGCATCTGAAGAATTTAGGGGAACTGAAATCGCTATACACAAAGATAATTATGCAATGCTGACTGTTGTATTTTAACATTTTGATTATTATTAAGCAGTGGACATGGGTAACTGGCAGGTGATTTTGTTATTGTCAATAATAAACTCCTTTACCTTAATTCCATTAAAAAGAGTTGCCCTGGACGCCGTATGCTTCAATGTTGTCTATTCATTATTTCGACCCCATATGAGACCGGGGTAACCTCACTAGTCGTAAGGACCGCTATTCATAAGGACAGCTATTCATAACTTGCAACGTCCTATACTTAAAGGACCGCTATTCATAAAACGGAAAGGGGTCACTAGTCATAAAGGCATAAGGACCGTTATTCATAAGGACCGCTATTTACAATTCACATTTAGGGTCATTCCAAAAAGGACCGATATTCATAGTACGAAATCGGGGTCGCTATTCATAATACGGATACTTATAATACTTCTCATGTTATGAATAACGACCCTGATTTCGTATTATGAATAACGACCTCTTCTTCGATTATGAATAGCAGTCCATATCAATAGCGATCCTTATGAATAGCGAACGGACCTCATTAGACCATGATACTGCAGTCACACCGCCGAACCAACTCCAAAACAACCTCAGAGACCTTTCCAAATCGACCATTTCCTTTCCATTCTGTGTATAAATGCCATTTCTTGTTCGGTTTTCTTTTGGTATGGGCATCGTTTCACTAGACCGTCAAAAGTACAAGTTCACTGACATCTCCTTGAAACGCGTGTTAATTACAATACACGCGTTTCAAAGGGATTTCGGTGAACTTGTACTTGTGACGGTTTCGTGAAAAGCTGGCCTGGAGTTTTGTTTCGTCCCTGAAAGGAGGAGGAGCACTGGCGTACTGATTGGGGACAGCTGCCCCCGCCAAATACCAGTGATTTACAAATGTCGCTGAAATGACATGATTTTCCGAGGGGGTTCTCACTTTTTTGTAAATCATGCTTTTTTTATGCCTGTGTTGGAAAATGGTAATTCCCAAACTTGTAGTCAGGCAAAACAACTCAATGCGCCTCTTTTTACATAGGGAAGGTGCCCTTTTACTTCAGATAATTGCCCTATTCAAATCTGAGAGGTGCCCATATTACTTTAACAGGTACCCTTTCTCACAAGTGTCATATTCATCTCAGGTGAGTGCCCCTTTTCAGGTACAAGAAGTGCTCCTTACCACCTCTGATAAGAGCCCATTCACTTCTTATAATTGCCCCTTTTCAAATCTGAGAGGGGGCCCCTTATATTTTGACAAGTACATCTCGTTATTCTTATAAGTGCCCCTCTTCATCTCCGGTGAGTGCCCTTATTCAAATTTGATAGATACCCCTTTAACTTTGTAATAAATGCCCCTTTTCATCTCTGATAAGTGCCCCCGTTATTTTGACACGTGGCCCCCTTATCCTTCCTAATTAGTGCCATTTTCCTTCTGATAATTCCCTTTTTTACTTTGACACGTGCTCCTTTTCTTTTCTAATAAGTGTCATTTTCCCTTTGGATATGTGCCCCTTTTACCTTTCACCATAAAATGTGCTCATAATTTATAGCAACTAAGAGCAATTTTTTCATTAATTTCGCCCAAAGCTTGGTCGCTACGCTCTCTCGCATTTAAAGTTGATTTAATTAGGTTTCAAATATCTTTTCAGTCTTCCATGGTTAGATTGTGCTTAAAACCCCATCAGAATTGGGTTCCCCCCTCTTAATAACATGTAGTTTTTCGCACTGCGACCTCACAAATCCTTAAAATTTGGCTATATGAAATGTACTCCGGTTTCTTATGCAGATATAATGTCTACAGGGTTTATGAAATATGTTATTGTATTATATCTATTTTACTGTGATTATTAAGACACTTTAAAGTGATTTATGAAAATAATGTTCATATTATATTTATTCTTGGGAACCTACAAAAACAAGCTATGCTTTCCAGTAGATTCCTGTTTCATTTCATAATTTTGTACTTACTTTTTTAACTATGTTCTTTATTGTGTGATATGAAATGAAATAAATTCGATCAATCAATGAATCAATCGTTATTCCATCTTCCTCAAAATTTAGCATGACTTTGAACCTTTCTCCATACTACATGCATGTAGATTATTTTTTTGTTTTCTGGATATAAGACAATACACAGCCACAGCAATACGGTAGCCACCCAAACATTCACGAGGTATTGTAAATACTTTTATTTTGCTTACTAAATAAATTTTGATTCACATCGAATTCTTTCTGAATTTTACATCAATTTCATATATCGCACACTTGAAAGGGCTTTTGTGCAGGAGAGTCGCATTAAAGGGCAATCCAACCTTAGTAATAATTTTTATTTTTTAAAGCAAGAAATGAAATAGAATGGATAAAGTGAACTCTGTGGCTTCTATACATGGAGTAAACATTCAAGACCGAGAATCCCTAATGCCTTACTTAACATGCTAGTATTTATGCCAGATATAAGAGTATTTTGGGAATTCACATTAAGTATAGATGTACGGGCCCATTTTGTCCACGGGCGGGTAGGGGTGGGGGAGGTAAAGTCTAGCTCGAAAATCAACTTCCAGATTTAAGAAAAATAGTCACACAGTGTTATAGTGCCAATCTTGCCATTTTTTGTCATATATATATATATATATATATATTATCAAGATATAACGGAATATCATATTTACGCGTTATAATAATGTAGGGGAAAGGCGTGAGGAAAATAATAAACACTCCTCTTTTATGCCCCTACTCGCACCTTATAAATACCTCTATTAAACGACAAGCGCCAATTTTTCTTTGTAATAAGTGCCTCTCTCTCTTTTCTCACAAGTGCCCTATTCATCTCAGGTGAGTGCCCCTTTTCAGGTACAAGAAGTGCTCCTTACCACTTCTGATAAGTGCCCATTCACTTCTTATAATTAATATAGGTGTACGGGCCCATTTTGTCGATGGGCAGGTAGGGGTGGGGAGGTAAAGTCTAGCTCGTAAATAAACTTCCAGATTCAAGAAAACTAGTCACACATTATTATTGTGCCAATCTTGCCATTTTATTGTCATATATATATATATATTATCAAGATATAACGGAATATCATATTTCGTGCACGTTATAATAATGTAGGGGAAAGGCGTGAGGAAAATGATAAACACTCCTCTTTTATACAATCAGATGAATCGAGGCTTCACTAAACCTTCATCATGCTCTTAAAATTGCTTTCATCATTATGTATGAACATTTACACACATGAATATTTTGTTGATATGAAAACTAATGAAAGCATGAAAGAAAACAAATGTTACTTTTAAATTGAATTGAATTGCAGTATTTTTTTTACATCAGGACAAAAGTAAGATATGAAAAAATAAATAGGATACTAGGTTGTTTGAATATTACGCACCTGTCATAATCGGGTGGTGTTGGAAGTGCCCGAATATGTTATTTGAAATGTTAAAACTTGTGGGGGAGGGGGCTGCAGGCAGGGGCGGATCCAGCCGGCGGCAAGGGAGGGGGCCTAAAAAGGGGCCCACTTCGTGCGAAAATTTGAAAATCGTGCCGGTCGATTTTTCGCTCAGTGGGGGGGGGGGGTAGTGAGCAAAAGGGAAGGGTTAATTTTTTTTCCACGCCACCCCCCCCCTTGGGCGCCAGGGGGGGCCCAACTTCTTTTTTTTCTAAAAAGGGCGTTTTTACCTGTTTTTTTTTCTAGGGGAGGGCCCCCCCCCTGGATCCGCCACTGGCTGCAGGCCCCTCAGCCCCATGTCCTGTAGGCCTATGATATTAAGGCAAAATAACCCCTAAACAACTCCAAACTATAATTGATCGAAGAACTTCTTAGCTCTCTCATCCAGACGATGGTTAGTGCAATAAAGGTAAAGGTCTAATGGCCCGGTCACACTATAACGTATAGCAGTAACGTATGCCGACGTATGTGAATTTTCATCAACACGCTAGTGCACGTTGACCTAAGTTAGGGGTAGGTTTGGTATAAGTTGTATACGTTAAAGGTAAAGACCAGTTTTGGAAACGCCCCTCTCTCAAAAAAATGAAATGGAAGCTCTCGTTTCCAAATCATGTGAAAGAATATGTTTTGACTAATACGTGATAATACAAATTTTGCCGGGAAAGTCGGGAAACCGCCTACTAATTGATATATTTGGTAAATTATTATATCTATTGGGACCAAATAGATATCGCGCACGTGGTCGCGTAGTCCCATTTACATCTTTCTGTGTACAGTGATTGTGACTTTACCAAGACTGGGCCAAATTTCTTATCATTTTGATGATTCCAGAACCTTGCAGTACATACCAATACTTATATGCTAGATGATCAACCTTTTCTGATCGATTCCACAACGTTTCTTTCACAATGCAATCGCATGACCAGAACTGGTCTTTATCTTTAAAAGCACGCTGGTATAAGCTGGCATACGTTGTTGTACGCAGAGGCCGAAATAAATTTTTGTGCATGCTCAAAATTTTTGGGCGTATGCCGACGTCCTTTTCATAGGTTAGGCATACGTTACACATAAGCTAGACACACGTTAAATACGTTATAGGTAGGTAACTCATACGTCGACATACGTTGACATGAAGGTATACCGTACAGCTAACTTATTGATAACTAACCTATGAGTAACTTACTTCTAGCCTATATCTAACCTATATATGACGTATCTGCAACGCATATTGACGTATTTAGACGTATTCGACGTATGTCTGACGACGGATTAACTTATTGAACGTGTTTCTACCGTACAACTGGCGTAGTATAGGCGTTTTTCAAATTGTAAGCATGTAAAGTAATTTATTGAAGTTATTAAGAAGTAACGTCACGTGATCTTCGGCAACACGCCGAGCGCGCTGCGCATAGTTTTCTCATAAGCTACTCATACGTTGGGCATAGGTCGAGAACGCTGGACATGCGCTGGCCATACGCTGTGATTCGCTGCCATACGCTGTCAGTTAGTGCTAGGTTTAATACTAATAGGTTAGACATACGATATGTATACGTTCAATACGTTATGCATACGCCCAAATTATTCATGCTCCAGAATTGTCGATGTTTTTTGGGGCGTATGCCGACATTTTGACATTATTTCATGATTTTTCATACGCTAGCTATAAGTTTCTCTAAAACGTCATAGTGTGACCGGGCCATAAGATTGAACATCTTCTTTCAATTTTCTCCTTTCCGGATGTGTTTAAGCATGTATAGCGCCATCTCCAACATTCCAACTGTAATCTCGAAGGAGGACCGCTCCACGAGACTTTGGCAACAGTAATTTGACTCGAAATTTAGAATCTTTTGTAATGGTGGGGGTAACAGTAATATAATTCACACTGGTATATTATATTTGCTCGACAGACGCTCGACATAATGAGATCGAGTTTTTATCGGGCGATCACTTTTTGGACGATTAAAATATTAATATAGTCTATACAGTACTATTTATGTACCATACCATTGTAAAGTCAAAGAGTATTATGTTTACTGATTTGATATAAAACCTATAGACTGATACGTAATAACCTTTTCAAAATAAATGCAGTGACATTTTTCAATATTTCCGTTTTACATTTATAGGCTGACTTCCAGACACTTTTGAGTCACAGTTTGTATCTGGTTTATAATATAATCATTTTCCTTAGACTGAAATAGTTGGGTATTGGTTTAGATGTCTTTGAGGTGATAAATGAAATACGATTGAGCTAAGACCAAGATGAAAAATCAATAACGGGTGTTTATTAATGATATCAGTTTGGTAAACCATGAAGAAACAGGCTGCAAAAACAAAACGAAACGAAACCGAGCTTTGAAAAGGGACCATAAGAGTTTAATGTCCTTGATCGTGAACCCGGAAGTAACTTTTGTCGCGTTAGAAAACTTCTGATCACATTGATATCGTTCATGCAGATCATACGTAATTTATAACTTATTAGTGTTTGTTTGTCCTGTGGGAAATGTGACGATTTTGGTAAGTTAATGTGATTAGAATAATAAATGTGTAGGCCTAATGAACTATTATTATTGCATGTTATGTAGATATGAATACACATGGTAAACATTTCAGCTTACGTGATTAACATAGGTGTGGTAGTAGTGGAAGTGTAGTAAAGTGGTTCATTCACTTTACTCTCAATCCAAGAGTTGAGGTTCCAAATCCCAGTCCGGCACTAACGTCATTTAGAGGAATTTGAACTGTGTGTGGGGGGGGGGGCAGGGCATACACTGGTTCCACAGACGCTTGGCAAACTGAGATCGAGGTTTCATTGGGCGATCTCAATCTGGTTGAATGTCAATGGTTGTTGGGAATTCCCAGTCACTAAAAATAGACAGTCGAGAGACTGAATACATACATGTACATGTATATAATAGTACCACTTATGAACAGTGAACCATTACATTGCAATTGCAAAGAGTTTACATGTTTACTGATTTGACTGAACGATATATATGACGGAAAAAGAGGTGAGTGAATTAAAATGTCTGTCATTTCCAAAAGAAATG
The DNA here is from genome assembly GCA_037976565.1 of Mesocentrotus franciscanus. Classification (NCBI taxonomy): domain Eukaryota; kingdom Metazoa; phylum Echinodermata; class Echinoidea; order Camarodonta; family Strongylocentrotidae; genus Mesocentrotus; species Mesocentrotus franciscanus. The sequence continues at coordinate 16,865,383 of CP137672.1, read as the reverse complement.
CATGATAATTTGCAATATTTTCGTTTTACATCCTTATATATAGCTTTATAAGGTTGACGCCCAGACATTTTGAGGCTTTGTTTGTATCTGGTTCATAAAATCATAATTTTCCTTCGGCTGAAATAGGTGGGTCTCGGTCTAGATGTCTATGAGGTAATAAATGGCGAGCGATTGAGCTAAGACCAAGCAAAACCAAATATAACTTTTTACTGTTCGTTTATCCTGTGGAAAAACGACAATTTTGGTACGTTGCAGAGATTTAAATTACAAATAGTTATGAATGCACATGGTAAATATTCAGGTTAGTATGTGATTCTTAATATAGCTAACATTTCAGCTAGTGATTATGCCTTCCAGTGTGCATATTAAACGTACATGTATGTATATAGTACTGTTTTTGATACGTCATCAGCTTATCATTTTTGTTTCCGTTCAAAGGTCAAGTTTCTAATACTTGGTTTTAGATTAATTAAGAAATAAGGTAATTATTATTTTTCCAATGCCAAAGTGATGAAATGGGAATGGTAGACTACATTTCTGAGACTTATGTTTAAAATCTTTGTTTTGTTTTCCACGGTTTACCTATAACCATGAGCTTCAAGTGATGGAAAATTATTATGATTTGTATATCATGAGGATCTGGGTAAACAAGGCATTGTAATTATAATGATTATTGTTACGTCAGATTTTCACAAAACTTCTACTAGCATGATAAGTTGCGATGTGGTCTATTCCACTACTATTCTAGTGGGTAGGTTGCTTGTTTGTGAATCACGTGGTTCGCGGTTCGAGTCCCACCACGGCACTAATGTCCTTCGGCAAGACAGTACTCTACATTGGCCACTTTCCACCCATCCCATGTGTATGGTAAATGGGTACCCGCGAATTTTGTTTACCCGGTAGGAAGAAATTCCGTGAATGCTTAATATTATCATGATACACTGTAGGTTGGCTGAAGACGAGGTAGTATTAGACTGCAGGGCCCTCGGGGAAAACAGTATGTGTACTGATGAGGATATGGGTAAACAAGGCATCATTGTAATTATAATGACTTTTGTTATTTTTTTTGATATAATTATTATTATTATTATTATCATTATTATTGTTATTATCATCATTATTATTATTATTAGCATTATCATTATTATCATCTTCATTTTCCCCTATTTTAATGTATATTATCTGAAGAGTGACAAAGGAAACAGTTTGATTTTTAAATTCATTTTTCACTACTACATTCATTTGATGAATAACATGATTTGTTTAAATCAAGATATAACGAAAAATTTTGTACGCGTTATATTTTGTAGGAAAAAGGCGCGAGGAAAATGATAAACACTCCTCTTTAATACGATCAGACAAATCAAAGCTACACTAATCGTATTTTTTTTTCCTTTTCTTTCATCTCGTATTCCTGTAGAATTCGAATCATGGCTGATACATTAAAGAATGTTATTGCTCAGAGTCTGGAGTGTCCTGTATGTCTGAACACCTTCACTGATCCCAAGATCTTATCTTGTTCTCACACCTACTGCAAGGCCTGTCTGGACAACATCTTGGAATGCCATGGTAACGACCAGATGCTCCGATGCCCTGTCTGCAGAGCTGAAACCCAGGTCCCAAACCAAGAAGTCAGCAAATTACCGGCAAATCTGGCTTTGAAGTCTCTTATAGAAGAAATGAAGAGTCAATATCAGTTTTGCTCGAATTGTAAACCCGAGGACAGGCCCCAAGCTGTTGTCTACTGTCAAGACTGTGGCAGGTATTTCTGTATCACTTGCCAGACCACACACTCTCAGTGGCCAGTCTTCATCAGTCATGAGGTCTTAGCCATGAGTGAGATCCTATCAGGGAAGGTGTCAGTACGTAGATACCGTAAATGCAGAAAACACCCCAATGAGGATGAGGAGTGCTTCTGTTCCGACTGCAGGAAATTTGCCTGCTTCAGGTGTGTTGTCATGGAGCATACAAAGGAAGGACATGAAGTCATCGAGGCAGCTGTTTATGAAAGCAGCCATATGAAGAGTATCGAGGACCTCAAATCCAAGGCGGACAAGAAACGCTCTTGCTTTCAGAAATACGTTGATTTCATTGATGAACAGAAGGAGCGTGTGAGCAATGTTCAGAAGCAGTGTACAGATGATATCAACAAAGCATTTGAAGAATCAGTCCAGCAGTTGACAAAGAAGAAAGAAATCCTCATTGGTGAAGTCAAGGGTATGACCGAAGAAGTAGAGAAAGAACTGGACGAAATGAAGAAATCGGCTCAGGAGCACATCACTCACTTGACCACCATAGCTGACGTGGTAACCAATAGGACAAATATACCGTTAGATATGGATGCTTTGGCAGCACATGACACTCTATGTCAAGACTTACTAGAGGCCTTGAAACAAGAAGATCCCGACTACAAGCAGCCGAGACAATCGAGCAAGAAAGGAAAAAGTGTCAGTTTCAAGAGGAACGTTGGAATGGACGAGAAAGCTCTCGGTAAGATCGTAAATGCAGTTGCAAAGAACATCGCTTTGCCCACTAAGAATAGCATGAATGCCATGGTTGGTACACCAGACGGTAGAATGGCAGTGGGATGTAGAACAGGTGGAGTGGAGATCTTCTCTGCTGATGGTCAGCACCAGCAGAAAGTTCTCAAGGATGCTAAGATTGATGGAGTAGGGTTCCTCTCTGATGATCGGTATGTTATACTTGATTGCTCAAACAATATCACACTGTACACACTAGAGTACACAAAGTTGAATGTAATATTTGAGACTCTGAGTTTTGATGAAGGTGGATTAACCAACCTCACTGTAGACAGTGATGATCAGATCTATGTTAGCTACAGGAAAGCTGAAAAGATCCAGGTATTCTCACCAGCAGGTGGGAAGGCGATAAGGGAGATACCATGTGATGGGTATATACCTATTCAGATTACTAATTATAATGATTACCTGATCACTGAATCTGGTGATATAATACGATTGATTGAAAAACAAGGTGTTGTAAAATATCAATTAACGAAATCAGGGGATTTCCTAACCGCTGCTGTGTCTCAAGGGAATACGATCTTGATAGCCACCGTGAAGCAAGACGAAGGTTTGGTCAGCATTGATGAGTACACTAACAAGCTGAAGCGTATCCAGAACCTCGTCATTGATTACAAGATTGAGAAGAATGGGAGAGGGTGCTGGTACACTCTCCAGCAGTACCAATCAGGAGAGATCGCTTTCTGCACTCCTGATAGACTCTATATATTCCACTGAAAATAATGGATGACTCATCCTTACTTGCATTGTATGATATCACTGTCTTTAACCCCGTAGAGAAGGAGGGCGGGGGGTGGGTGCGATGTGTGCGACCGGATATTTTTAAACGGACCCAAAAGCTTCCAACAGGCCTTTTGTTTCTGTGACTTCATAAAGTGTATATAACATTTAGTGGAATCATTTATATTTATTACTAGGTGAATTGGAGTTTTCGGGACTGTTTCAGAAATGACATTCCTAGATCATGTAGATGAATTTGAATGATTGAAATTTTCTAAATAAAAAAGTAACCTTTCTTTTAATATACTTCTGATGTGTTTGTCTTTCAAGATATTGTTGTTGATGACGACTCTACATTAATTTTTTTTTTTTTTGGGGTAGCTGTTGTAAATGTATAAATGATATAGACACAATTCATTATGGACTATTTTACAGTGACTGTCGGAGATAATAATCTTAGTAATGGACTATATTTATTGCCGTTTAATACAATTAATTTTATTTTCTTCATTTACTACAATGCATTTCAGATCACTGTCCGATTAATCATACTAGATTTAATTTTTTACCCAGAATCATGAGAAGAAATGCCCTTTATTCAAAATAACTTCTACTTCTTACAATTTCTCGAGTTGTGTACTAAAGAGTTTAAGAGTACTGAAAGTAGACCTATTGATCGTATGATATATATGTTGTAAAAATAAAGTCAAACCAAATGTCAAATTAACCCTAAAAAGGCCGGGCTATTTGAGGTCTTAATACGGCCGGGTCCATTATGGCCCCCCCCCCAAGATCTCGGCCGTAAAACTGCCGATCGCCGCAAAAATTTGCACGCATTTCAAGTGAAGTGTATAGACTACTATGGTAAATTTAATTTTTTGAAAAATTCACTCATTTGCACATTTATGGTTATTTATGGAAATAAGGTCATAAAATTCACCTTTTTACCCATAAATCATATATTCTTTATATTTAAGCATTCTTTTCACTACATGTATTCTTTAGACCATTTGAAACAATAATACGACAAAAAAATTTGGAAGAGCTAGGTTATTCCTTATGTTATCTCTTGTTTGATAATTTCTTATGTATTTCATTGTTTTTTTAACTTATGTATTTTATTGTTTTTGTTGTTTTATTTCATTTCTAACTACAATTCAACTATTTTGACTCCCAAAACAAACACCTAAACTTTAAACAAGACCCAATATTCAATGTTTTATCTCTTTTTAGGAAAAATGACATTTCATATGTTTTGTACACAAATCACGAAAATAAGCGATTTTCGGGCTGACATGCAAAGACAAAAGGTCACGTGACTTTGTAACTGTACGTCCGATTTTCAATTTTTTTTTTAAAGATGCGCAAAACTCGAAAGAAAAAATTCAGCGAGCGGCGGGGCGCCATCCGTATGCGCTCCCGAACAATCCGAAAAATTGCGGAGGGGGTGGGGGCATAATCGCCCCCCGGCCTTATTAGGGTTAAGGGTTTATGATATCTTGTTTTCCGTTTTCCGTGTTTACGTTCCGTTTAGCAAAGTACATGGGAGAAATGGCATGGAACTTGTCAATTTTTTCACTAAATTTCATTATATTATATTATATTTATATCATATTTCAGCATATTTTATCATATTTATGTCATGGTTATAATCCTTTGATATTTCTTTACAATATGTTTTTTTTTAAACCAACTTATAAAAACTTTATATTTACCTATACATGCATACGAATTTCAGATTATTTATCTCTACTCGGTGTGTCATCATTTATTCTACTATTTCGTTATTCTTTAATAGATATATGGTTTTGTTCTGATGATTACTTTGTATCTTTATTGTATATGCACGGCCCCATTGTTAAAACAGCCAGACAGTTGAACTGGGCTTTTACCATGAATATATAAATGAATCAAATCAAATCAAATCAAATCAAATACCCGAATATTCATTTATTCTCTTTTTGGAGATGTTTTGTTTAGTCTGTGTTTCCATTTCTTTCAGTATATAGTCAGTGGCGGATCCAGGGGGCACAGGGGGCACGGTCCCCTGGTAAAAATGAAAGAGAAAAAGGAGGGGAAAGAAAAGGGGGAAAAAGAAAGAAAGGGAAGAGAGAGAAAGAAGAAAAGAGAGAGGAGAGAAAAGGGGAGAGGAGAAAAAGGAGGGGAAGAGAGAGGAGAGAAAAGGCGGAAAAGGAAGAAAAGGGGAAAGACGGAGGGGAGGAAAGGGGGAAAAGGAGAATAATGAGAAGGGAAAAGAAAGAAAGGGGATGATATTATAAGAAGTTGTTTTTACCGGGAAAGGGGCGGGGGGCATGCAATTTTAAGTCGAACATGACTAATACCAAAGATTTTATCTCCTTTAAAACTTCTAACTTCTAACTTAGTCTTGAATGACTTTTCCGATATACCTATTCTAAGTGCTCTTTCAGCAGATTGTCCCCGCCATTAATCCTGCCACAGTTGCTGGTTTCATAATTGCATTGTCATATTATTTTCTGTCATCCCTGTGGCCGCGAAGAACCTACCTCAAAGTTTCTATCCATTTCGCAAACACTTTTTTCCATCGCCTACATGTAATGCTTATTGCTTTCAGTTTTCAAAAGATCCCAGTGGCGGATCTACAGGGGGGTAGGGTTTAAACCTCCCCCTTGGGCTGCCAAGTGAAAATGTGATGTGCATAGAAAAACGCCATCATGTGTCCAGACCCACACAGTATCCGCATCGTCATTGGGTCAAACCCCCTTAAAATGTAGTTACTTGATTTAAAAAGACGTTATCATGCACTGCATTTTATGGTCTCCATTGTGTTAGTAGTTGCCAGGAAAACATCACTTACGGGGGTTCAAAATAGCAACAAAAAATCGCCTCGCCGCTACGCGGCTCGGAGTTCGCGGCTCGTGGACGATGCTCCGCATCGTCATTGGGTCGAACCCCTCTTAAACTGTAACAGTTACTTGATTTTAAAAGACGTTATCATGCACTGCTTTTTATGGTCTCCATTGTGTTAGTAGATGCCAGGAAAACATCACTTACGGGGGTTCAAAATAGCAATAACAAAAAATTCGCATCGATCGTCATTGGGTGAACCCCCTTAGCAAAAGCTAGATCCGCCCCTGGATCCCTACTCTTGAAGGGTAGGAGAAAGCAATTTTACGTCATATTACTCCAGGAAGTGCCTGAAAATACGCCTAATGTGTTTCTAAAATTGCAAATGCTTCCTACTCAGGGAGGGGTTACACCCTCCCAGACCCAACCCGCTTGGTCGCTCCGCTCTCGCCGCTGACGCCTCGCTCCATCGTTTTTCATATATTTCACCCCATGCGATTTTGTGCCCCGGTAAGAAATTCCTGGATCCGCCACTGATAGTAAGTATTTGAAAGGAATCTCACTGATTTCAATGAAAGCAGAACAATTAGAGATATTGGTCTTTATAAGTTTTAGAAAAATCTGAAAATTTGTCATTCTAAAGCTACTCTCTATACGCGTTGTATAATGTACAATGTAAATATTTCATTAAACATCATCCCGCCATTTTCATTGTCATACCTATGGCCCAAATATGAAATTGTAAACATGTTCTTACAGGTCCTCCTGTGTGTAAATCAAGTACATTATCATCAAAACTGTTTAAACAAAAATGGGGACATTTCCCATACAAAACAAACGGAGAGGTGATCGCAGTATAGGGTTGCCGATATAATAGGGGGTTTAAAACTTTACAATCGCATTAATTTCTTTTGTTTAATCTTTTTTTTTTATTCCCCGTTCTTAGATTTTCTTCATCAACGTGATGTCAGGTGGACTTCCTTTTAATTTTGAATTCCTGTTATTTTGGAAAGAAAAAGCCGTTTTCATGTGCATTAGTATCCATCGGGAATGCTGTTCATTTCAAAATGTTCTTATATCCATAACTTTTATAGTCTTTGTCTCTTTCGAATTATGTATTTCTTTGACCTTGTTTACCTTACTGCGCATGCGAAATATAAAAGTTGCTATAACGATCATGACGTTATACATGTACATGTATTTGATTCTTAACTCTAAGCATCTGAAGAATTTAGGGGAACTGAAATCGCTATACACAAAGATAATTATGCAATGCTGACTGTTGTATTTTAACATTTTGATTATTATTAAGCAGTGGACATGGGTAACTGGCAGGTGATTTTGTTTTTATTGTCAATAATAAACTCCTTTACCTCAATTCCATTAAAAAGAGTTGCCCTGGACGCCGTATGCTTCAATGTTGTCTATTCATTATTTCGACCCCATATGAGACCGGGGTAACCTCACTAGTCATAAGGACCGCTATTCATAAGGACAGCTATTCATAACTTGCAACGTCCTATACTTAAAGGACCGCTATTCATAAAACAGAAAGGGGTCACTATTCATAAAGGCATAAGGACCGTTATTCATAAGGACAGCTATTTATAATTCACATTTAGGGTCATTCCAAAAACGACCGATATTCATAGTACGAAATCGGGGTCGCTATTCATAATACGGATACTTATAATACTTCTCATGTTATGAATAGCGACCCTCTTCCCGTATTATGAATAGGGACCCCTATGAATAACGACCCTGATTTCGTATTATGAATAGCGACCCTCTTCTTCGATTATGAATAGCAGTCCATATCAATAGCGATCCTTATGAATAGCGAACGGATCCCATTAGACCATGATACTGCAGTCACACCGCCGAACCAACTCCAAACCAACCTCACAGACCTTTCCAAATCGACCATTTCCTTTCCATTCTGTGTATAAATGCCATTTCTTGTTCGGTTTCCTTTTGGTATGGGCATCTTTCACTAGACCGTCAAAAGTACAAGTTCACTGACATCTCCTTGAAACGCGTGTTAATTACAATACACGCGTTTCAAGATTTCGGTGAACTTGTACTTGTGACGGTTTCAGCTGGCCTGAGTTTTGTTTCGTCCCTGAAAGGAGGAGGAGCACTGGCGTACTGATTGGGGCAGTTGCCTCCCCTCCGCCAAATACCAGTGATTTACAAATGTCGCTGAAA
>CP137672.1:16788018-16856586 GCA_037976565.1 Mesocentrotus franciscanus | reverse complement strand
ATGCATTTCAGATCACTGTCCGATTAGTCATACTAGATTTTATTTTTTTACCCAGAATCATGAGAAGAAATGCCCTTATTCAAAATAACTTCACTTCTACAAATTCTCGAGTTAAATACTGTACTAAAAGAGTTTAAGAGTACTGAAAGTAGACCTATTGATCGTATGATATATATGTTGTAAAATAAAGTCAAACCAAATGTCAAATTAACCCTAAAAGGCCGGGCTATTTGAGGTCTTAATACGGCCGGGGCATTATGTCCCCCAAAGATCTCGGCCGTGAAACTGCCGATCGCCGCAAAAATTTGCACACATTTCAAGTGGAGTGTATAGACTACTATGGTAAATTTAATTTTTTGAAAAATTCACTCATTTGCATATTTATAGTTATTTATGGAAATAAGGTCATAACATTCACCTTTTTACCCATAAATCATATATTCTTTATATTTAATCATTCTTTTCACTACATGTATTCTTTAGACCATTTGAAACAATAATACGACAAAAAATTTGGAAGAGCTAGGTTATTCCTTATGTTATCTCTTGTTTTGATAATTTCTTATATATTTCATTGTTTTTTTAACTTATGTATTTTATTGTTTTCTAACTACAATTCAACTATTTTGACTCCCAAAACAAACACCTAAACTTTAAACAAGACCCAATATTCAATGTTTTATCTCTTTTTAGGAAAAATGACATTTCCATATGTTTTGTACACAAATCACGAAAATGAGCGATTTTCGGGCTGACATGCAAAGACAAAAGGTCACATGACTTTGTAACTGTACGTCCGATTTTCAATTTTTTTTTAAAGATGCGCAAAACTCGAAAGAAAAAATTCAGCGAGCGGCGGGGCGCCATCCGTATGCGCTCCCGAACAATCCGAAAAATTGCGGGGGGGGGGGCATAATAGCCCCCGGCCTTATTAGGGTTAAGGGTTTGTTTTTATTTGATGGACTGTGATATCTTGTTTTCCGTTTTTTGTGTTTACGTTCCGTTTGGCAAAGTACATGGGAGAAATGGCATGGAACTTGTCAATTTTTTCACTAAATTTCATTATATTATATTATATTTATATCATATTTCAGCATAGAAAAGGGGGAAAAGCAGATTGTCCCCGCCATTAATCCTGCCACAGTTGCTGGTTTCATAATTGCATTGTCATATTATTTTCTGTCATCCCTGTGGCCGCGAAGAGCCTACCTCAAAGTTTCTATCCATTTCGCAAGCACTTTTTTCCATCGCCTACATGTAATGCTTATTGCTTTCAGTTTGCAAAAGATCCCAGTGGCGGATCTACGGGGGGTTAGGGGTTTAAACCCTCCTCCCCCTTGGGCTGCCAAGTGAAAATGTGATGCATAGAAAACGCCATCATGTGTCCAGACCCACACAGTATCCGCATCGTCATTGGGTCAAACCGCCTTAGACTGTAGTTACTTGATCTAAAAAGACGTTATCATGCACTGCATTTTATGGTCTCCATTGTGTTAGTATAGTTGCCAGGAAAACATCACTTACGGGGGTTCAAAATAGCAACAAAAAAATCGCCTCGCCGCTACGCGGCTCGGAGTTCGCGGCTCGTGGACGATGCTCCGCATCGTCATTGGGTCGAACCCCTCTTAAACTGTAACAGTTACTTGATTTTAAAAGACGTTATCATGCACTGCTTTTTATGGTCTCCATTGTGTTAGTAGATGCCAGGAAAACATCACTTACGGGGTTCAAAATAGCAACAACAAAATTCGCATCGCCGCTATGGGGCTCGTAGACGATGCTCCGCATCGATCGTCATTGGGTAACCCCCCTTAGCAAAAAGCTAGATCCGCCCCTGGATCCCTACTCTTGAAGGGGGTAGGAGAAAGCAATTTTACGTCATATTACTCCAGGAAGTGCCTGAAAATACGCTTAATGTGTTTCTAAAATTGCAAATGCTTCCTACTCAGGGAGGGGGTTACACCCTCCCAGACCCAACCCCGCTTGGTCGCTCCGTTCCTCGCCGCTGACGCCTGCTCTGTCGCTTCGCTCCATCGTTTTTCATATATTTCACCCCATGCGATTTTGTGCCCTCGGTAAGAAATTCCTGGATCCGCCACTGATAGTAAGTATTTGAAAGGAATCTCACTGATTTCAATGAAAGCAGAACAATTAGAGATATTGGTCTTTATAAGTTTTAGAAAAATCTGAAAATTTGTGATTCTAAAGCTACTCTCTATACGCGTTGTATAATGTACAATGTAAATATTTCATTAAACATCATCCCGCCATTTTCATTGTCTTACTATGGCCCAAATATGAAATTGTAAACATGTTCTTACAGGTCCTCCTGTGTGTAAATCAAGTACATTATCATCAAAACTGTTTAAACAAAAATGGGGACATTTCCCATACAAAACAAACGGAGAGGTGATCGCAGTATAGGGTTGCCGATATAATAGGGGGTTTAAAACTTTACAATCGCATTAATTTCTTTTTTTAAATCTTTTTTTTTTTATTCCCCCGTTTCTTAGATTTTCTTCATCAACGTGATGTCAGGTGGACTTCCTTTTATTTTGAATTCCTGTTATTTTGGAAAGAAAAAGCCGTTTTCATGTGCATTAGTATCCACCGGGAATGCTGTTCATTTCAAAATGTTCTTATATCCATAACTTTCTATTAGTCTTTGTCTCTTTCGAATTATGTATTTCTTTGACCTTCTTTACCTTACTGCGCATGCGAAATATATAAAAGTTGCTATAACGATCATGACGTTATACATGTACATGTATTTGACTCTTAACTCTAAGCCGCATCTGAAGAATTTAGGGGAACTGAAATCGCTATACACAAAGATAATTATGCAATGCTGACTGTTGTATTTTAACATTTTGATTATTATTAAGCAGTGGACATGGGTAACTGGCAGGTGATTTTGTTTTTATTGTCAATAATAAACTCCTTTACCTCAATTCCATTAAAAAGAGTTGCCCTGGACGCCGTATGCTTCAATGTTGTCTATTCATTATTTCGACCCCATATGAGACCGGGGTAACCTCACTAGTCATAAGGACCGCTATTCATAAGGACAGCTATTCATAACTTGCAACGTCCTATACTTAAAGGACCGCTATTCATAAAACGGAAAGGGGGTCACTATTCATAAGGACCGCTATTTATAATTCACAGTCATTTAGGGTCATTCCAAAAAGGACCGATATTCATAGTACGAAATCGGGGTCGCTATTCATAATACGAATACTTATAATACTTCTCATGTTATGAATAGCGACCCTCTTCCCGTATTATGAATAGGGACCCCTATGAATAACGACCCTGATTTCGTATTATGAATAGCGACCCTCTTCTTCGATTATGAATAGCAGTCCATATCAATAGCGATCCTTATGAATAGCGAACGGACCCCATTAGACCATGATACTGCAGTCACACCGCCGAACCAACTCCAAACCAACCTCACAGACCTTTCCAAATCGACCATTTCCTTTCCATTCTGTGTATAAATGCCATTTCTTGTTCGGTTTCCTTTTGGTATGGGCATCGTTTCACTAGACCGTCAAAAGTACAAGTTCACTGACATCTCCTTGAAACGCGTGTTAATTACAATACACGCGTTTCAAAGGGATTTCGGTGAACTTGTACTTGTGACGGTTTCGTGAAAAGCTGGCCTGGAGTTTTGTTTCGTCCCTGAAAGGAGGAGGAGCACTGGCGTACTGATTGGGGGCAGTTGCCTCCCCCGCCAAATACCAGTGATTTACAAATGTCGCTGAAATGACATGATTTTCCGGGGGGTTCTCACTTTTTTGTAAATTATGCTTTTTTATGCGTTTGTTGGAAAATGGTAATTCCCAAATTTGTAGTCAGGCAAAACAACTCAATGTGCCTCTTTTTACATAGGAAAGGTGCCCCTTTTACTTCAGATAATTGCCCTATTCAAATCTGAGAGGTGCCCATATTACTTTAACAGGTGCCCTTTCTCACAAGTGCCATATTCATCTCAGGTGAGTGCCCCTTTTCAGGTACAAGAAGTGCTCCTTACCACCTCTGATAAGAGCCCATTCACTTCTTATAATTGCCCCTTTTCAAATCTGAGAGGGGGCCCCTTATATTTTGACAAGTGCATCTTTTATTCTTATAAGTGCCCCTTTTCATCTCCGGTGAGTGCCCTTATTCAAATTTTATACATACCCCCTTTAACTTTGTAATAAATGCCCCTTTTCATCTCTGATAAGTGCCCCTTTTATTTTGACTCGCGGCCCCCTTATCCTTCCTAATTAGTGTCATTTTCCTTCTGATAATTCCCCTTTTTACTTTGACACGTGCTCCTTTTCTTTTCTAATAAGTGTCATTTTCCCTTTGGATATGTGCCCCTTTTACCTTTCACCATAAAATGTGCTCATAATTTATAGCAAGTAAGAGCAATTTTTCATTAATTTCGCCAAAGCTTGGTCGCTACGCTCACTCGCATTTAAAGTTGATTTAATTAGGTTTCTATGGTTAGATTGTGCTTAAAATCCCACCAGAATTGATTCCCCCTCTTAATAAGATGTAGTTTTCGCACTGCGACCTCACAAATCCTTAAAACTTTGCTATATGAAATGTACTCCGGTTTCTTATGCAGATATAATGTCTATAATTGTGATCGAGTCGTTATTCCATCTTTCTCAAAATTTAGCACGACTTTGAACCTTTCTCCATACTACATGTAGATCTTTTTTTTGTTTTCTGGATATAAAGACAAACACAGCCACAGCAATACGGTAGCCACCCAAACATTCACGAGGTATTGTAAATACTTTTATTTTGCTTACTAAATAATTTTTGATTCACATCGAATTCTTTCTGAATTTTACATCAATTTCATATATCGCACAGTTGAAAGGGCTTTTGTGCAGGAGAGTCGCATTAAAGGGCAATCCAACCTTAGTAATAATTTCATTTTTTAAGCAAGAAATTAAACAGAATGGAGAAAGTGAACTCTGTGGCTTCTACATGGAGTAAAAATTCAAGACCGAGAATCCCTAAAGCCGTTTTTTCGACGGGCAGGTATGGGTGGGGGAGGTAAAGTCTAGTTCGGAAATCAACTTCCAGATTCAAGAAAAAATAGTCACACATTATTATTGTGCCAATCGTGCCATTTTATTGTCATATATATATATATATATATATATATATATATATATATATATATCTTATCAAGATACAACGATTATCATAATTCGTGCGCGTTATAATAATGTAGGGGAAAGGCGTGAGGAAAATGATAAACTCTCCTCTTTTATACGATCAGATGAATCGAGGCTTCACTAAACCTTCATCATGCTCTTAAAATTGCTTTATCATTATGTATGTACATTTACTCACATGAGTATTTTGTTGATATGAAAACTATTGAAAGCATGAAAGAAAATAAATGTTATATTTAAATTGAATTGAATTGCAGTATTTTGTTTGCATCGGGACAAATGTAAGATATAAACAAATAAATTGGATACTACGGTGTTTGAATATTACGCACCTGTCATAATCGGGTGGTGTTGGAAGTGCCCGAATATGTTATTTGAAATTTTAAAACTTGTGGGGGAAGGGGGGGGGGGCTGTTAAGGCAAAATAGCTCCTAAACAACTCCAAACTATAATTGATCGAACAACTTCTTAGCTCTCTCATGCAGACGATGGTTAGTGCAATAAAGGTAGAGGTCTTAGATTGAACATCTTCTTTAATTTTCTCCTTTCGGGATGTGTTTAGCATGTTATGCGCCATCTCCAACGTGCAAACTGTAATCTCGAAGGAGGACCGCTCCACGAGACTTTGGCAACAGTAATTTGACTCGAAATTTATAATCTTTTGTAATGGTGGGGGGAACAGTGTTATTTACAAAGATTCTAAATTAATATAATTCACACTGGTATATTATATTTGCTCGACAGACGCTCGATTAAATGAGATCGAGTTTTTTGGGGGCGATCACTTTTTGAACGATTAAAATCTCAATCTGCTTGTCTGTCAAAGGTTGCTGGGAATTCCCAGTTCCTAAAAATAAACCGAGAGACTGAATACATACATACATGTATATACGTACCACTTATGAACAGTGAACCATTTCATTGCAATGGCAAGAAGTATACCATTGTATACTGATTTGATTTAACACCTAGACTGATCGATATGTAATGACGGAAAAGAGGTGAGTGAATTAAAATGTCTGTCATTTTCGAAAGAAATGCAGTGACAATTTGCAATATTTTCGTTTTACATTGTTGTATATAACTTTATTCGGCTGATGCCCATACACTTTTGAGGCTTTGTTTGTATCTGGTTCATAAAATCATAATTTTCCTTCTGCTGAAATAGGTGGGTCTTGGTCTAGATGTCTATGAAGTGATAAATGGAGAGCGATTGAGCTAAGGCCAGGAAAAACCAAGTATAATTTTGTACTGTTCGCTTGTCCTGTGGAAAAACGACGATTTTAATATGTTGCGGTGATTTAAATTACAAATTTGTCATAAATCATTATTCTTATAATAATATTATGTGATGTAGATATGGATGCACATGGTAAATATTTTAGGTTAGTATGTGATTCCTAATATAGCTAACCTTTCAGCTAGTGATTCTGCCAAACCAGAGCAATCTATATAATTTCCTCTTTACAAAGATGATTTTTTTTTTTTTTTGGGGTTAAATAGTATATATTCCAGTGTGCATGACGTACATGTATATACTGCTTTTGATACGTCATCAGCTTATCATGTTTTCCATTCTAAGGTCACAAGTTTCTAATACTTGGTTTTAGATTAATATAGAAATAATTTAATGATTATTTTTCCAATGCCAAAGTGATGAAATGGGAATGGTAGACTACATTTCTGAGACTTATGTTTAAAATCTTTGTTTTGTTTTCCACGGTTTACCTATAACCATGGACTTCAAACGGTGGAAAATTATTATGATTTGTATATTACATACGTCAGATTTTCACAAAATTTCTACTAGCATGATTAGTTGCGATACATGTAGAGGTGTTGTGGTCTATTCAAGTGGATAGGTTGAAGACGAGGTAGTAATACGATTGTAGGGCCCTCGGGGAAAACAGTATGTGTACTGATGAGGATATGGGTAAACAAGGCATCATTGTAATTATAATGACTTTTGTTATTTTTTTTGATATAATTATTATCATTATTATTATCATTAATATTATTATTATCATCATCATTATTATTATTATTAGCATTATCATTATTATCATCTTCATTTTCCCCCATTTTAATGTATATTATCTGAAGAGTGACAAAGGAAACAGTTTGATTTTTAAATTCATTTTTCACTACTACATTCATTTGATGAATAACATGATTTGTTTAAATCAAGATAAATTATAACGGAAAATCAAATTTTGTACGCGTTATATTTTGTAGGAAAAAGGCGCGAGGAAAATGATAAACACTCCTCTTTAATACGATCAGACAAATCAAAGCTACACTAATCGTATTTTTTTCCTTTTCTTTCATCTCGTATTCCTGTAGAATTCGAATCATGGCTGATACATTAAAGAATGTTATTGCTCAGAGTCTGGAGTGTCCTGTATGTCTGAACACCTTCACTGATCCCAAGATCTTATCTTGTTCTCACACCTACTGCAAGGCCTGTCTGGACAACATCTTGGAATGCCATGGTAACGACCAGATGCTCCGATGCCCTGTCTGCAGAGCTGAAACCCAGGTCCCAAACCAAGATGTCAGCAAATTACCGGCAAATCTGGCTTTGAAGTCTCTTATAGAAGACATGAATAATCAATATCAGTTTTGCTCGAATTGTCAATTCGAGGACAGGCCCCTAGCTGTTGTCTACTGTCAAGACTGTGGCAGGTATTTCTGTATCACTTGCCAGACCACACACTCTCAGTGGCCAGTCTTCATCAGTCATGAGGTTTTAGCCATGAGTGAGATCCTATCAGGAAGGTGTCAGTACGTAGATACCGTAAATGCAGAAAACACCCCAATGAGGATGAGGAGTGCTTCTGTTCCGACTGCAGGAGATTTGCCTGCTTCAGGTGTGTTGTCATGGAGCATACAAACGAAGGACATCGGGTCATCGAGGCAGCTGTTTATGAAAGCAGCCATATGAAGAGTATCGAGGACCTCAAATCCAAGGCGGACAAGAAACGCTCTTGCTTTCAGAAATACGTTGATTTCATTGATGAACAGAAGGACCATGTGAGCAATGTTCAGAAGCAGTGTACAGATGATATCAATAAAGCATTTGAAGAATCAGTCCAGCAGTTGACAAAGAAGAAAGAAATCCTCATTGGTGAAGTCAAGGGTATGACCGAAGGAGTAGAGAAAGAACTGGACGAAATGAAGAAATCGGCTCAGGAGCACATCACTCACTTGACCACCATAGCTGACGTGGTAACCAATAAGACAAAGATACCGTTAGATATGGATGCTTTGGCTGCACACGACACTCTATGTCAAGACTTACAAGAGGCCTTGAAACAAGAAGATCCTGACTACAAGCAGCCGACGCAATCGAGCAGGAAAGGAAAAAGTGTCAGTTTTAAGAGGAACGTTGGAATGGACGAGAAAGCTCTCGGTAAGATCGTAAATGCAGTTGCAAAGAACATAGCTTTGCCCACTAAGAATAGCATGAATGCCATGGTTGGTACATCAGACGGTAGAATGGCAGTGGGATGTAGTACAGGTGGAGTGGAGATCTTCTCTGCTGATGGTCAGCTCCAGCAGACAGTTCTCAAAGATGCTAAGATTTATGATGTAGGGTTCCTCTCTGATGATCGGTATGTTATACTTGATGGCTCAAACAATATCACACTGTACACACTCGAGTACACAAAGTTGAATGTAATGTTTGAGACTCTGAGTGACGATGAAGGTGGAATACCTAACCTCACTGTAGACGTTGATGATCAGATCTATGTTAGCTACAGGAAAGCTAAAAAGATCCAGGTATTCTCACCAGCAGGTGGGAAGGCGATCAAGGAAATACCATGTGATGGGTATACCATATAATGATTACCTGATCACTGCATCTGGTGGTACAATACGATTGATTGACAAAGAAGGTGTTGTAAAATATCAATTAATGAAATCAGGGGGTTGGCTAACCGCTGCTGTTTCTCAAGGTAATACAATCCTGATAGCCACCGTGAAGTGCATTGCAGGTTTGGTCAGCATTGATGAGTACACTAACAAGCTGAAGCATGTCCAGAACCTCGTCATTGATTACAAGATTGAGAAGAATGAGAGACGGTGGTACACTCTCCAGCAGTACCGATCAGGAGAAATCGCTTTCTGCACTCCTGATAGACTCTATATATTCCACTGAAAATAATGGATGACTCATCCTGACTAGTACTGTATGATATCACTGTCTTCAGGCCCGTAGAGGAGAAGGGGTTGCTATGTGTGCAACCGGATATTTTTTTAGGTAAAAACGGGCATGCTGAAAAATTTAGAGTAACATAATATGTCGTTTAAAACAGACCCACGCCCGCCCCCTTTTTCAGAAGCTTCCAACAGGCCTTTTGTTTATGTGATTTCATAAAGTGTACATAACATCTAGTAGAATAAATTATACTTTTTACTAGGTGAATTAGAGTTTTCGTGACTGTTTCAGAAATGACATTCCTAGATCATGTAGATCAATTTGAATGATTGAAATTTTCTAAAAATATAAAAAAGTAACCTTTCTTTTAATATACTTCTAATGTGTTTGTCTTTCAAGATTTTGTTGTTGATGACGACTCTACATTAATGTTTTTTTTTTGGGGGGGGGGTAGCTGTTGTAAATGTATACATGATGCAGACACAATTCAATTGTGGACTATTTTACAGTCGGAGATAATAATCCTAGTAATGGACTCTATATTTATTGCCGTTTAGTACAATTAATGTTCTTTTCTTCATTTACTTAAATGCATTTCAGATCACTGTCCGATTAATCATACTAGATTTTATTTTTTACCCAGAATCATGACAACAAATGCCCCTTTTTCACAATAACTCCTACTTCTTACAATTTCTCGAGTTGTGTATTAAAGAGTTTAAGAGTACTGAAAGTCGACCTATTGATCGTATGATATATTATGTTGTATCAATTTCTTTTTTTTAAAAATCTTTTTGTATTCCCCCTTTTCTTAGATTTTCTTCATCAACATGATGTCAGGTGGACTTCCTTTTTTATTATGAATTCCTGTTATTTTGGAAGAAGAAAGGCCCTTTGCATGTGCATTGGTATCCACTGGGAATGCTGTTCATTTCAAAATGTCCTTATATCCATAACTTTGTATTAGTCTTTGTCTCTTTCGAATTATGTATTTCTTTGACCTTGTTTACCTCTCTGCGCGTGCGAAATATAAAAGTTGCTATAACGATCATGACGTTATACATGTACATGTATTTGATTCTTAACTTTAAGCATCTGAAGAATTTGGGGGAACTAAAATCGCTATACACAAAGATAATTATGCAATGCTGACTGTTGTATTTTAACATTTGGTTATTAGGACTTTTAGATTTTACACGACGAGAACGTGGACTGCCACGGTGACATCCTTTTAAGGTAATGTGACGTCCTTTTAAGGTACTGCCGGGCACGGGCCAGTGCCTTGAAAGAATGGCACACGTTGCAGTCCACTACGTCGACGTGCAAATCTAAAAGTCCCTATTATTAAGCAGTGGACATGGGTAACTGGCAGGTGATTTTGTTTTTATTGTTAATAATAAACTCCTTTACCTCAATTCAGTTAAAAAGAGTGGCCCTGGACGCCGTATGCTTCAATGTTGTATATTCATTATTTCGCACCCTATAAGACCATGATACTTCAGTCACACCGCAAAACCGACTCCAAAACAACCTCACATACCTTTCCAAATCGATCATTTCTTTTCCATTCTGTGTATAAATGCCATTTCTTGTTCGTTTCCTTTTGTTCTGGACATCGTTTCACGAGACCGTCAAAAGTACAAGTTCACCGACATCTCCTTGAAACGCGTGTTAATTATAATACACGCGTTTCAACGGGATTTCGGTGAATTTGTAGGCCTACTTGTGACGGTTTCGTGAAAAGCTGGCCTGGTGTTTTGTTTCGTCTGTGCAAGGAGGAGGGGTCTGTGTGATCTATTGTATAATATCGCTCACTGTGATGTGTATTTTTTTGTAGTAGGAATGGTGTGTTTTGTCATGTCATTATAATCTGGTACATACATTAATATGATAGATCTACTACATTAACGATTAATAGGTGATTATCGTCGTAACGTACGTTGAAACTAATTACATGACTTTGTGTATCAATAAAATAATATGGCTGACAAAATTGTACAGGCAACAACAAACAGACACGTGAATTCAATTTGATTAGAGTTTATTGTCAGTGTCCGTTCCAATGGTGGAATGGGAATTATAAAAGCAATAATGAAAGTGCATGATGAAGGGGAAAAAATGTTGCGTAAGAGATTTATAAGATTGATCGAAAGGGGAGGGGCAAGTAGACAGAAAACGTGTAGAGGAGAGAGTAAGAGAGATAGGGCTGGGCAGGCGCGGATCCACGGGGCCTGACGGCCCAGGCCCCGGCCAAAAAAAAAGAAAAAGAAAAAAAGAGAAAAAAGAAAAAAAGGAAAGAAAAAAAAAAGAGAGAATTTTCACACGAATTGTGACCCTCAAATAGTGCTCTTACTCCCCTTGGGCCGCCAAAGAACGCACACTGGATCGGAGAGAAGGCGCAAGATATTCAACTCATCTGGTAACTTAACCAAACACAAGTCATGATAACTCTGGATATAACTGTGTATTAAACTGTTACTTGATTTAAAAAAGACGTTATCAGCATGCACTGCTTTTTTTGGTTTCCTGTTTTAGTAGATGCCAGGAAAACATCACTTACGGGGATTCAAAATAGCCACACATAAAAATCGCCTCGCCGCTACGCGGCTCGTGGACGATGCTCTGCATCGTCATTGGGTCAAACTGTTCCTTGATTTAAAAAAAAGACGTTATCATGCACTGCTTTTTATGGTCTCCTGTGTTAGTAGATGTCAGGAAAACATCACTCACGGGGATTTAAAATAGCCACAAAAATCGCTTCGCCGCTACGCGGCTCGTGGACGATGCTCCGCATCGTCATTGGGTCAAACTGTTTAAAATGTTACTTGATTTAAAAAGACGTTATCTTGCACTGCTTTTTATGGTCTCCATTGTGTTAGTAGATGCCAGGAAAACATCACTTACGGGGGTTCAAAATAGCACCCCATCGTCATTGGGTCAAACTGTTCCTTGATTTAAAAAAGACGTTATCATGCACTGCTTTTTATGGTCTCCTGTGTTAGTAGATGCCAGGAAAACATCCCCCCTTGGCAAAAAGCAATATCCGCCCCTGCGGCTTATTCACCGGCTGGCCGAGGCGCCGCTAAAGATTTCCTAAAAATTGGAAGAAAAAAAAAGTGGTAAGGACTTACTCCTACCCCCCTGCTTATTCACCGGCTGGCCGATTCGCCGCTAAATATTTTCTCACGAATTGGGCCCCCCCTCCTGCCGCCGGCTGGATCCGCCCCTGGGGCTGGGTAGGGGGAACATTATTAATTATTACAATGACGATCATGATTCGAGAAGTAAAAATCATGTCGTTTCAAGTTTGCACATTGAATTATATTTGGAGTTTGATTGTCCTTTTATGACACTTCTTCGAAATGATATTCTCAAATAATGATATAAAAGAATTTTAAATTAAATCCACATTTTGAAAATGATGTACAAGATAAACATTGGTGGCTGTTGTCCCGTGAATCCCCTTGTACTCTGCAAAACAATATGACCGTTTTGTTTAATTAAAAGAAAAAGGATTCTCTTTAATTGAATAATTTTGTGTTTTCTTATTGAATTCATGATTGCAATCAAATTTCCTTTGGCTGACATGAAAGCGGTATATACAAACGAGGTAAATTGCAGTTTAATTGCATATTAGTTAATGGAGCACAAAGTTAGTGCAACAATAAAAATTGCAAAAGATTTAGCAATCTATCGAGTTAGGTGAAAGCAGCGAATTGCACTTCAGCATCTCAACAAACTATTCGAACATACGTTATATTTTCACCTTGTAAATTTTCCTGAGAGAATTTATCAAAGCGTTCGCTCTTATCTAAACTAAGTTCCACGTGTGTACAGTGAATCACGTGTATAGGCTAATCAATGAATAATACTGTTAGTCCAATGGCAAGCTTATTTTTGAGATATTAAAAACAAATATTTCTGAAAAGTTGCAAACTGCAAAAGATGACTCAGTAATGTTGAACAGAAAATTTATCTTGGTCCTTATTAAAGATCGCATGCTTTTCAATGGAATAGTTATTTGAAAACAAATAATTATAAGCTATGAACATGTACCCAAAACATTCAAAAATAAATGTAAGCTTCATACAACGTTTCATTGTTAAGTGTACAAGCTACATTTACGTGCTAAACAATTATTGACCAACTTGAAGGAAGAACCTTCATAATGGAAAATAAACTTTGAAAATGTCATATTTCATAAAATATTTCAGAAATCGCAGGAATAGTTTGTGATATCGTACATGATAATAAGACACAGTTCATTCAGGAGGACCAAGGAAACGTGTAATAAATAGAAATCAATTGAATCAATTTGTAGTTCTTCACGAAGACATCAATTCATTTGACTGTTTACGCGTCTTTGTTAGCATGACGCGTATAAGAAAAGAATAATGTTTGCCGACATGCCTGATACATATATCAACAATTATCGAATATGTCTTTGTCAATTAAAAAGTGAAAAAATGTAAAAATCAATGACACAATGTAATGAAACTACTAATTTTGAAATTGTATGTGACAATATAACTCTTCATTATCTTTAGAAAATGGGCAGATTTGGAAACTGATTTATCGACTCAAGAACTCAACTATTTCAGAAAATGGACAAGAAATAATTCTGCTATCAAAAGATATTATGAAATCATTTTTGAAATTGGTATGCATAAGTAATAAAATAGATTTGTGAATTTATTACATTCAAGTCGAGTGTATTCCTCATTTCTTTTGTCTAACTTCAAGTTATTCATGAAAAAAAACGATGTTGTACTGTTGCTTTTAGTACACACTCAAAACATAATATTGATAATGTAAAATTAAGGCTGCAATCTGTTTGCTGCATAATTGCATATGAATAAAGGAATGACGTACAAAGAAATACAAATGAATTACAAAAATACATTATTCATTCAGTATTTACTTTGGCATTTGTCTAATTTGCTAACCTTCTTCTTCTTCTTTCAATATGATTTGATGGAAATTGGTTATACTTGACTATTGTTGCCAACGACTTTATATTGTTTTCCCTCTCTCTCTCTCTTAATTGATAATTATTTATATACTTTATATATTTGTTTTTCTTTTTTTCATTCCTAACAAAAATATATACATAATTCTCTTAGCTAAATTTACAATAAAAAATCCGAAAAACAACCACTATCCCTATTACATGAAGATACGGTCAATCACGTTTGCTTTTCACGATTTTCTTTCGACAGCAACACCATCTAATACAACGTTTAATGATAAAGAATAAGATCACAACGAGAAGTATACCAAATGCAGCGATATCAAGTAGGTATATTTGGAAGAATGCTAGGTTATGAGTAGGTGGGTGAAGGTGACCACCTCCATGTTTGATCACATGTTCAATCCAGAATGCAGCCGTGTTCGCTGGTGTCATTGGACGATCACGAAAGATGGCAGAAAGACGCTTGGCGTTCGTTGAATAGCTTGGGTTCTCAAGGACTTCGTTGAGTTGTACGTAAATGTAATCCGCACTCAATCGGCCTTTGTCAATCTTGGTACCAAGTCCATTAGCCAGCACCCTGGCAGCAACTTCATGCTGATCAGCACCCAGAGGTGTCCACGAACTTAGACTTATCACGATCTGACATGTTTACTAATTAGTCAGGTGGCTTAGCGTCAAATTTATCGATTATCGTTACTTGCCGGATAAAACACCATTTTTGGTACAGGGCTTCCGTAGAACCTACTAAGCGATATTAGGCTAGGAGCCCCCGGCAAAAATTTCAATTTAAGGCTGTGGGGGCGGGGGTGTCTTTTTGGAGCCCCCCCCCCAAAAAAAAATGATTTTATAACATTGATTTGTTGTTGTACAAATGCCATTTTTGGTACAGGGCTTCCTTAGGACCTACTGAACGATATTAGGGTAGGAGCCCCCGGCAAGAATATCATATAAGGGTGTGGGGCGGGGCGTCGCCTCCAAGCCCCCAAATAATTTAGAAGGTAATATAACATTGATTTGTTGTTTTACAATTGCCATTTTTGGTACAGGGCTTCCTTAGGACCTACTGAACGATAATTAGGGTAGGAGCCCCCGGCAAGAATATCATATAAGGATGTGGGGCGAGGGGCTCCTACCCTACCATCATTCAGCAGGTCCTAAGGAAGCCCTGTACCAAAAATGGTGCTTTTATCCGGCAAGTAACGGTAATTTCACTGAGCCACCTGACTAAATGTATTTCAATTTTTGAATGTCTCTATCGGATCCCCTGGTTACGACATGTAACTATACATGTGTATTTCAATTTGCATACATTAGCTATTGCTATGTCTTGCAAGTCTCTGGCAAGCTTATGAGTTGTCAAAAGAAACAATAAGTCAAAATGCATCATGAAATTAGTTAACAGGTCTATTGAATCAAGAGGGAGGGGCATCTACAAACAACACTTGTACCTCTCCCCTGTGGATTTAGTTATTACTCTACAATGCATTAACTTGCCTATTTAAAAACCAAAAAATTCACCTATCCTAATAGTTGGAGGGGGCATCTGCTCCTCCCTCCCCCGACACCCTTCTCTAGCTCTACTCTTCCCTCTGCTCCTTCACAAAGTGCTTCCATTTAATTTTGGAAAATCTATTTGCGGCAGTTTTTTTTTTTAATCAAGTTTTTTTTTTTAATATCCGACAAAATTTATTGGGATAAACAAAAATTATCCCAACAACAACAAAATATGCCAACCAAAAAAGTTATCCCAACAAAAATGTATCAACAAATTCATTTGTTGGTAGATTAAAATGCATTTCCTGAACCACAACAAAAGCTAACTTCTCTACCAGACCCTTATGTTATAGGACTACCAAAATACCTTGGCACCATCAGGCGACCTGCAAGAGGCGAAGGCCAACGCTCGGTTTGGTTTACGCCGGGCCAGCTGGCGTACAAACTCCAAACCAATACCCCTGATAGCTCCAGTTATGAGAATTGTCTTCATTTTCTAATGCTCAGCTAAACCATCGCATATGAGATTCTATTAAAAGTGAACACAGTACAATAATAAGAGTGTCTTGTGAGGGGCTCTTAGAAGTACGCTTGCAATATTTAATAATTCCAAGATGATCGTACTTATGAGACTACAATAGATTGCCCAAACATGTTTAATAATGATTTTTTTTCCGACAGAAATATTGATGATTTTATATAACACTTTAATGGAGAATGAAATAAATGAATTAAATCAATTGAGTTTTGTTTTGTAATATATATTGCCCCACTCAAATTATTGTATTCTTCTATGGGTATGCTGTAGTATTCAAAATACAAATAGGCTTCTATATAGTGTTACAGAAGAAAATTATGCGAATTATATCCAACAGCCGATACCTTGCCCATACTGTCTGTAATACAATGGAGGTGAGACTAATACTATGCCTCTTTTTTTTAAAACGTTATCATTTTAAGAGCATACGATATTCATGTTTATTAATGTGCAATTTGTATGTATTTATGCTTTAAAGGACTTTTACCAAGTACTATTTTATATTATTTTCAACTTAATATTGTGAAAGTGAAACGATTTCTTTTTCAATTTATTCTCTCTGAGATTTGTTTGGTATATATATATTTTTCCATTTCATAATAACCTTTTGCAGCTGATAAAATTATATCAAATGAAGGTAGTTGATTTCGTAATTTGGCTGAAAATATTTCTCGTCATACAACCATCAGAATACAGTTAAGTGCATTATTATTGCAACCGCAAAATCTATGTAGGAACTACATGTGTACTCATTTTAAAGCCTGACCGAATTGCATTACAAAGACCATAGTACTGGAGGAAGTTTGTTTGTATGTCAAACCTACGTTGAAATTCAAAATATGAAAGAAAGGAACCATCTATTTTTAGGATGTCGCTCACAAAACGTATTCCTCGTAAATTCCCAGGCCTAAAACATATCACTTTGTCATTCATTTTAATTCGGGGGTTATTCCAGAGAGGTTGACATGCAATGTCATCTATAAGAAGTTCGAACAAGTCTGACCAAGCGAAAAGCGGGGCGAAAAGGACCTCTTTCCAAATTAATATGAGCCCATATACAAGCGAAAATAATAAGTTTGGGGCAAGAATGAATTGAACATGTGAAAAGTGACACTTTCTATCTGAGAATCAGTTAAAAATCTTCCAATCCATGATATCTTCAGGGATTTATCGTGAATTTAAATGTTAATCATCTTAACCCCTCCTTTAGTATATAGTTGACAATTTGTTCTCTACTAAATTTATCAGGACTAGTTTGCTACCCCATATAAATGCATTGAAACAACGATTTATGTCTTTCATAATTTGTGAATTCGGTTCTGGAAGTTAAAGCAATAAATAGTTCAATTTTGGTACCAACAAGGAGTTGACTACAGTTATTCTTCCGAGGACAGTTAAGGTTCTTTTAGACCATGAAATAATTTGGCGTTTTATATCTTTAATTTTTTAGTATAATTATGATTGACCATCTGTACTAAGTTAACCGAAAATATATTCCTAAGTATTTCGAGTAACCTTCTGATACCCGATTTAGGTTGTGCTCTGGCATACCACATGAGCTTTTGTAATATTGATCTTAAGGTTTGACATTTCTTCAAAATCACCTAATATTTTCAGTGCGCTCTGTAAATCTTCTTTTGTACCGTTAAGTGTCAAAATGGTGTCATCTGCGTATTGTAGTGGTTTACTATTTTTTCCCTTGTAGATGCAAGCCAATTAAATCATTGGAATGTCTAATAAAAATTATTAACATTTCGCTAGCAAGTAAAAAAAAAGAAGGTATGGCGACAATGGATCTCCTTGACGACACCCTCGTCCTATAGTAAATCTCTCTGTGCACAAATCATTTACTGTGACACAAGAAGATATATTTTCATAAAATAGATGAATCCAGTTTTTCAGTGATGGCCAAAAATGAAAAAAGTCAAGGACATTGAATAGAAACTTGTGAGATACACAATCGAAGGCCTTTTCAAAATCAATCATCAACAACATGCCTGGTATATATTATTAAAAACGGTGAAAATTACTGTAGTGTATCGTAAAGTAAACGAATATTTTCCCCAATAAAACGGCCTTTCAAAAATCCTTTTTTGATTTTCATGTATCATGTGGGGCAATACATGCTTTAATCGATTTGATATACACCCAGATGCTATTTCGTATATAAAATTTAAAAGTGACATAGGACGCCAATTTTGTAATAAATGTCGAGGCTTGTTTCCTTTTAATAGTAATTAATGTGTTTATTCATAATTTTTGTGACTGTGACAATTCTCCTGTACGATAAGCGAGGTTCAAAGATCTGATCATGAATGTTTTAAGATATTGCCAAAAGAAACGAAAGAATTCAACGGTGAAGCCATCTCGCCCAGGGGATTTATTATTTTTCATACTTTTTAAAATTAAATAAACCTCACTTTCACTCGAAGGACCTTCTAATAATTTGGACAATTCTGGAGTTAACTTAGGAATATCTGGATAGTCTAATAATGTGTCTCTTTCTACCTCTTCAGTGTCTTTCGTCTTATATAAGTTTAAATAAAATCTAAAGATTTATTTGATATACCATCTTGTCCACTAATAATATTTCCATTTTATGTTGAAAAGATTATTGCCGTATTTCTTTATTTACTTTATTTTGTTTTTCCAAGTTAAACAAATATTTCGATGACCTTTCTTGAGCTCCATCCATTTTATTCTAGATCTCATGATAATTCCATCATTTACTTTTAAGCGATAGGTTTCAAGTTGTGTCTTTTTGTCGTAGTCGAGTGGATACGTCGCCGGCCGGACTGTCGATCACAAGGTCCGCGGTTCGAGTCCCGCCGCGGCACTAATGTCCTGTGAAAAGACATTGATCTACATTTGCCACACTCAACCCAGGTGATGTAAGTGGGTACCTGGCAGGAATTAATTCCTTGAAATGCTGGAGCGATGTAATGGCAGCTAGGCTATTAAAAGCCGGGGCAATAATAAATGCGCCTCGGAATAGAATTTCTAGATAGACGGCGCTATAGAAATGCCTATTATTATTATTATTTAATTCTTTTAGTAATGCGGTCTTATCATTCGATGTCACTAGTTTGTGTTCCAGTACATCGATATTTCTTTCCAGTTCCCTTTCCCGACTGACATTTTGTTTCTTGATGAACGAGCCATAGGATATAGATTCACCCCGCAATAACATTATCGAAGTTTCAAAAAAATAATTGGTCATTGATAGAAAATTCACAATTTCCAACTATGTTATCGATTTCATCCTCATTTCTTTTCTTCTTTTTTTTCCCATCATTTATTAATTGAATAATACCTACATAAAAAACATATAATTATAATGAATACAAAGAAAAACAGATAAATTATACTTATATCAACAAATTAAATCTACGTTTTTTAACATAATTAACATTTGTTTCCAGAGGTGATTCTTTTCAACAGTTGCTCTCCATAATTGTTCCTTTAAATAAATTTCGAATATGTTTGTAAAATTACATTTTCTTTTTTGTGTATATAAACCATAAAGATCTAAATTACTTAATAGATTTTTAAATACTACATATTTTGAATTTATGTAATCACATTGCTTGCCTAAAATTATATCACTGTAATCAATTTTATCATTATCAAACAGTGCTTCTGTTTTTATCAGAAAAATTAAGACCTTATTCCAAAATATTTTTGAGTAATCACAATCATAAAATAAATGATAATAATTTTCTGTGCATTTGCACTTTAAACAATAATCATGATCAGATTTTTTGAAACGATATAGATATTCTTCACATGCTAATAACTTATAGTGTAATTTGAAATTATACTGTCTTAATCGTATTTCCTTGACGTATGTCAAATTCATATTCCATATATATTATATATATTTTCCCAGGATAACTTTTTTTCCAAAAAAATATTCCCAATAAATGTGAACATTTGGATTTATAAAAGTTCTTACAACTAATACCTTATATATAATCTGTGACATTTTTTAAATTTTTGTAACTGATATATCATGACATACTTTTGGTGTCAATTCAAAATAATATAGACGTGTGTTTTCATATAAACAAAAACCAGTTTCACATTTTAATTTTCTTTTCCAGTCACGAGGTATACACATCCAAAGTAATTTAAGTTCACATAAATAATTATGTTTAATACAAAGTAATTCTTTTGTCCGATTCTTTTCCACATCCCTGTTGGCGTCTATGATATCCCCAATTAATAGTATTCCAGATTTTATCCAATGTTTCCACCATAAACATAACTTTTGTCTTTTCTGTATGTGTTTCCCCATAACAACTGCATTCTGATATTAGTGACCTCATTACATGACTTTTTTACACGTAGACATTTTTTCCATGCCGAAATACATTGTTGATGAAATAATAATCTCTCAGAACTTTTAATTCTTCGTCTGTTACCAAACTCATCTTGAGCACTAAAAAGTTGGGACCAAAATAGTTCAAATGATATTGTGGGAGAATCTTCCATCTAAAATTATGATCTTTATTTTCCATTAACTTTTAAAGCCAATTTACTTTTAAAGTAAAACCTCATCTTTTGCATAATATCTAATTGTCTATTTTATAGTTTTTATAATTTTTGACACAAAAATGTCATCTTTTAGTGGAGAATTATTAAATTTCCAAATTCCAGGACCCCGTTTAATTTTATTCGAAGTCAAGCTAAAGCCCCCATCACACCAAACTAGTTCTCACCACGTTCTCGAAAATGTTGCCAAACTGGCTCAAACTGTTTGCGAACGGAGTTGAACGTAGTAGCAACTGTTTACGATCTGTTTAAGGACTTCGTGGACGGGCTCGGACTGGACTATTGTCTATTATACGATCTTAGTTCGTTCATAAACAGTCCACAATACGTCCAATTCGTCTGTACCCCGTCCACAGTCAGTTCATATCAAGTTCAGATCGGGTAAATTTGCCATTTCCAAGCAGTCCAAGCCCGTCCGTAGTCAGTTTATACCCGTTATTAACTATATACCTCGTTCCCAATACGTCCAAACCATTCTTACTAGTTCACAACTTGTTCTGACTAGTTTAGAACCCAGCCACCCCGTTCAGAGACAGTTCAACTCGTCCTCATCTCGTTCTAAGTGCGTTCGAACGCGCTCCTATCGTGCGTGCGCAATCCCGTCCTGGCTCGAGGGCTATAAAAACCCAGCGCGTTCTTGCTAATTGATGCTCGACCACGTCACGTTGTAACACGTTCCTAGTAGGATCGAAGTACGGCAGTTCCGTTCGTAGTACGTCCATCTCGTTTTAAGTACGTTGTCACTCCGTCTAATTCCAACACGGGGAAAATTTTGAACAGGCTCAAAGTTCTAGAGCACCCTTCCCGTCCATGAAGTTCTTTAAAAGATCGTAAACAGTAATGTTGCTACTACGTTCATTCCGTTCGCACACAGTTTGAGCCCATTTGGAAACATTTTCCATAACGTAGTGAGAACTAGTTTGGTGAGATGGGGGCTTCACTTGAATGTCTTGATCTGCAAAGCTTGAAGCGTTGAAGTTGAACGGGAATGAGGAATGGCGAGAACGCGCTGGGTTTTTATAGCCCCCAAGCCAAGACGGGATTGCACACGATCTAGGAGTGCGTTCGAACGCACTAAAAACGAGATGAGGACGAGTTGAACTGTCTCTGAACGGGGTGGTCGGGTTACAAACTAGTTAGAACAAGTGGCGAACTAGTTAAAATGGGTTTGGACGTATTGGGAACGAGATAGAACTAGTTAATAATGAGTTTAAACTGACTACGGACTGGCTTGGACTGCTTGGAAATGGCAAGTTTACCCGATCTGAACTTGATATGAACTGACCGCGGACGGGATCCAGACGAGATGGACGTATTAGTCCAGGCTAGGCCCCATAGGACAAGGCCCGAACCTTGTTTTGTTATATATACAATGTTTTTTGATGGTTTCTTGTCAATTTGAGGGTGCTGATTCCAAATCCGATGAGTGCCAGACGCGAAACCTTGAGCATTTTTCGTAAAATGCGAAAATTCAAAATGGCCGCCAAAATGGCCGCCAAATCATGAAAACACTTATTCTCTGGCCATTTAACAGGTTTTTTAATGTTTTCTTGTCAATTCGAGGGTGCTGATTCCAAATCCGACGAGTATTATACGCGAAACCTTGAGAATTTTGCGTAAAATGCGAAAATTCAAAATGGCCCCCATAATGGCCGCCAAATCATGAAAACGCTTATTCTATGGCCATTTAACAGGTTATTTGATGTTTTCTTGTCAATTCGAGGGTGCTGATTCCAAATCTGATGAGTGCAAGACGCAAAACCTTGAGCATTTAACGCAAAATACGAAAATCCAATATGGCCGCCAAATAAAATTAATAACACCTTAAAATCATTAATGAGCACCATTTAAGATCTCAGAGGGTTTTTTTAAATCTGAAATTACCACCCACAAACAAATATACAAACACCCACACATACTCTCACCCACACACACATCCACCCCATCCTGATACACACCACACCCACACACACTCTACCCCTCACACACACACAAACATTTACCACAAACATCACATAAAGTACACTACCACATTTGTATAATGCATGACACAAACACAAAATTTAGACTTCCCATTCTAGTTGGAGCCAACTGACTCACAAAGAAGAGAGTCTCAAAAGAATCCAATCAGATGCGCCTGCCAGAAAGGGAATTCGTGAGGCGCTATCGACTTGAATGTATATGTGTATTTGATAGTGAGAGTTAGCACCCTCCTTCAAGCCTGGTGAACATCTACCTTGGACAGGTTGTGGATGATCCAGCAGTAAATGCCGATGATGCAATCAACATTGGAACTGATCAGATGAACGAGTACGAAAGAAAGTTGCCGAAGGGGTTCCATGACTTAATTAAAAAGAAAGTCAAAGGAATGGCAAAACCTTCTGATATGTCATCAAGAGGTAAGGTATCTACAGTTACCAATACAGAGATGCATACATGATCTACGCCCAGGTAATCGGGATCATGACATCATTAAGGAAGCGATTTCAACCAAAACCTTATTCTCTTATGAATTGGCTCCTATATCCACCCGCACTGTTCGACAAGAATGGTGATACACGTTCCACAAGTAAGTCTGTCTTGAAGTCAAGGATCAAAGATAAGTGTAGTCAACGAAATTAGAGGTGCCAGATGTTATCATTCTTAATCTTGATGGATGTGCTCTTCTTTGGACCGTTCCTTTGCCTGCGTCTCCAGCAAAGGTGTGTACTTTTGTAGATGTTGCTGTAGCAATTAACGTTCATGAAATATGCAGACAGTAAGTTGTCCAATTCTTCATGTGGTTTTTGACAGATACTACGAGAGCAGCATCAAGTCCTGTTGCCAAACAGCACGTCATCCTAAATGTAACTGCAAACAAGCAACAAGTCATCAAGATGATTGTGGATCAGTTGTGTTCCATGCAAGTACCAGAGGGAAAACGATTAATTGATCGTAACTCTGATCCACATCCAATCTATGGTTGGTGTTGGTGCACTTGAAGAAGAGGTCAAACACGAAGAGGCAGATGTAATAATGGCCTAGCTACCACATTATTAAAAAAGCCAAGAATGGTCACTCACCTATCAAAGTTGTGTGCGATGACAGAAATGTTCTTGTCATTCTTGCACACCATCTACATTTCCAAACTAATGGCATACCACACACAACAAAGGTGGTAATGGAATCAACATCTCGCACTCGAGCAGTCATGTATGTCAATTGAGGTTATCAAGAAGCACAAGAAAATCATACCCAATCTACAATTGGGGCCATGCATTGACTGGATGTGACACCGTTTCCGGTTTCTATGGAGTAGGAAAGGCGTTTGCACTGAAGAATTTGGAGCCCTATCCTGATTATCTACTTCTTGGGAATACTGAAACGCCTCTCGATGAAGTAATAGAATCCTGCTTGACATATACGTGGCATCCCTGTACGGAGAAGAACCAAATGACTCTCTTGAAACAATGCGAAAGAACATTTTCGCAAGGAAGGCTGGTGAAAAGCGCCTAGTCCCTCCCAAGTTGATGAGTCTTCACCAACTATGGCCGCTTTTCGGCCACATTGCTAGCGTGCCCATTATCAAGTGGCGTTGTGGGTGGCTGCTGGCAAGCCAGTATATACCCCAGCCCTAGACCCATTGAAAAATGGATGGAGGAAGAAGTCTTCTACGATTCAACCTGTAATGATCAGCCAGTCGTACCGGAAGAAGTCCCCAATATCATTAAGTGTTGGTGTAGGAGCGACTGCAGAACAGCCAAGTGCAGCTGCATGACATCTTCACTGGCATGCTCGGAATTATGCCGCTGTAAGGGCGGTGTCCAGTGTGACAGTGACATTATCAGTTGTGAAGACTAGTGCGATTTGACATTGTTCGGCACTGTTATTATAGAGGTGTTAAAGCCCCACTGTACTACTTGTAGCTACTTGCTCCCTCTATATAGAAAACAATGCTTAAGCGGTGCCCGTCGGTCCCCCATAATCCTCTTTTTCTTATGTTAATTGAGAGCTGAGTTGATGAGATAACCACCTGTCGGTGACCACGCTAATCCCTATCCCTCCTGGCCAAACTAGTGCAGAGGGGCTTTAAGACTAAAACGACTTAAATAATTATTGTAGTAAATGAATGTCTATAAATTGAATGGACAAAGATATGGTTTACAATAAATACCTATCATCTATATATTAATTTATTCATTATTTTATTAATATATATAACTTTCCAATTACACAAAGTATACTTTAAGTTGTTTTCTAGCTATCCTGCTGGGTTCACTGTACCGGTATCCACTGCAAAAAACGCAGGTGTTAAAGCAACACAACTGATGTATTGGACCACTCGGATAGATACAATTTGCTGATAATATCACTCACCTTTTCCAGTATACTGTAGTTGAAGCACTAGATGTCTGTCTTTATAGCTAAATCAAAATTGTTGACCCTTTAATAATAAGCCATCCAAAGCTCACAATGGGTTATCATTTCCAAAGCTCTTTGGAAGTTCATAGAGACGTTATTTCATAACGTATTATGCGCTATACAAGAACTGAATATTATTATTATTATTAAGCTACCCACATTAAGACTAACCTTGGGAGTCTAGTATTGTATCTAAACTGTTGTGAGTAACCTCTAACTAAAGCACACACTCAGTATACTATATCTATGCATACAGTTGGCATACATTATTGTACATATGTGGGGTATGTCGGCCATTTCAATTATAATTGGACAGGAAAAAATCAAATTAATAAAGGAAAGTTTCTTTGTTTGCAGATAAATGAGCTAAAGGTAAACAATTTGTACAGTATGATGATAAGAATTAAGAAACTGTATAATAATAAGTGATGTAGAGATTTTAGGAACAAAGAATCCTGTTTTGGCGGCCATTTTGTTTTTCTTCTTCACATTTCCGCATCAAATGCTCAAAGTTAGCATCTGCAATCATCGGGTTTGGAATCAGCGCCCTCGATTTGCCAAAAAACCATCAAGCAACATGATAAATGTCCATAGAATAAACGTTTTCATAATTTGGCGGCCATTTTGAATTTTGGTATTTTACGTTAAATGCTTAAGGTTTTGCGTCTGGCACTCATCAGATTTGGAATCAGCACCCTCGAATTGACAAGAAAACATCAAATAACCTGTTAAATGGCCATAGAATAAGCGTTTTCATGATTTGGCGGCCATTTTGGGGGCCATTTTAAATTTTCGCATTTTACGCAAAATTCTCAAGGTTTCGCGTATAATACTCATCGGATTTGGAATCAGCACCCTCGAATTGACAAGAAAACATTAAAAAAACCTGTTAAATGGCCAGAGAATATTAGCGTTTTCATGATTTGGCGGCCATTTTGGCGGCCATTTTGAATTTTCGCATTTTACGAAAAATGCTCAAGGTTTCGCGTCTGGCACTCATCGGATTTGGAATCAGCACCCTCAAATTGACAAGAAACCATCAAAAGACATTGTATATATAACAAAACAAGGTTCCTTGCTCTCTAGCCTGGACTATATTGAGGACTGTTTATGAACGAACTAGGATCGTATTATAGACATTATTTACCCATTCTGCCCCGACCACAACCCGTTTTACGATTTTCTAGGACGGTTCCAGAACGTAATGAGAACTAGTTTGGTGTGATGGGTGCTTAAGACGAACTAATGAGTGATCTGTTCGATAACCAGATAAAATATCAGATATATGAACTAATGACAGCAGTTCTGATGATTTAAAAAAAGAAGTCTCGTCGTTTTTTCAAAGGATGTTTATGTTCGTTTCACAATCACCCATGTTAATATATATCTTGGATACAATTCTCCTATAAATTACAGGTGACATTGACATTCAAGGAATGAGCTCCCGGGTTTTCGTGATCTCTAAAATGTCCTTAACCTGACACCAGTTAACATTTTCATCATCATTATCAATATTCCTTCTTTTCCTCCTTCAAATACATTTTTAAGTATAATGAGAAATTACTTCTGACAATTTCGATTCGTACTCTTTCATCTTTTAAAAATATGACTGACAAAATGAAAACGTTTTCGAAGTCAGAAAATCCTCTAAAGCATGATAGTTTCTCCATTCAAGTTTCAAACCAAGATTTTTGTTATATGTTCGGTCTTTCGGATGAAAGGAAATCAAGTTAAGAAAATCACTATCCCCTGTCCCTTTCCGCTTTTCCAAATATCTTCGGGAATTGCTGAAAGATCCCCGAACAACCTATGACACATTTTATGCATAAATGCCACTGAATAATTGTACAAGGTGGTTCTCTGAATAATTGCTTTGAATGGTGGAAGATTGTTATCGGTTCTTCAAAGGATGTGTATGTTCGTTTCATAATCACTCCTGTTAATATCTTAGACACAGTCTCCTATCAATTGCAGGTGGCAAAATCTACTACAAGGAATAAGCTGCCTGGTTTTCGTGTAACTGTTTTACAAAGAAAATAAATGTTACTTTGAATAGAATTGAATTGCAGTATTTGTTTACATCAGGACAAAAATAAAATATAAACAAATAAATAGGATACTAGGCTGTTTGAATATAACGCACCTGTCAGAATCGGGTTGTGGTTGCACGTGCCCGAACATTTTATTTTAAATTTTAAAACTTGTGGGGGAGGGGAGGCTGCAGCCCCCTCAGCCCCCTGTCCTGTAGGCCTATGATATTAAGGCAAAATAGCCCCTAAACAACTCCAAACTATAATTGATCAAAAAACTTCTTAGCTCTCTCAACCAGAAAATGTTAGTGCCAGGGGCGGCGGAGCGAATTCCAAAGTGGGGCACCAACAAAAGGGCACTTTTTGAAGAAAAAAAAGCGCACCTACAAAGGGAAATCTCAAAGCGAAAATATACAATTTTTTAGACATTGGTATATACCCCTATATTGTGATTACATTATCAGGGATGGTTTCAATATTTGTTTCTCTTTATACACCATACAAGAAATTGCTTAAGCATCATACTTTGCAATTGTGTGTGATGGTATGAAAATTAATTTGCGAGCAAGGAAAATTTTTAAGATTTGTGAGGTCGCAGTGCAAAAAATTACATCTTATAAAGAGGAAAAAACCCAATCCTGATGGGGTTATAAGCACATTCTCATAACGAAAGACTGAAAAGACCTTTGATAAGTAACATAATTATATTATCTATAAATGCGAGCGAGCTTTGGGGGAAATTGCTCTTAGTGGCTTGAAATTAGGGGCGCGTTTAATGATGAGAGGAAAAGGGGACACTTATCGAGAGGGATAAGACGCTTATTAGAAAAGAAAAGGAGCACGTGTCAAAGTACAAAGGGTAATTTTCAGAGGTTAAAATGGGGCACTTCTTACACCTACAAAAAGACGCACTCACCAGGAATGAAAAAAGGCACTTATGAGAATGGGAAATGGGCATTTGTCGACGGAAAAGGGGCACCCATCAGATTTTGATAGGGGAATTTATAAGATGTGAAAAGGGACATTTGTGAAAATGGGATAGGTCCCTTATTAAAAATGAAAAAGGGCACGTATCATTGTAAAAAGAAAATTATCAGAGGTGAAAAGGGGCACTTATCACACCTGAAAAGGGGCACTTTTGGGGTACTTGAAAAAGTGGGGGTCACTGTGCCCCCACTGCCCCGGATGGCCGCCTCTGTTTAGTTCAATAAAGGTAAAGGTCTAAGATTGAACTAAGATTTCCGGATGTGTTTAGCATGTTTAGCGCCATCTCCAACATTCCAACTGTAATCTCGATAGAGGACCGCTCCACACGACTTTGGCAACAATAATTTGACTCGAAGTTTATAATCTTTAGTATTTTTTTTTGGGGGGGGGGGGTAACAGTAATATAATTCACATGGGTATATATTTGCTCGACATACGCTCGACAAAATGAGGTCGAGTTTTTATTGGGCGATCACTTTTTGGACGATTAAAATGTCGATTTGCTTGTCTGTCAAAGGTTGTTGAGATTTCCAAGTACCTAAAAATAGATTGATAAACTAAATACATAAATCAATATAGTATTGCTTATGATCAGTGCGCCATTCTACTGTAAAGACAGAGAGTATACATGTCTGCTGATTTAATATAACACCTAGACCGATACGTAATTACGGAAAAAGAGGTGAGTGAATTAAAATGTCTGTGTCATTTTCAAAAGAAATTTGCTAATATTTTTCAACATTTTCGTTTTACATTGACGTATATATACTATATTAGGCAGGCTCCCAGACAGCTATGAGGCTTTGTTTGTATCTGGTTTATAAAATCGTAATTTTCCTTAGACTGAAATAGAAAGACTAGGTCTAGATCACTGAACTCTTCGCTACATGGTGTATAATTCAGTGGTCTAGATGTCTTTGAGGTGATTAATGGAGAGCGATTGAGCTAAGACCAATATGAAAATAACGGGTGTTTACATTTGTTAAACCATGAAGAAGCAGGCTGCCAAAAAACACCCCTAAACAAAACAGATCTTCAAAAAAAGACCATAAGACTTTTTAATATACTTGATCCTGACCCCGGGAGTAACGTTTGTCGCGTTAAAAACTTGCGATCATATTCATATCGTTCATAACTTGTCAGTGTTCGTTTGTCCTGGGGAAAATGGAACGATCTTGGTATGTTATTTTGATTTGAGTTACAAATTTGTCATGAATAAAATATTCTTACACGTTATGTAGATATGAATACACATGGTAAACATTTCAGCCTACGTGATATACAGTTCCCGAGATACTTTGTTGCTGCAGATCCCATCTATCAAAACAAAAATAACGCTAGGTGATCGAGCATTTGCTTGTGCAGCCCCAAAACTCTGGAATAACTTACCATTAGAAGTCAGGAAATCACCATCTGTGAATATCTTTAAATCAAAACTGAAAGCACATCTTTTCAATTAACTGTAAATCTAAGCATATCAGGAGCTCTTGTATATAGCGCAGTAGAATATACACTTAATGTTGGATAGTTTCTGCGGTCTATAAATGTATTATTATTAATATTATTATTATCATTATCATTATTATAGGTGTGGTAGTAGTGGAAGTGTAGTAGAGTGGTTCATTCACTTAACTCTCAATCCAAGAGTTGAGGTTCCAAAGTCCAGCCCGGCACTAACGCCATTTAGAGGAATTTGTACTGTTTGTGGGGGGCGCATGGCATACATCTGCTCCACAGACGCTTGTCAAACTGAGATCGAGGTGTCATTTGGGCGATCTCAATCTGGTTGTCTGTCAAAGGTTGGTGGGAATTTCCAGTCACTAAAAATAGACCGAGAGACTGAATACAATTATACATACTTGTATATAGTACCACTTATGAACAGTGAACTAATTGATCGAACAATTTCTTAGCTCTCTCAACCAGACGATGGTTAGCGCAATAAAGGTTAAGATTGAACATCTTCTTTAATTTCTCCTTTCCGGATATGTTTAGCGCCATCTCCAACATTCCAACTGTAATCTCGAAGGAGGACCGCTCCACGAGACTCTGGCAACAGTAATTTGACTCGAAATTTAGAATCTTTTGTAATGGTGGGAGAAGGGGGGTTAACAGTAATACAATTCACACTGGTATATTATATTTGCTCGACAGACGCTCGACAAAATGAGATCGAGTTTTTGTTGGGCGATTACCTTTGGACGATTTAAATCTCAATCTGCTTGTCTGTCAAAGGTTGGTGGGAATTCCCAGTTCCTAAAAATAGACCGAGAGACTGAATACATACATGTATATACGTACCACTTATGAACAGTGAACCATTACATTGCAATGGCAAAGAGTATACATGATAACTGATTTGATTTAACACCTAGACTGATCGATATGTAATGACGGAAAAAGAGGTGAGTGAATTAAAATGTCTGTCATTTCCAAAAGAAATGCAGTGACAGTTTGCAATATTTTCGTTTTGCATTGTTGTATATAACTTCATTCGGCTGATGCCCAGACATTTTGAGGCTTTGTTTGTAACTGGTTCTCGGTCTAGATGTCTTTGAGGTGATAAATGGAGAGCGATCATGAGCTAAGGCCAAGAAAAACAAAATATAACTTTTTACTGTTTGTTTTTGGTATTTTGCAGTGATTTAAATTACAAATAGATATGAATGCACATATGAATATTCAGGTTATTTTGTGGTTCTTCAGAGCAATCTATATAATTTCCTCTTTACAAACTTGATGATTTTTTTTAAATAGTATATATTCAAGTGTGCATAACTACATGTACTATATAGTAATGCTTCTGATACGTCATCAGCTTATTATATTTGTTTCTTGGTTTTCGATTAATTAAGAAATAATGTAATGATTATTTTTCCAATGCCAAAGTGATGAAATGTGAATGGTAGACTACATTTCTGAGACTTATGTTTAAAATCTTTGTTTTGTTTTCCACGGTTTACCTATTACCATGGGCTTCGAGTGGAGGAAAATTATTATGATTTGTATATAATTATATGTCAGATTTTCACAAAATTTCTACTATAGCATGATTAGTTGCGATAGATGTAGAGGTGTTGTGGTCTATTCTATTGGATAGGTTGCTTGTTTGTGAATTACGTGGTTCGCGGTTCGAATCCCACCACGGCACTAATGTCCTTTGGCAAAACAGTACTCTACATTGGTCACTCTCCACCCATCCCATGTCTATAGTAAATGGGTACCCGCGAATTTGTTTACCCGGTGGGAAGAAATTCCGTGAATGCTTAATATTTTCATGATACACTGTAGGTTGGCTGAAGACGGGGTAGTAATATGATTGCAGGGCCCTCGGGGAAAACAGTATGTGTACTGATGAGGATCTGGGTAAACAAGGCATCATTGCAATTATAATGATTATTTTTATTTTTGTTGATATAATTATCATTATTATTATCATTATTATTATTATTATTATCATCATCATCATTATTATTAGCATTATTATTATTATCATCATCTTCATTTCCCCCCATTATGATGTACATTATCTGAAGAGTGACAAATGAAACAGTTTGATTTTTAAATTCATTTTTCACTATACTACATTCAGTTGATGATTAACATAATTTTTATTTAAATCAAGATATAATGGAATATCATATATTTTGAACGCGTTATATTCTGTAGGAAAAAGGCGTGAGGAAAATGATAAACACACCTCTTCAATACGAGCAGATGAATCAAAGCTACACTAATCATAATTTTTCCCCTTTTCTTTCATCTCGTATTCCTGTAGAATTCGAATCATGGCTGATACATTAAAGAATGTTATTGCTCAGAGTCTGGAGTGTCCTGTATGTCTGAACACCTTCACCGATCCCAAGATCTTATCTTGTTCTCACACCTACTGCAAGGCCTGTCTGGACAACATCTTGGAATGTCATGGTAACGACCAGATGCTCCGATGCCCTGTCTGCAGAGCTGAAACCCAGGTCCCAAACCAAGATGTCAGCAAATTACCGGCAAATCTGGCTTTGAAGTCTCTTATAGAAGACATGAATAATCAGTATCAGTTTTGCTCGAATTGTCAATTCGAGGACAGGCCCCAAGCTGTTGTCTACTGTCAAGACTGTGGCAGGTATTTCTGTATCACTTGCCAGACCACACACTCTCAGTGGCCAGTCTTCATCAGTCATGAGGTTTTAGCCATGAGTGAGATCCTATCAGGGAAGGTGTCAGTACGTAGATACCGTAAATGCAGAAAACACCCCAATGAGGATGAGGAGTGCTTCTGTTCAGACTGCAGGAAATTTGCCTGCTTCAGGTGTGTTGTCATGGAGCATACAAAGGAAGGACATGGAGTCATCGAGGCGGCTGTTTATGAAAGCAGCCATATGAAGAGTATCGAGGACCTCGAATCCAAGGTGGACAAGAAACGCTCTTGCTTTCAGAAATACGTCGATTTCATTGATGAACAGAAGGACCGTGTGAGCAATGTTCAGAAGCAGTGTACAGATGATATCAATAAGGCATTTGAAGAATCAGTCCAGCAGTTGACAAAGAAGAAAGAAATCCTCATTGGTGAAGTCAAGGGTATGACCGAAGGAGTAGAGAAAGAACTGGACGAAATGAAGAAATCGGCTCAGGAGCACATCACTCACTTGACCACCATAGCTGACGTGGTGACCAATAAGACAAAGATACCGTTAGATATGGATGCTTTGGCTGCACACGACACTCTATTTCAAGACTTACAAGAGGCCTTGAAACAAGAAGATCCTGACTACAAGCAGGCGACGCAATCTA
The DNA here is from genome assembly GCA_037976565.1 of Mesocentrotus franciscanus. Taxonomy (NCBI): domain Eukaryota; kingdom Metazoa; phylum Echinodermata; class Echinoidea; order Camarodonta; family Strongylocentrotidae; genus Mesocentrotus; species Mesocentrotus franciscanus. Next base: position 16,823,474 of record CP137672.1, on the reverse strand, counting down.
GCAAGAAAGGAAAAAGTGTCAGTTTTAAGAGGAACGTTGGAATGGACAAGAAAGCTCTCGGTAAGATCGTAAATGCAGTTGCAAAGAACATCGCTTTGCCCAATAAGGATAGCATGAATTCCATGGTTGGTACATCAGACGGTAGAATGGCAGTGGGATGTGTTGCCCAATATCACAGAATCTTCGGGGTGAGACGGACCAATGAGCGCTCGCATAGTCCAATTGTAGATGCAAATTTTCCCTAATGTTGACCATCCGGAGGCTTCGAGAGTCGAACCTTTCCCAAATGTCGACCAATCGGCGATCACGCCGTCCTATGACGCGAAATAGTGACTGTGACGCTGGACCAATGGGCGCTCCCGATTTCCCAATTTCCCTCAGTACAGTTAAAGGATGCACAATAGAAATCTTCCCTTCCGCTCCATGACTGCCTCAACAATCTGACAAAAGTTAGAATTACGGCCTGAAAAAAGCTAGATTTGCTCCGCAAAACAGACTTCTTATTTCTGTGAGTATTAATTTTTGTGTGTATTAGTAGTTCCTACATGCACTCAAAGAGTGATTAGGGGTTAGATTGCTCTGAAATTGTTAAAAAAGATACTTAAACTGGCATTTTCGAAAACATGCTCGTATTAATCGCATTCATCATTTCATACGTGTGATGGCCCCTCTTGCGCTGTGAACTCCCCCGACGGGCAGGGGATGTTGCTGGCTGGCTGGCGGGTAGTCGAACGACTACCATAGATATCAAACACTAATTGGTTAACACTGTTATGATGGATATTATTGATGAAAACCTGATAAATTCCATGATTCTAATCATGCCAGTGTAGCAAGTAGGTGTTGTGATTTGAAGTCGTTCCATTGACAAAGTTGACTTGATCATTATTATTATGAATAATGTAATGAACATGATGAAGGATTGGAAGATGCTGATGAATTGAATTTGAAAACGTAGGCCTACTCGTAGTACAGTAGTAGGCCTAGGGTCTAATACTAGTCCTGACATGGTGATTATGAAGATGATGATGATTAATTATGATGATGATGAATGATTAAATCCACCAGAGCTGCAGAGGCAAAATTTTTGTTAGACATCTTTACAGTTACCCCCATATCATATTTTGTTACTTGTAGTTATAGTTGTAGTGTAATTTGTAAGACCAAGTTAGACTCTAGTCTACAGTCATAGCTTTTACGGTACTAAATGAAATAAACCACAAACCTAGATGTAGTCTAAATCAGTAAATGACTGCTGATTGTTAAATTAATTAGATGTAGACCTATGAAGATTCTGAGATTAGAAGAAATTAGCTTCAAGTGAAACAAATTGAGACGTGTACTATGGTGTACTAGAGATGACGTTCTCAAATTTACGTGTTGACTCGATGAGAACAAGTCCTGGGGGACAGATGGGACATGTCCCCCATGTTTTGTCAGAAAAGAAGGGCCGGTGACCACTGGGAACAACAAATTTGTATACATTGCCAACGCATTGGACCAAACAAAAATTAAGTGCTCCTTACACCCCCCACTTATTCACTGGCTGGCTGATTTGGCTGGCTGATTTGGCGCTAAATACTTCTTCACGAATTGCCCCCCATGCTCAAGCTCGGATTGACGCCTTGTTTGTTCCTTCTTGTGAAGACAAAGAGAGTGCTGATACTAATTCTGGGAGTTACTAGTGAGTGCAGTGCACAGGGCCATTATTTAAGCTGACCACTTGTTGATAAATAGCATGGCAATGTCCTCCCAAATCAGTTTTGCAAAATTGAGAAATGAGGAAGGATGAAATGAGGAAAATACTGCAGATCCATGACAATTGATCACGATGATGACTATCCATTCATTCCAATGCTCAGGCAGATGCAGGTGGGGGTATCAAAAAAATCAAAACAAAGGGATAAAGATACTATTTTTTTTCTGTTTGAAGAGGAACATGTAATTGATGATTGGTATGAGTAGCAAATCTGTTTTTTTAAGGGGGTAGGCATTGTCACAAGTAACTGTTGCCCCATATTTTTATGGTCCTTTTCTCCTAGCTAGCTACACTTCTTTTATTTGAGATTAGACTTATTAACATTTTTTGTTCTCTTTTCTCTCTACAGCCTTTTCAAGTGTTCAGGTTCTGAGTGTGCCAATTCTACTACCAATCCACCAGGAACAGGAACTCGTGCAAATGGCCTCCACTTCCAAGCCTACCTATTGGAAGGAGTATCTCGCTGGAATCGAGACCGGGCAGAACAAGCCGTAAACTCCAAGGGCAGCGGACACAAAGTCTACACCTACAGTGGTCTGCTGCGACATGCAGTCAACAATCTTGGGGAGGAAGTTCTTCACAAGAAGATCGACCCATCCTTTGTTGCCCCCCAGGAGTACACAGGTAGGTTTTTATCAATTTCCCATTCTTGCATATGTGGAGTTGTACACAAAAGTGAATGATGAAATGTGGAATAAAGCATCATAATTAGCTCTGATGTAATCAAATGGGAAGGTCTAAAAATATATCATTTGGTTTCTTCTTTACATATGTGGCCATGAAAGAATAAATATTCTATTTCCTAGGTTGTTTGCAGTAAATTTCAATGTATGTGTGTATGTATTTATATATTGTTTTAAATTACTTTGTAGGAGAACTCATCGGAGTGGAGTACCTCTATGCTCAGACAAATACAGTTCTCGAGGTCACAGAGCCAGAGTGCATGGAGGCAGCTGTCGTAGTAGACGAGGACTTTGATGAAGGATTTCAGGATGCAAGCGAGGTAGAGGATCTCACACAGCCTGGGATCTCTGCTACATCGGCAAGCACCTGTCAGTCCGTCAGAGCAGCACCTCCTAAAATCAACAGACATCTTCACTGGTAAGTGCTGACTCTAAATGAATTACAATTCTCATGGATATGTCTATATCTAAATAAAATTACATGATATATTACATGGTATAACAATATGCTTCATTCCATTCTCCCCTAGTCTCTCTGTCTCTTCGTACTTGTTTGAAGGAGTGTGAGGCCCAAGGGGGTCGGTTTTTGTAGTTGCTTTTCCACGGGCCACATTCTCCTTTAATCCCCTCATTCTTCTCTATTTCTTCCCTCTAGTCTTCTCCCATTTATACATGTGTTCAATGTAATTTGTAATATGTATGTATGTATTATTTATCTATTCATACTTTTTATGCATTTGATATTTTGATATGAATGCCTTTATATTAAACATTTTGTAATAGTTGTTAATTTGATGTAATATGCTTTACCTGGATTGAGAGATTCTTTTGTTTTGGAAGAAGACAATAAATAAAATATTCTATTCTTTTCAATTCTTCAATGCAGAACACGGTGTCAAGAAAAGACCTCGCCGAGTCTCCCCAACACCAAGAGGGTCACACCATCACCACGGCGACGAAAAGACACCCGACCTCCATGGGAGCCACAACGCCACCCGTGTCTTCATCCCTATTCCAACAGGTACGCCACCACCACCACCTCTTCCCAGATTCTTCAGGGGGGCCACTCTATCATCGGGAAGTGGGGCTACACCACCACCACCACCACCACCCCCACCGCCAGCAGAAGAGGTCAAGAGACACACCCTGTAGAACCAATGGAGACTACTGAAGCATCATTGGATTCCATCATGGATGTAAGTAGCGATCTCACTGTTTCAGTTAGAGAAATTGATAACTATGTAGAATGCAGTGTAAGCTCTATACCATATTAAATCCTTTTGGAAGTTATAGAGAAAAGTCTTATGTACAGATAATATATTTTATCTTGCCAAAAGTAATTAAAAATACATTTTGCCATTTATTTAGAACATTCTAACTAACACCCACTCTTACCTTTTTGTACATCAACAGGATCCCGAAGAGGTGTCTGTCGGCCCGACAACATCCCCGGATTCGACAAGGTGGAAGAACTGGCCGACTATCTGCTGACCTTTAGTGATGACTCTGGGGTTATCAACGAAGCTCAAGCTCAGCGAGTCATCGCTCTCTGGGATAAGCTCGACCAATACAACAAGACCACAACCGAGCGACATCCCCGCTTTAAACGCTCACAACTTCATGGAAGATTTAAGGCCAAAAAGACAAAGTCCACTACAGTTGTTGCTGGCCTTGAGAGCACTAAGAGGTAATTTTTTGTAGAACTTGTAACAAGAATTAAAAAAATGATTAAGAAAATTGGTCTGTAATTGTAATTGCCAGAAGCTACGATATTAAGTTTTTCATCCATCCATTTATTCTTTCATGGAAGTTTAAATATGATTCAATAACAAAGAATTAACATGTAATAAATTCTCTGTCCAACAATTCATTTCAACATTTCTAATTTTCAGTTGCAAATATATAATTTCTATTTCATTTCATTTCATTTCATTTCAACAGGTGTTTCCTGGGTCAAAACGCTGGACCCGCACAATGGCCGGACTACAACAGGTACATAGAGTGCACCATTTCTAAGCTCTGCAGCCGATTCCCAGGAGCTGCTCGTACCAAGGACTCAGTGACCAATAGGTGGACTCTCATCCTCAAAGCCTTCAAGAACATCAGAAGCAAGGTCCTGAATAACGCAACCATCATGAGAGGCACCCAGATTCAACTGGTAGAGCTTAATCAGAGGACTCTTTCACAGTGGTAAGTTTATCATTTATTTCTATTTGATAAATATATATATCCCTTTATCCCTTAAACTTTATTCTCTCATTACAACCACTGCTGCTATTGATTGAATGAATGAATAATTATTTGTTGTTTTTTTTTGGGGGTGTCCACTCTGTTTATGGACATATGAAATACGGGATATTGCTATCAATAATAAGGATGATTTTACCCAGCAAACATATATATATATATACCAACTTGTATCCCAATTGATTTATTCTCTTTACTTTTATTAACATTCTTCTTACGCTATCATTTTATTTACACAGGTACACCAAGAAATCAAAGAAAGAAGAGAAGGAGGTACTCGTTCAAGGCTTCACTCTTGCACCCTCCAATGGCAGCTCAGAGACCGCTTCCAGCACCAGTGGACAGGCCCCATACCCTCTCAGCACCCGTCCACGAGGAGCGGCCTGCATTCTCTTTCCAGACACCACAGAACACCGCTCAGCAAGCAAAGATGAGGCATCCAACATTTGTGTTGATCCCTGCACCCACACAACAAGCGTCGGTCAACATCCATCCACAGGAACCTCATCTTGTACGTATCGCTCCACGTCCTCCAATAGCAAGAAGCACACTACATTACAGACTCAAAGTAGCCAGAGAGGAAGCTGAGTTGGGATGCCGAGTGACGAAGAAGTACAAGCCGAGAACCAAGGGGACCACCTGCAGAAAGTGCAAGAAACTACGGGACAAAGCCACACACAGTCAGTACTACGGAGTGTGGTTTTGCGAAGAGACTGCAACGGAATCTAAGGAACAGTGGTTAACGACAGAAGAAGAGAAGAGACGAGCGAAGAAAGAAGAGAAACAAGCAGCTAAGAAGAAGTAGACAATTTTTTGGAATTTTAAACGTGACATCATTCAGTTGCAGTAGTGAAATTAGCAGTAATGCCGGAAATGTATGTAAATTTGAGATAAATCATGTGATTGGACCAGAAGTACGAGACAGTGCAAAACAGATTGAACAACTGTTTGTTTGTGATATTTGAGATACACAGGGACCTCCCTGTCTGCACCTGAGAGACATAGGAAAGATTTATCTTTCTGAGAAGCCCTCGTAAGGTACCTCGAGCGGGTTTGTCAGGATGGTGCCGTTTGGAGTGACAGGGTAGGAACCAACCGTGTCGACAAGTATCGCAAAGAAAATGAGGAGAGCCATGTATAATACAAAATAAAAGTATTTGGAAAAGAAAGAAATATTGGGTGTCTTTTTCTTTTTGTGCTGTTTTTTAATTTAAAAATAATAATAGAGATAAAGTGAGACAATGGGAGATGAGGGAATTTAAAGAGAAAGAAAGATAATGTAGAAAGATAATATTGAAAGAGAGGAAGAAAGATAATATTGAAAGAGAGAAAGAAAGATAATATTGAAAGAGAAGAAGAAAGACAATATTGAAAGAGAGAAAGAAAGATAATATTGAAAGAGAGGAATAAAGATAATAGAGAGAAAGAGAATAAGAAAGACAATATTGAAAGAGAGAAAAAAAGATAATGTTGAAAGAGAATAAGAAAGACAATATTGAAAGAGAGAAAGAAAGACAATATTGAAAGAGAGAAAGAAAGATAATATTGAAAGAGAAGAAGAAAGACAATATTGAAAGAGAGAAAGAAAGATAATATTGAAAGAGAAGAAGAAAGACAATATTGAAAGAGAGAAAAAAAGATAATATTGAAAGAGAAGAAGAAAGACAATATTGAAAGAGAGAAAGAAAGATAATGTTGAAAGAGAAGAAGAAAGACAATATTGAAAGAGAGAAAGAAAGATAATATTGAAAGAGAAGAAGAAAGACAATATTGAAAGAGAGAAAAAAGATAATATTGAAAGAGAAGAAGAAAGACAATATTGAAAGAGAGAAAAAAAGATAATGTTGAAAGAGAATAAGAAAGACAATATTGAAAGAGAGAAAGAAAGACAATATTGAAAGAGAGAAAGAAAGATAATATTGAAAGAGAAGAAGAAAGACAATATTGAAAGAGAGAAAGAAAGATAATATTGAAAGAGAAGAAGAAAGACAATATTGAAAGAGAGAAAAAAAGATAATATTGAAAGAGAAGAAGAAAGACAATATTGAAAGAGAGAAAGAAAGATAATGTTGAAAGAGAAGAAGAAAGACAATATTGAAAGATAATAGAAAGATAATATTGAAAGAGAGAAAGAAAGATAATGTTGAAAGAGAATAAGAAAGACAAGAAAGAGAGAAAGAAAGATAATGTTGAAAGAGAATAAGAAAGACAAGAAAGAGAGAAAGAAAGATAATGTTGAAAGAGAATAAGACAATATTGAAAGAGAGAAAGAAAGACAATATTGAAAGAGAGAAAGAAAGATAATGTTGAAAGAGAATAAGAAAGTTTTTGTTCATTCCAAAAACTTATCAGGGAGGGGGAGACTTTCTTTCTCTCCCTTTCTATCTTTCCCTTTATTTCGCCTTCTTTCTTTCTCTCTCTCTCTCTCTCTCTATATATATATATCCTTTTATCTCCTTCTCTCCCTCTGTGTTTCTCTATCTTTCCCTTTATCTCTCTCTCTCCCTCTGTATTTGTATTTCTCTATCTCTCCCTTTCTGTCTCTATCCTTTTATCTTTCTCTCTCCCTGTTTCTATATCTCTTTCCTTTTATCTCTCCCTCCGTCTTTCTCTATCTCTCCCTTTCTGTATATTCTTTCTCTCCCTGTTTCTATATCTCTCTTTCCTTTCATCTCTTTCTCTATCTATCTCTCCCTTTCTAACTATTCTTTCTCTCCCTGTTTCTATATCTTTCCCTTAATCTCTTTCTCTCCGTTTATGTCTCCACCCTTTTATCTCTTTCACTGTTTCTCTTCGTTTCTCTTCTTCGCGTGTCTGTAATTTCCGTCCTTTCCTCTCTTCTTTATTTTACTTCCCTCCAGCCCTTTTGTTCTCTCCTTTTTCTTATTTAGAACGATCTTTTCATATATGATTGTGGGATAGATTTAAGCTATTGTTACCTTTATTATTAACTTTATTAAGTTTATGAAATTTATATTAAACCATTACCTTTACCATTTTTCATTTTAAAATATCAAGACACATTTACAAAAATACAACAATGCTCAATGATTAGTTTGTTTGATTTTATTTCTGTGTTTTTCTCATAATACAAACTGGGTACATACATACAGACAAACATATATAGTATTACATACATTATTCTAATATGAGGCAAAATACATATAAATTCATCTCATAATACAAAATTATTAATTTAATAAGACTTTTCGTCGCCGTGGTGATGGTGTGACGCCTCTTGGTGTTGGGGAGACTCGATCTGTGTTGAAGAAATAAAAAAAACAAGCATATCGTTATACATTGTTATAGCATACTGAAATATATCATGGAATTGTTTTTTAGGTATACGCATATCATTAAGAATCGACGAATCAGTCAAATTAAAGTATCCAAATGTTAAAACGTTCTAAAGTTTTGAAATATCACCAGAATATAGATGAATATGATTGTGAACCACTTTTTAAAAACTTCTCCGATATAGAGAATGTTTTTACTCTTTTAACTCTCGGATAGTTTAAAGGAGATGTTTTTGATTCAAAGATTTAAAGGTTTGGAGGTTTTTGAGGCCACAAGAGGTATGTCACACAAGTGACCAAACTTTTGTCAACAATGGAGCGCGCTTTAAAGGGCCGGTGCATGCATATGCATGACGGCGCATGCATATGCATGGCCGGGACGCCGGCGGGGGCGGGCGGCCCGCGCAGGCCCCGCCCGCGGGCCGGTGTTCCAATTTCTTTATTTTTCTTGTCTCGCCAACAGAGAAGATTGTGCCATATCCTTTGGACAGGTGGAGTAGAGATCTTCTCTGCTGATGGTCAGCACCGGCAGAAAGTTCTCAAGGGTGCTAAGAATTATGGAGTAGGGTTCCTCTCTGATGATCGGTATGTTATACTTGATTGCTCAAACAATATCACACTGTACACACTAGAGTACACAAAGTTGAATGTAATGTTTGAGACTCTGGGTTGCGGTAAAGGTGGAATACCTAACCTCACTGTAGACGGTGATGATCAGATCTATGTTAGCTACAGGAATGCTAAAAAGATCCAGGTATTCTCACCAGCAGGTGGGAAGGCAATCAGGGAGATATCATGTGATTGGTATATACCTTATCAGATTACTAATTATAATGATTACATGATCACTAGATCTGGAGATACAATTCGATTGATTGACAAACAAGGTGTTGTAAAATATCGATTAACGAAATCAGGGGGTTGGCTAACCGCTGCTGTGTCTCAAGGGAATACAATCCTGATAGCCACCGTAAAGCACGACGTAGGTTTGGTCAGCATTGATGAGTACACTAACAAGCTGAAGCATGTTCAGAACCTCGTCACTGATTACAAGATTGAGAAGAATGAGAGAGAGTGGTACACTCTCCAGCAGTACCTTTCAGGAGAGATCGCTTTCTGCTCTCCTGATAGACTCTATATATTCCACTGAAAATAATGGATGACTCATCCTTCATTGCACTGTGTGATATCACTGTCTTCAGGCCCGTAGAGGAGGAGGGGGGTGCGATGTGTGCGACCGGATATTTTTAAAGATAAAAACGGGCATGCTGAAAAATGTAGAGTAACATAATATTTCGTTAAAAAACGGACCCATGCTCGCCCCCTTTGTCAGAAGCTTCCAAAGCTTCCAAAGCTTCATAAAGTGTATATAACATCCAGTGGAATCAGTTATGTTTTTTACTAGGTGAAATGGAGTTTTCGTGACTGTTTCAGAAATGACATTCCTAGATCATGTAGATGAATTTGAATGATTGAAATTTTCTAAAAATATAAAAAAGTAACCTTTCTTTTAATATACTTCTGATGTGTTTGTCTTTCAAGATTTTTTTGTTGATGACGACTCTACATTAATTTTTTTTTTTTTTTTTTTGGGGGTAGCTGATGTAAGTGTATTATAAATGATATAGACACAATTCATTATGGACTATTTTACAGTGACTGTCGGAGATAATAATATTAGTAATGGACTATATTTATTGCCGTTTAATACAATTAATTTTATTTTTTTCATTTACTACAATGCATTTCAGATCACTGTCCGATTAATCATACTAGATTTTATTTTTTACCCAGAATCATGAGAAGAAATGCCCCTTATTCAAAATAACTTCTACTTCTTACAATTTCTCGAGTTGTGTACTAAAGAGTCTAAGAGTACTGAAAGTAGACCTATTGATCGTATGATATATATGTTGTAAAAATAAAGTCAAACCAAATGTCAAATTAACCCTAAAAAAGGCCGGGCTATTTGAGGTCTTAATACGGCCGGGGCCATTATGCCCCCAGGATCTCGGCCGTGAAACTGCCGATCGCCGCAAAAATTTGCACGCATTTCAAGTGAAGTGTATAGACTACTATGGTAAATTTAATCTTTTGAAAAATTCACTCATTTGCATATTTATGGTTATTTATGGAAATAAGGTCATAAAATTAACTTTTTACCCATAAATCATATATTCTTTATATTTAAGCATTCTTTTCACTACATGTATTCTTTAGACCATTTGAAACAATAATTCGACAAAAAAAATTGGAAGAGCTAGGTTATTCCTTATGTTATCTCTTGTTTTGATAATTTCTTATGTATTTCATTGTTTTTTTCCCTTATGTATTTTATTGTTTTTGTTGTTTTATTTCATTTCTAACTTCAATTCAACTATTTTGACTCTCAAAACAAACACCTAAACTTTAAACAAGACCCAATATTCAATGTTTTATCTCTTTTTAGGAAAAATGACATATCCATATGTTTTGTACACAAATCACGAAAATGAGCGATTTTCGGGCTGACATGCAAAGACAAAAGGTCACGTGACTTTGTAACTGTACGTCCGATTTTCAATTTTTTTTTTAAAGATGCGCAAAACTCGAAAGAAAAAAATTCAGCGAGCGGCGGGGCGCCATCCGTATGCGCTCCCGAACAATCCGAAAAATTGCGGAGGGGGGGGGGGGGCATAATCGCCCCCGGCCTGATTAGGGTTAAGGGTTTATGTTTTGATTTGATGGACTGTGATATCTTGTTTTCCGTTTTCCGTGTTTACGTTCCGTTTGGCAAAGTACATGGGAGAAATGGCATGGAACTTGTCAATTTTTTCACTAAATTTCATTATATTATATTATATTTATATCATATTTCAGCATATTTTATCATATTTATGTCATGGTTATAATCCTTTGATATTTCTTTACAATATGTTTTTTTTAAACCAACTTATAACAAACTTTATATTTACCTATACATGCATACGAATATATATCATATTATTTATCTCTACTCGGTGTGTCATCAGTAATTCTACTATTTCGTTATTCTTTAATAGATATATGGTTTTGGTCTTATGATTACTTTGTATCTTTATTGTATATGCACGGCCCCATTGTTAAAACAGCCAAACAGCTGAACGGGGCTTTTACCATGAATAAATAAATGAATCAAATCAAATCAAATCAAATCAAATCAAATACCCGAATATTCATTTATTCTCTTTTTGGAGATATTTTGTTTAGTCTGTGTTTCCATTTCTTTCAGTATATAGTTAGTGGCGGATCCAGGGGAACAGGGGGCACGTGCCCCCTCCCCCCTTGTAAAAATGAAAGGAGAAAAAGGAGGGGGACAGAAAAGGAGGGGAAAAAGAAAGAAAAGGGAAGAGAGAAAGAAGAAGAAAAGAGAGAGGAGAGAAAAGGGGAGAGGAGAAAAAGGAGGGGAAGAGAGAGGAGAGAAAAGGCGGAAAAGGAAGAAAAGGGGAAAGACGGAGGGGAGAAAAGGGGGAAAAGGAGAATAATGAGAAGGGAAAAGAAAGAAAGGGGATGATATTATAAGAAGTTGTTTTTACCGGGAAAGGGGCGGGGCATGCAATTTTAAGTCGAACATGACTAATACCAAAGATTTTATCTCCTTTAAAACTTCTAACTTCTAACTTAGTCTTGAATGACTTTTCCGATATACCTATTCTAAGTGCTCTTTCAGCAGATTGTCCCCGCCATTAATCCTGCCACAGTTGCTGGTTTCATAATTGCATTGTCATATTATTTTCTGTCATCCCTGTGGCCGCGAAGAGCCTACCACAAAGTTTCTATCCGTTTCGCAAGCACTTTTTTCCATCGCCTACATGTAATGCGTATTGCTTTCAGTTTGCAAAAGATCCCAGTGGCGGATCTACGGGGGTTAGGGGTTTAAACCCCCTTGGGCTGCCAAGTGAAAATGTGATGTGCATAGAAAAAAGCCATCATGTGTCCAGACCCACACAGTATCCGCATCGTCATTGGGTCAAACCCCCTTAAACTGTAGTTACTTGATTTAAAAAGACGTTATCATGCACTGCATTTTATGGTCTCCATTGTGTTAGTAGTTGCCAGGAAAACATCACTTACGGGGGTTCAAAATAGCAACAAAAAATCGCCTCGTCGCTACGGGGCTCGGACTTCGCGGCTCGTGGACGATGCTCCGCATCGTCATTGGGTCGAACCCCCCTTAAACTGTTACTTGATTTTAAAAGACGTTATCATGCACTGCTTTTTATGGTCTCCATTGTGTTAGTAGATGCCAGGAAAACATCACTTACGGGGTTCAAAATAGCAACACCAAAATTCGCATCGCCGCTATGGGGCTCGTGGACGATGCTCCGCATCGATCGTCATTGGGTGAACCCCCCTTAGCAAAAAGCTAGATCCGCCCCTGGATCCCTACTCTTGAAGGGGGTAGGAGCAATTTTACGTCATATTACTCCAGGAAGTGCCTGAAAATACGCCTAATGTGTTTCTAAAATTGCAAATGCTTCCTACTCAGGGAGGGGGTTACACCCTCCCAGACCCAACCCCGCTTGGTCGCTCCGCTCCCTCGCCGCTGACGCCTCGCTCTGTCGCTTCGATCCATCGTTTTTCATATATTTCACCCCATGCGATTTTGTGCCCCCGGTAAGAAATTCCTGGATCCGCCACTGATAATAAGTATTTGAAAGGAATCTCACTGATTTCAATGAAAGCAGAACAATTAGAGATATTGGTCTTTATAAGTTTTAGAAAAATCAGAAAATTTATGATTCTAAAGCTACTCTCTATACGCTTTGTACAATGTACAATGTAAATATTTCATTAAACATCATCCCGTCATTTTCATTGTCTTACTATGGCCCAAATATTAAATTGTAAACATGTTCTTACAGGTCCTTCTGTGTTTAAATCAAGTACATTGTCATCATGGTGGCTCAGTGGTTAGAGCGCCCGCCTCATGAACGGGAGTTCGTAGGTTCTAACCCCGGCCGAGTCATGTCAAAGACTTATACCAATGGGACCATCTGCCTTCTAGCTAGGCGCTCAGCATATTAGATTGGAGACGGGTAGTACTAACATATTATGTTATGCAGGGCCCGCTGGAAGAGCAGTTTCATAACTGAAGTGGCTACCCTGGGTAAATAAAACGTTATTATTATTATTATTATAAACTGTTTAAACAAAAATGGGGACATTTCCCATACAAAACAAACGGAGAGGTGATCGCAGTATAGGGTTGCCGATATAATAGGGGGTTTAAAACTTTACAATTGCATTAATTTCCTTTTTTTAATCTTTTTTTTTATTCCCCCGTTTCTTTGATTTTCTTCATCAACGTGATGTCAGGTGGACTTCCCTTTTTATTATGAATTCCTGTTATTTTGGAAAGAGAAAAAACCGTTTTCATGTGCATTAGTATCCACCGGGAATGCTGTTCATTTCAAAATGTTCTTATATCCCTAACTTTGTATTAGTCTTTGTCTCTGTCCAATAATGTATATCTTTGACCTTGTTAACCTTTCTGCGAGTGCCATTGCTCATACTTATTCTAACATAATTTGATATATAAAAGTTGCTTGCTATAACGATCATGACGTTATATATGTACATGTATATTATTCTTAACTTTAAGCATCTGAAGAATTTAGGGGAACTGAAATCGCTATACACAAAGATAATTATGCAATGCTGACTGTTGTATTTTAACATTTTGATTATTATTAAGCAGTGGACATGGGTAACTGGCATGTGATTTCGTTTTTATTGTCAATAATAAACTCCTTTACCTCAATTCCGTTAAAAAGAGTGGATCTGGACGCCGTATGCTTCAATGTTGACTATTCATTATTTCGACCCCATATGAGACCGGGGTAACCTCACTGGTCATACGGACGGCTATTCATAAGGACAGCTATTCATAACATGCAACTTCCTATACGTAAAGGACCGCTATTCATAAAACAGAAAGGGGTCACTATTCAGAAAGGCATAAGGACCGCTATTCATAATGTGAGATGAGGGTCGCTATTTATAGTTCACATTTAGGGTCATTACTCAAAAGGACCGCTATTTATAGTACGCAATCGGGATCGTTATTCATAAACATGAGGAAGTGGCGCTATTCATAACTTATATAGGGGGTCACTACTCATAAGGACCGCTATTCATAATACGAAGTGAGGGTCGCTATTCATAATACGCCTACTTATAATACTTCTTGTATTATGAATAGCGACCCTCTTCTCGTGTTATGAATAGCGGTCCTTATGAATAGCGAACGTACCCCATAAGACTATGATACTGCAGCAGTGGCGGATCCAGGGGGGCCCGGGGGGCCCGGGCCCCCTCCCCTAGAAAAAAATCAGGTAAAAACACCCTTTTTTGGAGAAAAAAAAGAAGTTGGGCCCCTGGCGCCCAAGGGGTGGCGGTGGGAAAAAAATTAACCCTTCCAGTAGGGAAAAATTTTTTTCGGGTGCCAAAAAAAAAAAATTGCGCTCACTACCTCTGGCGCCCAAGGGGTGGTGGTGGAAAAGAAATTACCCTTCGGGTGCCAAATTTTTTTTTGCTCACTACCCCACCCCCCCCCCCACTGAGCGAAAAATCGACCGGCACGATTTTCAAATTTTCGCACGAAGTGGGCCCCTTTTTAGGCCCCCTCCCTTGCCGCCGGCTGGATCCGCCCCTGTACTGCAGTCACACCGCCGAACCAACTCCAAAACAACCTCACAGACCTTTCCAAATCGACCATTTCTTGTCCATTCTCTGTATAAATTTCATTTCTTGTTCGGTTTCCTTTTGGTCTGGACATCGTTTCACTAGACCGTCAAACGTACAAGTTCACTGACATCTCCTTGAAACGCGTGTTAATTACAATACACGCGTTTCAACGGGATTTCGGTGAACTTGTACTTGTGACGGTTTCGTGAAAAGCTGGCCTGGTGTTTTGTTTCGTCTCTGCAAGGAGGAGGGGCACTGGCATACTGATTGGGGGCAGTTGCCTTCCCCCCCCCCCAACAAAAAAATAAAATTCAAACGTGTTTTATCTCTTATTCGATACCAGTGATTTACAAATGTTGCTGAAATGACATGATTTTCCGAGGGGGTTCTCACTTTTTTTTTGTAAATTATGTTTTTTTTTATGCGTTTGTTGGAAATTTGTAGTCAGGCAAAAACAACTTTAATACGGTGCCTCTTTTTACATAGGAAAGGTGCGTCTTTTACTTCAGATAATTGCCCTATTCAAATCTGAGAGGTGCCCATATTACTTTGATAATATACCCAGATAAATCTACCCAGCTCACATTTGACCAAACTCCAGCACATCCAGAACACCGCAACCCGTCTCCTCACACGCACAAGAAAGCACGAACACATACCACCTATATATTCTTCGTTCTTTTCACTGGCTCCCCATTCCACAGCGCATTCAATTCAAGGTACTGCTTCTCACCTACAAGGCTCGTAATGGACTTGCTCCAGCATACATCAATGGACTCATTTCACCAAAGTTGCAAACCTCCTCCATCAGGCTCCGCTCATCATCATCTGCTCATCTTCAACTATCATCTGGTCCTCGAACTCACACCCGCTATGGTGATCGTGCCTTCTCTGTATGTGCTCCTAAACTCCGGAATAATCTCCCCATCTCTGACCGTGAAACCCCAACTCTTGACACTTTGAAACGTAGACTTAAGACATACCTATTCAACACAAAGTAATTCCCCATCTTCATACCTAATTTATTACCACATGTCCTATCTTCTTGTAATTTATTCATTATCCAAAGTAAATGATTATAGCAGTTTTATTTATGTTATTTATTGTATTTTCATTTTCATTATTATGTTACTGTTAATACATTGTTAGTTATGTATAGGAGCATTTATTTCGTCTAAATTAAGCACAATGTTCAATTCACGTTTCTTGTTGATGCTTATTATATATTTAGATTAAACGTAATTTGCATTTTCATTTGTTTTGTAAAGCGCTTAGAAACTGTATTTGTATAACAGCGCTATATAATTTTAGATATTATTATTATTTGACGGGTGCCCTTTTCTTTAGTTATAAGTGCCCCTTCCTCTTCAGATAAGTGCCCCTTTTTATCTTTGATGAGTGCCCCCCCCCCTTTTTTTTGCTTTCTGATAAATGCCCCTTTTTTTAATAAGAGCCATCTCCCCTTCTTATAAATGCCCCTACTCGCACCTTATAAATACCTCTATTAAACGACAAGCGCGAATTTTCCTTTGTAATAAGTGCCTCTTTCTTTTCTCACAAGTGCCCTTTCATCTCAGGTGAGTGCCCCTTTTCAGGTACAAGAAGTGCTCTTTACCACCTCTGATAAGTGCCCATTCACTTCTTATAATTGCCCCTTTTCAAATCTGAGAGGGGTCCCTTATATTTTGACAAGTGCATCTTTTTATGCTTATACTGCCCCTGTTATTTTGACACGCGGCCTCCTTATCTTTCCTAATTAGTGCCATTTTCCTTCTGATAACTTCCCTCTTTACTTTGACACGTGCTCCTTTTCTTTTCTAATAAGTGTCATTTTCCCTTTAGATATGTGCCCCTTTTTCCTTTCACCATAAAATGTGGTCATAATTTATAGCAACTAAGAGCAATTTTTTCATTAATTTCGCCCAAAGCTTGGTCGCTACGCTCACTCGCATTTAAAGTTGATTTAATTAGGTTTCTATGGTTAGATTGTGCTTAAAATCCCACCAGAATTGATTCCCCCCCCCCCCTCTTAATAAGATGTAGTTTTTCGCACTGCGACCTCACAAATCCTTAAAACTTTGCTGTATGAAATGTACTCCAGTTTCTTATGCAGATATAATGTCTATAATTGTGATCGAGTCGTTATTCCATCTTTCTCAAAATTTAGCACGACTTTGAACCTTTCTCCATACTACATGCATGTAGATAATTTTTTTTGTTTTCTGGATATAAGACAATACACAGCCACAGCAATACGGTAGCCACCCAAACATTCACGAGGTATTGTTAATACTTTTATTTTGCTTACTAAATAAAATTTGATTCACATCGAATTCTT
This sequence comes from Mesocentrotus franciscanus, assembly GCA_037976565.1. Taxonomy (NCBI): domain Eukaryota; kingdom Metazoa; phylum Echinodermata; class Echinoidea; order Camarodonta; family Strongylocentrotidae; genus Mesocentrotus; species Mesocentrotus franciscanus. The sequence continues at coordinate 16,806,443 of CP137672.1, read as the reverse complement.
TCTGAATTTTACATCAATTTCATATATCGCACACTTGAAAGGGCTTTTGTGCAGGAGAGTCGCATTAAAGGGCAATCCGACCTTAGTAATAATTTCATTTTTTGAAGCAAGAAATGAAACAGAATGGAGAAAGTGAACTCTGTGGCTTCTACATGGAGTAAAAATTAAAGACCGAGAATCCCTAAAGCCGTTTTTTCGACGGGCAGGTATGGGTGGGGGAGGTAAAGTCTAGTTCGGAAATCAACTTCCAGATTCAAGAAAAAATAGTCACACATTATTATTGTGCCAATCGTGCCATTTTATTGTCATATATATATATATATATATATCTTATCAAGATATAACGATTATCATAATTCGTGCGCGTTATAATAATGTAGGGGAAAGGCGTAAGGAAAATGATAAACACTCCTCTTTATACGATCAGATGAATCAAGGCTTCACTAAACCTTCATCATGCTCTTAAAATTGCTTTTATCATTATGTATGTACATTTACTCACATGAGTATTTTGTTGATATGAAAACTAATGAAAGCATGAAAGAAAACAAATGTTACTATTAAATTGAATTGAATTGCAGTATATTTTTACATCAGGACACGTCACGCTATGAAAGCTACAGCTGGCTGACGTCACGCTATGAAAGCTACAGGTTGTGCCGCTTAAAACTTGCTGATAGAATCCGTCGAAACCTCATCGATCCGTAATGTTTTGCTCCCGGAATTATCTGAATTAGCATGAGCAATCGTCGAAACAGAAAACCACTGGAAAGTGAGCCTTATTCTCTTCGTCAAAAACACGGAAAACAAGATTTAACATCTTCCCAACCTGGCAGAGGTGCGGCGCAGAAACCAGCAACCCAAATCACAGAACAAAGCTCACGCCCTGTTCCTAAGACCGACACTATGCCGTCGAATGGTGAGTCTGTTAGTCGTACTGAATTCCTTGAATCTATTAACAAAATTATAGAGAAGCTCGATAGTGTGAATTTGAATGTGACATCAATGAGGAGTGAGATAGCAGAAATACGTAAGACGCTAGCCGATGTGGGAACTGCGGCCATGGACACAGCAGTAAGGATGACAACCATCGAAAATGTTACTTTGCCTAAAATGGAGGAGAAGAGGAAAGAATCTGAAAGTAAGTTGAGAGAGATTATTCTTGCTATGGAGATTCATGACAGGAAGATGAATTTGTTAATGTACGGCGTCGCAAAAAGCAATGATGAATGTGTGGCTAATGTTGTTCGGAAGAGCTTTGAGGAGATTGGGTTTACACATGAGGAAGCTCAAAACGTCATAATTGTGAATGCACATCGACTTCCTCGACGGCCATTTCAACACGTTCAAGGAGAGGAGCAAAGGATGCCTACACCTGATCCCATCATAGAGGCTGTTCACACCGGCAGAGATAGCGCGGTCTAGCGCGCGCTAGACCGCGCTATCTCTGCGGTGTGGAAGGTACAACGTCGTTTCGGTCCGCCCAACAGCGAGCCACGGCGAGCCACGGCGAGCCAAAACAGCGTGCCACTGGACCACCTCTTGGAGGCTGTTCACACCGCAAGGGGATGGGCGGACCGTGGATCGCGCTATCGTAGCGCGACCCACGGTCCGCCCATTGGCATTCGCCGGATTCACACCGCAGTGAGATAGCGCGGTCTATCGTAGCACCCCCTTTTTTGAGAGGTCCTGTTGCCATGACGCGTGACGTCATGAGGTCAGAGCGGTCAAGGATTTCGCGCGCTATTACGAACCCGTAGTTGAGAGCTCGACACTATGAATATGACGGACAAAGAAAGAGGACAAAATATTCTTGTTTGATTCAACAAAGGTCGACAAAGGAACATCCTTCACTGCTATTGTGTAAAATGTGTAGAACAGGTGTCACATGCATATTCACCTATTCTACTTATTTTTTACATAATAGCAGTGAAGGGATGTTCCTTTGTCGACCACAGCAATTTTTGAGGGTAGAATGAGGAACTGTATATCCGTCATGTTCATAGTGCGATATCGCTGTACCTATATGCTAGCCGGCCTACGTTTATTTCATGGCGTTGTAGTTACATTGTGCATGTATTTCTTTGATTTAACTAGACTCTTGTACTTTAATCAGACAGATAAATGTTCAAATTAAAAATCGAGGCCCTCGGGTTGTAGCAAACATGTTTTGCTATGTATGGGACCTAGCCCTTCGTTATTCTTTTTGGTGATAATTCCCCCCTATAGATTCTACACCATATCTGCTAACCCACGAAAAACAGCGTAAAAAGTACGTTTAGTAAAGTCAGGTCCCACATTACATACTATATTTCTATTTTCACGATGTTCCGACGCGTTTTACTCCATAAAATTAGGAGTGTTGAGTTGTACCGATTCAGATTCAGATCGCAACAAAATAAAATGAGTATAAAATTCCCCGCGTGTAGAACGATGACTTCCGGCGTGCTATCGTAGCTCGGGTTCACACCGGCAGAGATAGCGCGGTCTAGCGCACGCTAGACCGCGCTATCTCTCGTGGACCACCCCCAAGAGGTGGTCCAGTGGCACGCCGTTTTGGCTCGCCGTGGCTCGCTGTTGGGCGGACCGAAACGACGCTGTACCTTCCACACCGCAGAGATAGCGCGGTCTTGCGCGCGCTAGACCGCGCTATCTCTGCCGGTGTGAACAGCCTCTTGGGGTGGTCCACGAGAGATAGCGCGGTCTAGCGCTCGCTAGACCGCGTTATCTCTGCCGGTGTGAACCCGAGCTACGATAGCACGCCGGAAGTCATCGTTCTACACGCGGGGAATGTTATACTCATTCTATTAAAGTCCCTCTTGTGTGCAAATATGCATCAACTCAACTACGGGTTCGTAATAGCGCGCGAAATTTTTGACCGCTCTGACCTCATGACGTCACGCGTCATGGCAACAGGACCTCTCAAAAAAGGGGGTGCTCATGGAGGCTGTTCACACCGCAAGGGGGGACCGTGGGCGGACCGTAGATCGCGCTATCGTAGCGCGACCCATGGTCCGCCCATTGGCATTCGCCGGATTCACACCGCAGTGAGATAGCGCGGTCTATCGTAGCACCCCTTTGAGAGGTCTGTTGCCATGACGCGTGACGTCATGAGGTCAGAGCGGTCAAAGATTTCGCGCGCTATTACGAATTAGGAGTGTTGAGTTGTACCGATTCAGATTCAGATCGCACAAAATAGAATGAGAATAAAATTCCCGCGTGTAGAACGATGACTTCTGGCGTGCTATCGTAGCTCGGGTTCACACCGGCAGAGATAGCGCGGCGCGCGCTAGACAGCGCTATCTCTCGTGGACCACCCCAAGAGGTGGTCCAGTGGCACGCCGTTTTGGCTCGCCGTGGCTCGCTGTTGGGCGGACCGAAACGACGTTGTACCTTCCACACCGCAGAGATAGCGCGGTCTAGCGCGCGCTAGACCGCGCTATCACTGCCGGTGTGAACAGCCTCCATGGGGTGGTCCACGAGAGATAGCGCGGTCTAGCGCGCGCTAGACCGCGCTATCTCTGCCGGAGTGAACCCGAGCTACGATAGCACGCCTGAAGTCATCGTTCTACACGCGGGGAATTTTATACTCATTCTATTAAAATCCCTTGTGTGAAAATATGCATCAACTCAACTACGGGTTCGTAATAGCGCGCGAAATTTTTGACCGCTCTGACCTCATGACGTCACGCGTCATGGCAACAGGACCTCTCAAAAAAGGGGGTGCTACGATAGACCGCGCTATCTCACTGCGGTGTGAATCCGGCGAATGCCAATGGGCGGACCGTGGGTCGCGCTACGATAGCGCGATCCACGGTCCGCCCACGGTCCCCCCTTGCGGTGTGAACAGCCTCATAGTTCGGTTCGCCATCGCGCCTGATCGCGACGCGGTCTTGTCAGCATACCAGAAGTTGCAAAAGCCGGAGACAACGAGGAATCAACGACCACCCCGCCCTGCCCGCCCAGCGTTTAGAATAGTTACTGATCTACCCGCAAAGTTAAAGAAAGAGCGGTTCTTGTTAGAGAAAACAGCGTATCAAATCAGACGAAATGATCATAAATCAACCAGAATCCGGCTGGTGGGAACCAAGTTGCGACTAGAAAGTAGAGAAAGGGAACAGCAATGGCATGGAGGCAAGTGGTTGATTAAAGTACAAAAATGCTTTAAGCATGTCAAACAGAATTCACTCAAGAAACGAAAACACCTTACATTTCAACAGTGTAACATTAATGGAACTGTCCTGAAATGAGGTTATTGAAATAACAATTATCTATAAGTAATATGTATAAAGATATCAAGTTTTCGTTGTACACAAGAGATCAAGAAAAAAGTATTATAATATTGACTAAACACCGTTTTGACCGATGAATTACATGAGCCATATAACTATTATAATATATGATAGGAGGCAAATCGATGTTTTTTGTTTTTTGTTTTTGCCTCCGGAGAGGAGAATAAGTCGGAATAAGTCTTCCTCAGAAAAGAAAAAAAAAACAGGTGTGAATATTTGCTCTACATAATCTATGCCAGTTTGAAATACCTGGAGACGAATATATAAGAAGTGAATATTAATGCTTTGTACACCGAATCGGCTTGTCCTTATTTGAGAATACTATACAAATTGACTGTAAAGAATTGTTTAATTTTTCATTTTAAAGCAAATACTGAATTGCTTGTTCGTCAGTGCTGAAAGAAATTTATTTAATTTATTGAAATGGTTCTTTCGTAAAATAAAGCGATTTGTATTGATACAGCACTATTCTTTTTGTTTGTGATGATATATAGATATTTTGGAAAGATATGAGATCATGTAGATTTATTTCTGTTTTATTCTGTGAAGCACAAGACAAAGTAATATTTTAAATTTCAAATAAGGTGACAAGTATTGCACATCTGAATATGAGTGTTTAAATTTGATATATCTTTGATTTTATAATGTAATCAATATATCAGGGTAAAGAATATCAATCAGCAACTTCTGTGACATAAATCAAGATCATAAAGAGTACCCATCGTTTGCTCGTGTTATATATATAATATACAATTTATGTGTTTCGTACTTATTGGTGTTGCTTTTGGCTGGATGCAAAAAAACTAATGTTGAGTACTACTGTATGTCTATTACATAATCTGCTAAAGATTTACATGTAATAAAAATAGATATTAGAGTATTTTTAATGATCTTTTTTCCTTGTTATTGCGGATGCATATAAGAAAAAATTAAAAATCTTCTTGAACGAAGCTGAAGGTCTTGTTCTCTTGTACCTTCGGGAAGAAGGGACGAAGAGAAATTGGTTCTTATTAAAATAAAAAATTGCTGTCTCTTTTAAAGAGAAGACGTTATTTAATCAATAGTTTTAATCATATGAAAGCAACATGTTCTACACAGATTAATTCTTTTTTTGAGGATATCTGAATATTGATGTGAGACCTTGGAAAGGCATGCAAGAGATCATACAGTTTTCTTGTTCTTTAATTCTAAGAAGCAGTTCAACTGTAGAATTTTAAATACGTTGATTATCATTATAAATCTGAATATCGAGGTATATGTCTTTGTTTTTATATATTATTATCGAAAGCCAGGTTAAAGGAATATCATATAGCAATGTCTATATATGATACGAATTAAGACTATGATCAAGGACTAATCGTTTCAGCAAAAGTACTACGGTCAAGCTATCGATCTTTTCATTATATTTGACCTCTTCTGTGAAAGGGGAGTGTGTATTTAGGTTGCCCGTGTAAATCATTGGAGGTCGCACACTTGTAAATATGTAAAATAATTAAATGTATACATTTCCCTGACATGACAAAGGTTATCATACAATAAGCAGGATTTTGTGTGCTTTAAGCAGATGTGCCTTCTTTTCACGGGAGAAACGTTTGATACATTGTCCTTCTTAGTTGGATTGGTGGGGTTGCAGGGATCTACAGCAAATATGTGGTCACCTGTGGCTTTCTTGGTATTGCGTCTTGTCTCGCTAAAGGCCTGGTCACACAAAGACGACGCACGGGGGACGCACGGCCCGCGCATTAAAAATTTGCAATTTTAGCCAGTGCGTTGTCGTGCGTTAGGTGTGCGTCATCCTTCGTTACTCGTTCGTCGAGCGCGATGGACCAACGCTTTGCGTTCGCCGTCATTCGCTGTGTGCGTCGGGATTTTTTGAGCGTGCTCAAAATTGTGCGCGGAGCTCGACGCATGACTGTACTCGCCAGAAGGACGCCAAACACGCGCAGAGCGCGCTAGACCTACGCCGGACATGCGCGGAGCACACGCTGCTTATTCGTTGTAAATTCGGCGGCTGAGGTCTAACGAACTCCTAGCGCTTACCTAGCGCGTCTCAAACGAATGTCCAGCGAACATGCAGCGAATATGAGCGTGCTGAACGAGTGCTGAACGTGTCTCTAGCGCACCCAACGTTCTTCCTGCGTGTTCCTAGCGTATACCTGGCGTGTACGTAGCGTGTAACCAAAGGGTATATAAACGGGTTCCGCCCCACCTCCTCATCACTTCTCATCCGACCCTCATGTGTGATGACAGAGGTTCCTACTGATCTTGTCTATATATAGAAGAACCACCTCAGAAGATGGATGGTCCCGACAGGCTGCGCCTACAATACGAAATCGCAGTTCTCCAACATCAGCATAACCTCATGGAACTGGCAATTCACCAAGTCCATGTCATCAGGAGAAGGATAAAGAGAAGAAGACTAGTCAACGGAGATTCTGGCCTGTATGATCAACTTATTGTGGAATTCCGTAACGAAGACCAGGCAGCCTTCAAGAATATCATGCGGGTGCCCCAGAGATGTTCGACGACCTGCTAACCAGGGTGGGCCGAGAATCATCAAGCAGAATACAACCTACAGAGATGCCCTTGATCCGGGCCTGAAGCTTGCCCTCACTCTTCGGCATCTTGCCTCTGTAGCCAAGTATCGTTCAATATGTCCTATGGGTGGAGGGTGCCTCACAGCACCATATCCCTTCTCATCCCAGAAGTGTGCCAAGCCATCATCAAAGAGTACAGGGATGAGATGATGAAGTGTCCCACCACTCCCTGAGGAATGGCGTGCCATATCTGACAAGTTCATGGAGAAGTGGAACTTCCCCCATAACTGTGGTGCACTTGATGGAAAGCACGTCAACTGCAAGTGTCCTTCAAACAGTGGTTCCCTATACTACAACTATATTATAGCAATTTCAATTGCTTTTGTAACCCCTGACCAGCAGATTGTATCCTTCTGTCTCTCCTCAAAGCTGTTTGTATGTTTTATGAAATTTCTATGTATTATCTGATTGTTATGTTCATTGTATGTTTTCCGATTGGTCAAATAAATAATAATACTAGTACTAATAATATTAACATTTGTAAATTGTATTCTTGTATGTATTTGAATTTGTATACGGAAAATAAAACCAAACCAACCTCTGTCGTTCGCGCGCTGGCTGTGCGTTGAGAACGCGGTGCATGCGTAGACCATTCGTCCAGCGCGCTAGCAACACGCTGTGCATTCGTGGAAGTTTTTAACATGTGCGCTCTGTATAAGGTCTGTATGCGCCCTGTATGCGCCCTGTATGCGCTCAGCGCGCTAGCAACACGCTATGCATTTGGTGTCAGCTCGCTGTAGCTTCGACAAAGTTGGGCGCACGACAACGCACTGGCAAAATTGCAAATTTTCAATGCGCGGGCCGTGCGTCCCCATGCGTCCCCTATGTGTGACCGGGCCTTAACTGAGACATATGTGTTGTTGTTTTGTAGTTTCGTTTGTGCTAGACATCACTGTAATTATCATAGGTGTTGCAGTAGTTGTTTCGGTGGACTAGCACATAGTGTAGTCAGTGTTATTTGTTTGATGTTACAAAAGAAAACTCCACAGGATTTGATTTTCATAGTACCGCGGTAAAGTTGATATCTAATGGATAGTTTCAATATCAATATCATTTCTTTGAACTGTCGAGGTTTGGGAAATCGTGAAAAAGAAATGATGTTTTAGAATTCGTTAAGTCAAAAAGTTTCAAATTTGTTGCTTGCAAGATACACATTTTGTAGCTGAAGAAGAAGCTTCTATAAAACGACTTTGGGGAGATAATTGTTTTTTCATAAAGCGTCAAATGCCAGAGGTGTTGCTATTTTGTTTGGGGAAGGGGTGCAATTTAATGTAAATAAAATTGAGCGATCAAGAGAAGGGAATTTTGTTGCGTTAGACCTACAAATATATAGCTATGACATAACATTAATATCATTGTATGGCCCTAATCATGACAGTGTTAGTTTTTATGCAGATATTGAAAGACTTGCTTTGGATTTTGATAATCCATTAACAATTTTATGCGGGGATTGGAACTTGGTCCAAGATTTTGATAAAGATACATATAATTATATTCGTCTTAATAATCCTAATGCCAAGAAAAAGTCGATCAAATGAAGAATGATTTAGATTTGATAGACCCATGGAGAGAATTACATGGCAGGAAAAAATGTTTACATGGCGTCAACCTACTCCCTTTAAGGCGGCTAGATTGGATTATTTTTGGTCTCCACTGAACTTACTGTCACTCGTTAATAAAATAGAGATTTTAAGTGGGTACAGATCCGATCATTCCCTGGTCAAGCTATCTTTGAATTTAAATCATTGTAGGGTAGGTCGAGGTTACTGGAAATTCAATAATTCATTGTTAAAGCCCCAGTCCCATATAAAGCCGGACCAGCACGGACGAGCACGGACCACTCCGGACCATCCCGGACCATGGTCTGGGGTGATCCGGGATGGTCCGGGATGTTTTGTTCAAAAAATCGCAACCGCCGACCGTCTCCCGGACCCAACACGGTACCACTACGGACCGCCCCGGACCGTCCGGGCATAGCCCCGGCAGCAGTACAGATCATTCCAGACCCAGCACGGAGCCGCCACGGACCGTCCCGGACCACCCCGGTGCCAACACGGTGCCAACACGGATGACACCGGACCATCCTGGTGCCAACACGGATCATCCCGGAACGCCCCGGTGCCAACACGGATCGCCCCGGCAGAGCCCCGGATCATCACGGACTGGTCCAGGGTGATCCGTGTCGCCACCGTGCTGGGTCCGGGATCATCCGTAGGGGCGCCGGGGTGATCCGGGGCCAATAACTCACTCCCGGACTGCCACGGATCAACACGGACCGCCCCGGCGCCACTACGGATGACCCCGGACCCAGCACGGTGGCTACACGGATCACCCCGGATCAAACTATTGTCCCGGACCGTCCCGGACCACCCCGGCAGTTTTGACCGTCAAAAACATCCGGGGTCGACTCCCGGACCGCCCAGGACCATCCAGGACCATCCAGGACCATCCAGGACCATCCAGGACCACCCCGGTGCCAACACGGTGTCAACACGGACCGAATCCCGGATCACCCCGGATGGGGTCCGGGATGGTCCGGGACGGTCCGGGACGTATATGGGACTGTAGCTTAAAGGGCAAGTCCACTCCAAAAATAACTTACTTTCAATAAAAGCAGAAAAATCAGACAAACCAATCAAAAAAAGTTTGAGCAAAATTAGATGACTAATAAGAAAGTTATGATTTTTTGAAAAAGTATGTAAAACTATGGAACAATGAGAATCACAACACAAATTGCCAAGATGGTTATCAGTTTGTGACGTCATGTCCTCACAACTTATCAATTGCTTTATATAGTTTAATCCCATTAATTTCCTTTTATTCCCAAAACTTGATTTCCCATGCCTTTGCCCAGGTTATATGATTTGTATCATATTGCGTGCATGACATTTCCCAAAAACTTTTATGAATTTTGAAGAATTGATACTATTTTCTGAATATTGTATTTCATAATTATTGATTTTTATATAAATAGTTTATCAAAATTCAATTTTTCATGATTTAACTGGACAAAATTACTCTTTATTTGTGCATCCACACAAAAACATATTACTAACAATCTAACTTGGATGCTGGTGTGAAGAAATAAGATTCTTAGGGTGAAAATAGGAAATTTATATTATCAATATAAAGAAAATAATTAGTGGATAGTGAGGACATACGTCACAGACTCATGAGTGAGTTGCCAATTTGTGTAGTGATTTTCAAAGTTTTTCATGTTATTAAAAATTCATAACTTTCTTATTAGTTATCCGATTTTGCTCAAACTTTTTTTGATTGGTTTGTCTGATTTTTCTGCTTTTATCGAAAGTAAGTTATTTTTGGAGTGGACTTGGGCTTTAAGAGATGATAGTTATGTAGAAAAAATTAAAGATGTCATTCAACAAACGATCGAGACCTATTCAGTCCCATATGATAACAATTCAAGTAGATTTGAGGTAGAAGGACAAGATACACAAGATGAATTTACTGTAAATGATCAGTTATTTTTGATACGTTGTTGACCTTAATCAGAGGTGAAACAATTTTATACGCAGCCAGAAAGAAAAAAAGATTGGTAAATTTAGAATATGATTTAGAGAAGGAAATTATAGATTTGGGGAAGGCATTGATATCAAAAACGGACAAAAATAGAGCTCTTGCTATATTAAATGAGAAGAAAGTTCAGTTAGAATCGTTCAGAAAAAAAAATGGAAGGAATAAAGATGAGGTCTAAAATTAAATGGATGGAATATGGCGGGAAACCATCGAAATATTTTTTGAATTTAGAAAAAAGAAATGCTGTGAATAAACGTATATGCAAATTGGTCACTACTGAAAACAAGGAGATAACATCGCAGGATGATATTATATCAGAAATTGTATTATTCTACTCTAAATTGTATGAAAATAATCCTGTTGTTGATGTAGACTTAAATACAATATTAAATGATCCAGCTATAAGTAAATTAACCACTTCAATGTCACAGAAACTCGAAGGAGAACTCTCCATTGATGAAGTCCATCAAGCACTTATAAATATGAAAAATAATACATCGCCTGGTCTAGATGGATACACCGTCGAATTTTTCAAACATTTTTGGAAAGAATTACACATATTTTTAGTGAGATATTTGAACTCTGCATATTCATCCGGAATGTCCTATACACAGAAGTTAGGAGTCATCTCTTTAATTCCCAAAGGAAAAAAGAAATTATTTGAAAAATTGGAGACCCATATCTTTATTGAACGTGGTGTATAAATTAGGTTCCGCTTGTATAGCAAACAGATTAAAGAACGTACTTCCTTTTCTTATACATGAAAATCAGAAAGGCTTTATGTCAGGGCGCTACATTGGAGAGAATATCCGTTTGTTATATGATTTATTATTGTATACTGATATCAATGACATTCCTGGTTTATTGCTGCTTATAGATTTTGAAAAAGCATTTGATTCTATTTCTCATGATTTTATTAGAAAAGTATTGCACTTTTTAAGTTTGGTCCCTCTATTATAAAATGGGTTAATGTATTCTATGAAAATGCTCAATCCTGTGTATTAATCAATGGACACCTGTCTCCAAGATTTTCAACAGAGCGAGGATGTCGTCAAGGAGATCCCCTGTCAGCTCTTATCTTTCTATTCTGCGCCGAAATACTTGGTCTTTTGTTTAGAAATTCCGATGCCATTGTTGGTTTGAGCTTACCTGATAGACAACTTAAAATAATTCAATATGCAGATGATACTCTTTTAATATTGAACGGGTTAGTAATAGAATTAAACAGTGCATTCAACATTTTAGATAAATATAATGCAATGTCTGGTTTAAAAGTTAATATACAGAAGACACATGCGATATGGATTGGATGATATAAAAACAAGAAAGATGGCGTTCTTTTGAATAGAAATCTAAATTGGGTGTTTGATGATTATTTCAGATATTTAGGTATAGATTTTTGTACTGATTTGCACAAATTGGTAATTCACAATTATAATGATAAATTTAAAGAAATCAAAAGTCAAATGACATCGTGGTTAAGGCGATACTTAACTGTTCTTGGAAGAATCACTGTCGTCAAATCATTGTTGGTATCCAAATTAAACTACCTTATTTTGTCCCTCCCTAATCCTGGTGAAAATCTTTTGAAAGATATAAATGCTCACTTTTATAGATTTATATGGGGGGAGAAACCTGATAAAATAAGTAGAAATCAAATGTCACAAAGTTATTCAGACGGAGGGGTTAAAATGATAGATATATACACACATTGCCAATCATTAAAAATTTCCTGGATTAAGAGATTGGTAATTGGCTCAATAGATAGCAATATCCTCTGTCTTTTGCAATCTTTCTTGCCTGAACTGCAAGATTTAAAATTATATATGGGAAACAATTATTTTAGGGAACTGGCAGGGAAAACAAAGAACCTTTTTTGGAAAGAAATGTTCATGGCTTATAGTACGCTCTTGTCCATGCATTATGATAACATTTCTTGCCAACCCTTATGGAATAATGATTACATTAAAATAGGCAATAGCTCAGTATATAGTATAAAATTGTGTAAAAGGGAGTTCGTTTTGTCAATGATATTTTAGAGACAAATGGTGTTTTTTCTCTCTGGAACATTTCCAAGAAAAGTATAATATTCAAATAAATTTTCTTTTTTATCGTGGATTATGCGATGCAATTAGACAAGGGTTTAACAATTGTACTATTTTTAAGAAGGTACCACAGCCCCTTTCCCAGATACAATGGCATTTGTTATGAAACGTATTAACGGATGTTCACATATTTATGCAATTTTATTAAAGAAAAGAAAAGGAGTATGTAAAAGTTTTCTTAAATGGAAATGCGTTTTCGACCTGAACGATAAGAGTTGGGAAACATATTGTTCTATTGGATTTAATTGTACCATTGATGTGGGCTTACGATGGTTTCAGTTTAAAGTTTTGCAACGCATATTATATACGAACGATCTACTATTTAAAATGAATTTAGTCCCAAAAAGAATGTACATTTTGTAATGAACAGATTGAAACAGTTATACATCTGCTATGTGATTGTACGCATGTTAAGAATATTTGGGATAGGTTGGAGCACTGGATTTATACTGGAACCGGAAATAAATTAACATTTTCATTACAAGATAAATTATTTGGTTTAAGAGGTTCAAATAATTATGCATTGAATTGTATACTGATTGTGGTGCGACAGATGGTGTATACTTGCAAAATAAAGAAACAATTGCCCGATTTTGATAATATTAGAGTTTCGATTATAAATTATTTCAAAAACGAAAAGTATATTGCAGATTCGAATTGTAGAAATAATAAATTCACAAGAAAATGGTTTCAGTTCAAGAATTTGTTTACATAAAATGATATTTTTCTGTATTTTTTCTTTCCATGAATATCTGAAATGAATTATTGAAGATTTGTTAGTTTTCTGTTAACTCAACAGTTCAACAATACTTGTATCTTGAGAAGCCAATTTTATTTATGTTATAAATGTAAATTACCGTGAATATATATTTGTTAATTTGTTTCAAATGAAAATCAATAAAATCCCTGTGGAGGGAAAAATATGGAAAAAAAAGGACAAAAGGAAAAAAGATATAAACAAATAAATATGATACTAGGGTGTTTGAATATTACACACCTGTCATAATCGGGTGGTGTTGGAAGTGCCCGAATATGCTATTTGAAATGTTAAAACTTGTGGGGGAGGGGGGGGGGGCTGCAGGCCCCTCAGCTCCTGATGTCCTGTGAGGCCTATGGTGTTAAGGCAAAATAGCCCCTAACAACTCCAAACTATAATTGATCGAACAACTTTTTAGCTCTCTCATCCAGACGATGGTTAGTGCAATAAAGGTAAAGGTCTAAGATTGAACATCTTCTTTAATTTTCTACTTTCGGGATGTGTTTATCATGTTTAGCGCCATCTCCAACATTCCAACTGCAATCTCGAAGGCGGACCGCTCCACGAGACTTTGGCAACAGTAATTTGACTCGAAATTTAGAATCTGTTGTAATGGTGTGGGGGGTAACAGTAATATAATTCACACTTGTATATCATATTTGCTCGACAGACGCTCGACAAAATGAGATCGAGTTTTTATTGGGCGATCACTTTTTGGACGATTTAAATCTCAATCTGCTTGTCTGTCAAAGGTTGCTGTGAATTCCCAGTTCCTAAAAATAGACCAAGTGACTGAATACATACATGTATATACGTACCATTTATGAACAGTGAACCATTACATTGGAATGACAAAGAGTATACATGTTTACTGATTTGATTTAACATCTATAGACTGATCGATATGTAATGACGGAACAAGAGGTGAGCGAATTAAAACGTCTGTCATTTCCAAAAGAAATGCAGTGAAAATTTACAATATTTTCGTTTTACATTGTTGTATATAAATTCATTTGGCTGACGCCCAGACATTTTGAGGCTTTGTTTTTATCCGTCTGGTTCATAAATCATCATTTTCCTTTGGCTTAAATAGGTGGGTATCGGTCTAGATGTCTTTGAGGTCATAAATGGAGAGCGATTGAGCTAAGGCCAAGTAAAACCAAGTACAGTGTATAAGTTTGTACTGTTCGCTTGTCCTGTGGAAAAACGACGATTTTGATATGTTGCGGTGATTTAAATTACAAATTTGTGATAAATTATTATTCTTATAATAATATTATGTGATGTAGATATGGATGCACATTGTAAATATTTTAGGTTAGTATGTGATTCTTAATATAGCTAACATTTCAGCTAGTGATTCTGCCAAACCAGAGCAATCTATATAATTTCCTCTTTACAAAGATGATGATTTTTGTGTTAAATAGTTTATATTCCAGTGTGCATAAGTACATGTAGGACTGTATAGTACTGCTTTTGATACGTCATCAGCTTGTCATATTTGTTTCCGTTCAAAGGTCACAAGTTTCTAATACTTGGTCTTAGATCAATTAAGCAATAATGTAATGATTATTTTTCCAATGCCAAAGTGATGAAATGTGAATGGTAAACTACACTTCTGAGACTTATGTTTAAAATTTGTTTTGTTTTCCACGGTTTACCTATAACCATGGGCTTCAAGTGGTGGAAATTATTATGATTTGTATATATACGTCAGATTTTCACAAAAATCACGTGGTTCGCGGTTCAAGTCCCACCACGGCACTAATGTCCTTTGGCAAAACAGTACTCGACATTGGACACGCTCCACCCATCCCATGTATATAGTGAATGGGTACCCGATAGGAAGAAGCTCCGTGAATGATTAAAGGCACATTATCATGGTAGGTTGGCTAAAGACGGGGTAGTAATATGCAGGGGCGGCGATCCCGGGGGGACGGGGGAACCCTCAATTTTTGTAGGGGGAATCGTCTCCCCCCTCCCGGAAAATTTGAAAAAGTGCAACAACAAAAATGTATAGCAAATGTATAGACTTAAGACTGCAACACACTTTTAGGCTCTGAGGGCCCAAGAGTGCAGCGTTTAGACTAATAAAAGTGCAAAAATCTTATCGCTCGGTCACTACGCTCCCTATTCCGCTGGTATCGCGTAAGCACAGTTTACAGTTGTATGTTTACAAGATTAAGAGTTATAGAAATAGATCAGTGCTACAAAATGAATATTTCGCTTGCTCTTTTGGAGCCCTCTCGTTCACTTATGCTCTCTCGTCCTCGCATTTCGCCCCCGGTCATGAAAAGAAATCGCCGCCCCTAGTGATTGCAGGGCCCTCGGGGAAAACAGTATGTGTACTGATGAGGTTCTGAGTAAACAAGGCATTATCATAATTATGATGATTATTGTTATTTTTATTGATATAATTATTATCATTATCATTACTATTATAACTATCATTATTATCATTATTATCATCATTGTTATATTAGCATTATTATCATTATCATTATTACTATAACTATCATTATCATTATTATTATCATCATCATCATCATTGTTATATTAGCATTATTATCATTATTATTATCATCTTCATTTTCCCTGATTATAATGTACATTATCTGAAGAGCGACAAAGGAAACAGTTTGATTTTTAATTCATTTTTCATTACTACATTCAGTTGATGAATAACATGAGGTTTCTTTATCAAGATATAACGGAATATCATGTTTTGTACGCGTTATATTATGTAGGAAAAAGGCGTGAGGAAAATGATAAACACTCCTCTTTAATACGATCAGACGAATCAAAGCTACACTAATCATTATGTTTGTTTTCCTTCCTTTCTTTTATCTTGTATTCCTGTAGAATTCGAATCATGGCTGATACATTAAAGAATGTTATTGCTCAGAGTCTGGAGTGTCCTGTATGTCTGAATACCTTCACTGATCCCAAGATCTTATCCTGTTCTCACACCTACTGCAAGGCCTGTCTGGACAACCTTTTGGAATGCCATGGTAACGACCAGATGCTCCGATGCCCTGTCTGCAGAGCTGAAACCCAGGTCCCAAACCAAGATGTCAGCAAATTACCGGCAAATCTGGCTTTGAAGTCTCATAGAGGACATGAAGAATCAATATCAGTTTTGCTCGAATTGTAAACCCGAGGACAGGCTCCAAGCTGTTGTCTACTGTCAAGACTGTGGCAGGTATTTCTGTATCACTTGCCACAACAAACACTCTCAGTGGCCAGTCTTCATCAGTCATGAGGTTTTAGCCATGAGTGAGATCGTATCAGGGAAGGTGTCAGTACGTAGATACCGTAAATGCAGAAAACACCCCAACGAGGATGAGGAGTGCTTCTGTTCCGACTGCAGGAGATTTGCCTGCTTCAGGTGTGTTGTCATGGAGCATAAAGACGAAGGACATCGGATCATCGAGGCAGCTGTATATGAAAGCAGTCATATGAAGAGTATCGAGGACCTCAAATCCAAGGCGGACAAGAAACGCTCTTGCTTTCAGAAATACGTTGATTTCATTGATGAACAGAAGGACCATGTGAGCAATGTTCAGAAGCAGTGTACAGATGATATCAACAAAGCATTTGAAGAATCAGTCCGGCAGTTGACAAGAAGAAAGAAATCCTCATTGGTGAAGTCAAGGGTATGACCGAAGGAGTAGAGAAAGAACTGGACGAAATGAAGAAATCGGCTCAGGAGCACATCACTCACTTGACCACCATAGCTGACGTGGTAACCAATAAGACAAAGATACCGTTAGATATGGATGCTTTGGCTGCACACGACACTCTATGTCAAGACTTACAAGAGGCCTTGAAACAAGAAGATCCTGACTACAAGCAGCCGAGGCAATCGAGCAAGAAAGGAAAAAGTGTCAGTTTAAGAGGAACGTTGGAATGGACGAGATAGGTCTCGGTAAGATCGTAAATGCAGTTGCAAAGAACATCGCTTTGCCTACTAAGAATAGCATGAATGCCATGGTTAGTACACCAGACGGTAGGATGGCAGTGGGATGTTACACAGGTGGCGTGGAGATCTTCTCTGCTGATGGTCAGCTCCAGCAGAAAGTTCTCAAGGATGCTAAGAATTATGGAGTAGGGTTCCTCTCTGATGATCGGTATGTTATACTTGATGGCTCAAACAATATCACACTGTACACACTAGAGTACACAAAGTTGAATGTAATGTTTGAGACTCTGAGTTACGATGAAGGTGGAATACCTAACCTCACTGTAGACGTGATGATCAGATCTATGTTAGCTACAGGAAAGCTGAAAAGATCAGGTATTCTCACCAGCAGGTGGGAAGGCGATCAGGAGATACCATGTGATGGGTATATACCTAGCAGATTACTAATTATAATGATTACCTGATCACCTGATCTGGTGATACAATACGATTGATTGACAAACAAGGTGTTGTAAAATATCAATTAACGAAATCAGAGGATTCCTAACCGCTGCTGTGTCTCAAGGGAATACAATCCTGATAGCCACCGTGAAGCACGATGAAGGTTTGGTCAGCATTGATGAGTACACTAACAAGCTGAAGCATGTCCAGAACCTCGTCATTGATTACAAGATTGAGAAGAATGGGAGAGGGCCGTGGCACTCTCCAGCAGTACCGATCAGGAGAGATCGCTTTCTGCACTCCTGATAGACTCTATATATTCCACTGAAAATAATGGATGACTCATCCTTACTTGCACTGTATGATATCACTGTCTTCAGGCCCGTAGAGGAGGAGGGGGGGGGGTGCGATGTGTGCGACCGGATATTTTTAAAGATAAAAACGGGCATGCTGAAAATGTAGAGTAACATAATATTTCGTTAAAAACGGACCCATGCCGCCCTTTTTCAAAAGCTTCCAACAGGCCTTTTGTTTCTGTGACTTCATAAAGTGTATATAACATTTAGTGGAATCATTTATATTTATTACTAGGTGAATTGGAGTTTTCACTGTTTCAGAAATGACATTCCTAGATCAATTTGAATGATTGAAATTTTCTAAAATATAAAAATAATCTTTCTTTTAATATACTTGATGTGTTTGTCTTTCAAGATTTTGTTGTTGATGACGACTCTACATTAATTTTTTTTGGGGTAGCTGTTGTAAATGTATAAA
>CP137672.1:16728137-16787518 GCA_037976565.1 Mesocentrotus franciscanus | reverse complement strand
TATTTTAGCTTCTCAGACCGTCTGGTCCTGCATGCAGATGGAGTTCAAAATTATTTTCGCTTTATTTAAAATCCAACAAGTAATAAGACTTGCCCTCGCATTATACAAAACAGGATAAAGCTGTGTGCCACGGGCAACGGGACACAGGGTTTGGTCTTACACAATGCAATACTTGAGCTTCATGATAAAGAAGGTCAAAAACATTGGGGACATTTGAAATTGTGTCCCCACCGTTGAAAAAAATGTTCATAAAAGATAATACCAAATTGCACGAATTGCATTTTTAGCTTCTCAGACCGTCTGGTCCTGCAGGTGGAGTTCAAATACGCTTTATTTAAAATCCAACAAGTAATAGGGCTAGCCCTTGCATTATACAAAACATGATAAAGGTGTGTGCCACGGGCAACGGGACACAGGGTTTGGTCTTACACAGTGCAATACTTGAGCTTCATGATTTTTTTTTTTTTTTGGGGGACATGTCCCCCTGTCCACCCCATGATTAACGCCCATGTCGTCTTTACCTTCCCACGATTAATTTTCATTCTGAGATGTGTTTATAACTTCTTTGACTTTCCATGTGCGTTTTCTCAGTCACTGTAAAATAAAAGAAATAACGCAGAGTTAATCTTGAGCAATGTATTTTCGTTCATTCAAGCATTTGTCTGCAGAAATCGTCACTTTTTTTTCCACGTACATGAAAGATTTGTTCACTCACTATTTCTTTTCTATGTACGTTTACTAGTTTTTTTTCCACTCACAAAAGTCTGAAGTATCTTGATGTAAAATTTGGCGATGTTTTCTACCACTGTCGTGTTCTTTGAAATATTTCAGATATATGGAAAACTCATGATCAAATCATATCAACAGACTTCGACTCTCACTGGTAAACTTTATTGTATCATCATGTCATTTGTCAGAATAGAATCTTGTTGCTTGTGCACAATAAGGCTAATCGATTAAAAAATACCTTTTACATGCAGTGCATAATCGTCATCACTGTAATCTACCGTATTTCTTTTCTCTCGTTTAAATCATGTTGTAAATGATTACCTTATAAAATCAAAGTTTCATCTTGACTTAATCCATTGAGTCCTAATAGATTCCATTTAGATTTTTCTTTTTCACTGAACTCCTTGATCGTTTTGCGGTGTTTCTTTGTTTTCAGTTCTATTGATTCATTAGATTTATAAGGGTTTTTCGCTAATGAGGGATACCAGCTTTTTAATAAAAATTAAAAGAAGATGATTTAGTGTTGTAAAAACCATCTTTTGCTACTCAAGGCTCAAAAACATATAGTGTTGTTTGTTATATACTGGGTGAGTTCAGTGGCGTAGCTCTGTGTGTGCATTGGGGTTGTCATCATCCAATAGTATCTCTCTCTCTCTGTCCCTTCCCTCTAAACACTATACGTGTTATTACTTGCTATAGTGTGTTCTGCCAAGATAGTGCGAACTTCGCCTCGGGGTAAAAACCCCATCCGTTACAACCTTTAGCTGTCTACCACTCCATTACCTACTGTTTCACAATGCTAAAGTGAGAAAATTGGTTATGTATGGGCTTACACGCCTTAATACTGGTCCTGATGCCTTGGACTGATGCGGGAATTCAAATTACATCAATTCACGTCCATTGGAACTCTCACTAACCCGATATTATATACCTAGAACGTCTCTAGTATATCTATATACACGGAATATGGGAATGCAATATGCAACGCCTTTACTCCGTCGGCCGTATAATCTCAACTAAACTTTATAGCTTTTCTACATTATCTTTGATAATGAAACTAAAATAAGTCATCTGGAATAGAAACATACTTCCTTGTCAATGCAACAAGAACTGCCAATATACAATAATGTGAGAAAAAACCTATTCATACCGAAAAAATTAAGATTTCTAACTGAGAATAAAGGATAGACATAAAGTGGAGAAAACACTTCAAATAACAATATATTTGAATATAAAGCGAGTATGTCAATGCGACATCAGCGAAAGATGCCTATTCCATAACATTTCCCACATACCAAGAATCTTGCAACACGATTAGTCAAAAATGAGGTCACGTGACATAGATTAGATTGCCTATCCTGGCTTCTGCACTAATAGTTAAAGGGATAGTTGAGTTCTTATATAAGACAGAAAATGCCTTCAAAGTGCATGGTTATTGCTCGTATTCTTATTTATGACACATCCAGTGCCCTTAAAAAAAAAATTGCTATGAAGGTAATTTTAGACCCCAAAATATGTGAATTTAGATTAAATACGAGGATACCAATTCAGCTTCACTTTCAAAAAAATACGGTGACCGTTAATTAATGAATTAATTAATAATAACAATACACGGGCCGGCTGGTTGTGCGTATATAACCAAAAGGAAAAATCAACAAAAAGCCAATATTGGTATTGGCTGGAATAAAACGTATAAGGCGCTATCTCGTTTTTCAACGGCTGGTTCAAAATTACTGAATTTTAGTTGGGCACCACAAATATTAGAAATATTAGAATGATTTTATCATTGACACTGAGTTTTCATTATCTCACCAAAAAAACTATTTTGTGTAGCGCTCTCTGCAACAAAACTCAACTATCCCTTTAATAGTTAAAACTAACATATAATAATGGTACGGGTTGCATTGGAATTAAACAGTTAAGTGCATGCGCGGATTTCCTTGGATAAATATCCCAGTCACAGTAAATTTACTATTAAACACAGTATCGCACTCGAGGATTCAACCTTGAAATATTACATTTAGCTTCTTTTAGTTCCTACTAGTTAACCTTTTATTGAGTTTCTGGCTGTGTTTGGCATATAATAGAGTGGTTAAAGCCATAAAGGACTGGGGTTAGAAACCAGACATACGTGTATGCTATAGGTGTACATTCTAAAGGAATTCTTGCTTCTGATTATTATTTGATATTAATAAAAAAATAGCGCAAACTTCATGTGCTAATAGACAGTTCTGCTGAGATCAATGCTAAATTTCCTCATTTAAACCATGCATTCCACTTTCCATAAATATCCTACCAGATTTTAAACGGTGTCTAGATGAAATTGGAATACATTTGATGTCGCCTCCACAATTGATAAATCATGATATAGGGTAGATTTCACTGATATATTACCACATAGTTTGGCAATACAATGCATTTCTCATCTGATTGTTTTCCTCCACGAACCAAATTACCTCCGAAATGCTCGTACAGACGATACAATCGAAGAAAGTCACGGAAGATGTGTCATTGGGTTGCCATGACAACGTGAAGAGGATCAACATGGAACTTTCTCTCTCTTTCTCTGACGTATTATTATTGGGTTACGAATGTGAGATGTGAGATGATGTGGGCTAATTCCTTTTTTTCTTCTTTTGATGTGAAAATTCATGGGGAAGGGAATTACTTTTGAAAAGCTTTTCTTTTTCCTCTTGTACTGCCTCTGTCTCTCCCTCGCTCCCTCTACTCCCCTCTCTCTCCCCTCTCTCCCCTCTCTCCTCCGTCTCTCTCTCTCTCTTCTCTCTCTCTCTCTCTCTCTCTCTCTCACTCTTACTCTCTCTCTCTCTCTCTCTCTCTCCCTTTCTCTCTCTTTCTCTCTCCTTCTCCTACTCTGTCTATATCTCTCTCTCCTCTCTTTCCTCCCTCTCTCCCCTCTCTCTCTCCCCTCCCTTTCTCTCCCTCTCTTTCTCTCTCTTCCTCTCATTCTCTCTCTCTCTACCTCACTTACGACCGTGCTGACACAGATTATGCTCGAAATTGTAATTTTACAGATATAATGTGGTAAACAGCAGGTTGCTCACGTGGAGCTGGGAGGCGGAAATGCTAGGAGTGCTGTCAACCAATTTTAAAGTGAAAGAGCACCATAAAATGTGACGTAGTTTTTGTGAGGGCGTTTTGGGGTCGTTTATTTTATGTTTCTTCATTTATTTCGTATTGACCGAGTGCAACATGAAGAGCGAAACTTTAAGCATACAAAAGGAGAATACAACGTGGAGCTTGGAGGCGGAAACGCTAGGAGTGCTGTCAACGAATTTTAAAGTGAAAGAGCACCATAAAATGTGACGTAATTTTTGTGAGGGCGTTTTGGGGTCATTTATTCTATGTTTCCTCATTTATTTCGTGTTCGTTTCTTGTTTTTGTTTGTTTGTTTTTGCTGATCAGGAAATGCTGGAGTTGCTGCCGCGTTTGGTTAGAAAGCTGTCAATGAATTTTGGAGTGAAAAGGCACCCTGAAAATGTGACACTATATTATTATTTTTTTGGGGAGGGGTGCGTGTCAAAGCGTTTTAAAGAGGTTTCTTTGTTTTGTTTTGTTTGTTTTTTGTTGTTTTCTTTTGCCTGTAGTGAAATATACCCCCAGAAAAAGAAAGGTAGTCAACTTGACGGAAGAGCATAAACAAAACGGATCTTGATTACATATCCACTTCGGGTATATCAAGTGTTACTTAAATCTTGGAATTATTCTTCAAGTATTTGTGTAACAATACATTCTTCACTGGTACTGCACATCAATTTCCAGAAACTAGCCAGTGTGAAGAAAAAAAATACAGATTTCAAAAGTAGAGCTTTTTATCTATATTCTAGTTCATCCCAAAAGCAGTCCCTAAGGAAAAACTATGAGATGTTGAAGAGAGATATTGATACCCAAAATGTCATCTTTCATTCCCTCCGTCGAGATGGAAATATCATAGTCTAAATTGTCAGGGGATGCTGGAGAAGTAGAGAGGACGTCTGAATGTCAGAGATATGACAATATTACGACTTTGACGGAAACGATTGCCGTCCCAATATAGCTAGCGAACAAATTGCTTATCAAGCGAGTGATCTATTTCTATCTCGGTCTTCCTACGCATCAGCCATCATGATAAAGATTTCAGGATAGAAATAAAACAGGATCAGGACATTGTTATTCTGGATTGTGCTATTCTGCTACTATAATAATAATAATAATTACAGTGCTTATATAGCGCCTAACACTTACTTTATCAGAAGTCTCTAAGCGCTCTACAATAATGCAGCATAATTACCTGGCTTTAGCAGTGCAGCTGTTACGCGCGCTGCGTTTCAAGGAATAAATTCCTGCCAGGTACCCATTTACTTCACCTGGGTGGAGTGTGGCAAATGTAGATCAATGTCTTGCCAAAGGACATTAGTGCAGCGGCGGGACTCGAACCGCGGACCTTGTGATCGACAGTCCGGCGACGTATCCACTCGACCACAACACTATCCAGTAGCTTTGATAGCTTTCAGTATCATTGGGTTGAATGTGGCATTTGAAAATGTCGGACCCACTGATATTTGGGGGTTGGGGTGTTTCACAAAGACTAAGATCGACTTTAAGTTGGACTTAAGTATAGCAGGCCGTTCATGCCATTGTTTGCTATCATTATTTACTGGCATTGGTCTCTCAAGGGACGTACAAATCATGGTAAGAAATCTACAAAACTTAAAATTTTTGATAATTCATTATTGAAGGAAAAAATATTATCTATAGATCATAATTGAGAGACCAATGGTGAGAGGAAACAATGGCACGAACGGCCTGTTATACTTAAGTCCAACTTAAAGTCGATCTTAGTCTTTGTGAAACACCCCCCTGGAATGCTTCACTGTCATCTATGTGATATTCACGAAGCGTGACTACAAAGCTCAGTAACAGACACTACCTTGTCAGTTGTGGGTTTAATTGAAAATTTGACAATTTCTAAATGTCACACAAAACAGTTCTAAAACTTTCTTGCGATTTCCAGGCATTTAAATCATATTTGAGTTTTCAGAAATCATTTACTTTTCTTCAAGAAGAATGTTAACGTCATCAGTTCAGAGACCGATCATCTCAATCGATAAATATCTTTAATCATCATTTCATAAATGGAAAAAAGTCTGTCGTTATCAAGTCAATAATGTTTCATCCCTTATCCAGATATTCATTAATATCGGTTTCATTAACAAAATATTAACATTTGATTTATATAATATACCCTTGAAAGTATTTCTTGGTAAGAAAATAAATAAATTACTGAATCTTTTATGAGCAAGTCTTGTGTATGACTTGAAACTTATTTCGAATTTATTTTATTTAGAGAATGAAGTAATCGAAAGACTATATTCACATGCCGGCATTTCCTGCAAAAAAACCAAAACCAAACTAAGCAAAACAAGATTCACATATACTTTGAGAGATATTGTTTGGATTTTACCCAATTGGAATTGCTTCTTAATCAAAGTTCTGAACCTAATGATGCAAAGTTTCACTTTAAAAAGAAGGAAAAACATCCCCTTGGAAAATCTTTAAATGTTTTTTTTTAAAGACAAGTCTCCAAGAAGTAGACGTACATGTCAAAAATTATATTGCCAGATACATGCATGCCTCGCCTAAAATGATGTACAAACACGTCATCAATAGAAGAGGCTCGCTTGACATTTCGCATGATCTAGTAATATATTATCCAACTTTCCTCGCAACAAATTCAATCCATTATCAAAATATTGCAGATCATTTATGCTGATGTGACGTTTGATTTACAAAAGGCAGAGGGCCGAGGCGTGTCTAATTAAAGTACGCGGTGAATTGTTATCAGTTTAATCCGGGGTTATTAGTTAAAAGCTCCATCAATGTTACAGCACCCAGCGAATGGAAAGGTCATTGTAGTGTGCAAGAATGGTAATGGAAAAGGCGACATTTGTGTGGTAAAGTGTAACGTATTACGCCAAATGGAAGTCCGTGACGTCATCATAATTATGTAATACTGTCTCAATAAAAATGGGATAAAATATATTAGATGTTTTATGTTTGTATTGATTGTAAAAATTGTTATAGTGAGATTAAATGGACAAATTATTATGACGGAAGAAGAAGAAGAAGAAGAAGAAGAAGAAGAAGAAGAAGAAAACGAAGAAGATGGAGAGAAAGAGAGAAGGGGGTGGAGAGAGAAGGAGAGAGAGAGAAAGAGAGAGAAAGAGAGAGAGAGAGAGAGATTATTAAGAGAGAGGACATGGCGAGGATGTGTTGTGTGCAACAGGATTGGTAATACATATCACTTCGTCATAATGGGTCGACATGACTGCACTCCTCAGTTAAGGATGAATGTCAACCATTGAAATTTAACAACAATTGGCCAAGCAGGTCTGAAGTAGGCACTCAGCATCCATCAGCCTTAAACCATCAGTATCAGCATCAT
Source organism: Mesocentrotus franciscanus (assembly GCA_037976565.1). Taxonomy (NCBI): domain Eukaryota; kingdom Metazoa; phylum Echinodermata; class Echinoidea; order Camarodonta; family Strongylocentrotidae; genus Mesocentrotus; species Mesocentrotus franciscanus. The sequence goes on along the minus strand of CP137672.1, from coordinate 16,780,347 downwards.
TATCCATTCCCACCCTGGAAAAGCTAACTTTTTGTGCAATATAGGTCTCTAGATGACCTTTGACCTTAACATCGACAATCTAGGCTATGACTTTTGTTAAAGATTCAAATCTACATATTAGTATATCAATATTTTCTTCATTTTGATTTTTTATTTCGACTATAGGTTTCCTAACACGGCAATACATTGCAGAGATTAAATTCCTTGGTCTTAAAGAGAAGGTTGAGTTCAAGGAAGAGGTGAATAATAATTTGTGAACGTTATCATTGTATTATGCAAGTGTGGAAGAACATCAGATAAAAAAAATTCCCTGAAAAGCATGGCTCTTCAAGTGCCTTAATATTCTAAATATGGCATGTAACATCATAAAAATCGGGACAGATTTTTATGCCACATGTTCGTGTAGTCCCATATACATCTTTCTGTGTACAGTGCTTGTAACTTTACCAAGACTGGGCCAAATTTCTTATCATTTTGACGATTCCAGAACCTTGCAGTACACACCAATACTTATATGCTAGATGATCAACCTTTTCTGTTCGATTCCACAACGTTTCTTTCTCAATGCAATCGCATGACCAGAACTCAACTTTATCTTTAAACTTACGAAACGCCATGACCGAGCGCAACATGAAATGAGAAACTACAAGCATACAACAAGAGAATTCAACAAAATGTATGTTAGAAAAGAGCAGATCTGTAGGTACTATCGGGTAGGTCTGGTCATAAATCTACTGAAATGACCCGATACAAGTAACGAATTGGAAAGGTAATTCCTTCCAATGTTGACTAGACACAATCAGTCGATGATCAGACGAGTTTTCACGTCTTCACGGAGGCGCCCGATCTTCACATTACACATTTAGAAGTTCCATTTCTCTTCAATAATTTGCTAGAAGCGAATGATGGTTATGTTTTCAATCCATCATGGGCGCCATTTTGTGAGTGAACGACATTTCGAGATGTCAGTGTGGGTAAAGTAGGAAATACATCAACCTCAGAATTCTTGAAGTATCAACATTTTCTCTCACTCCCACTCTTTTTCTCTCTATCCTATCTCTCTCTATCTCCCTCTCTCTCTCTCTCTCTCTTTCTGTTTCCCTCTCACACTCTCTTTTTCTTTCTATCCCTTCCCCTCTTAGGCCGCGATGCATTGTTATTCTTTTATTCTCAATAAAACCATTAGCAATTCGATTCAACTCTATCTCTCTCTCTCTTTTCTTCTCTTTCTCTCGCCCTCTCTCTCCTTAAAATATTAAACGGTAAACCCACAGTGTACGTTATAAATTATAATATCAATTACATTCTAAATTATAATTTATTACATGTATATATAATATGATATATAATATATATATATATATATATATATATATATATATATATATTTATATATATCACATTATTACGGTATTTATCAATATCATCATTAAAATTATTTTTATTTGCATTATTATTATTATTATTATATTTTTTATATTACTATTATTATAATAATAATAATGATTATTTGTCATTGTTATTATTTCTATTTTCATTATTTTTTCTCTGTAATTAATGTTATAACAGTAATTGTAGTAATATATCGCGCTACAGCACATCAGTTACCCATTTATACCTGGCTGAGAGTGGAGGAATAAATGTAGGTTGATTTCTTGCAAAATGACACTAGTGACGGTCTGGGATTCCAACCCTCAACCTCACAATTGAAAGAGAAGTGATCCACCACACTTCCACAATATTACGTGACATCATTAAATCATTCATTAAATGTGGTTTACTGGCAACCTATATATATATATATATATATATATATATATATATATATATATTTTTCGTTTCCGTTTCTGTATGTATGTTTCACCTGTATAATGAAAGTATCGACTTTTAATAATCCACATTTTTAGTACTGAAAATGTCATAATCACTTTTTTAGGATTCAAACAAATCCCACTTTCTTGGAAAGTTATCAAATCGTTAAAACAAGTGCCTCCATATAAATTTGTAGTGATGATCATTGTCGGTTACTTTTGAAAATGTACCAAATTACAAGTAGTGCATAAAGGTCAAGATTTAAGAGCTATGCCGCCTCCAATCCTGCTGGTTTGTCAATATAATAATAATATTCACAGTTGTATATCGCTTATTACTACGCTTCTAAGCGCTTTACATTGTAATTATTATTACCCCAATCACTTGATTCAATTGCTAATCCGCACATAATAGTGCACACGCTCTACTCCCTGAGGAGTATTCCGTCCAGGCGCTATTTTACAAGCGCACACATGCCAATCCAACAACATTAACGTTCGTATCCTACCGGATGCCCATTTAAAATCTGGGTGGAGAGTGGCAAATGTAGATTAATGTCTTGCCAAAGGACATGGGTGCCGCGGCGGGACTTGGACCGCGAACCATGTGATCCACAGTCCGGTGACGTATTCACTAGACCACGACACCTCTATGATCTCTTAGGCTGCAATCTCACTTTCTTTTTACACCCAATAGATTGAACCTCACCCCTCCCAATGCCTCATAGCTACCCAATCTTCATGAGCCCCGTCTCTTAGAGCTTTCAGTTTGTTCGCACAATGTCGTGAATGACGTCATTTACTGACAAACACCTGTATTTCTTTCCGTTCTCCAGGCGACATTGAGCGAATTCATTTCCGTAGTTCGGACGAATAATTGTGTGTGACCATGTACCGAATATTTCGATACACGCTCATTATAAAAATGTTTATTTCTCACTTTTACGTATCCCCTCTACATTAACCTCTCCCCTCTTTCCCTCTCTCTCTTTCTTTTCTTTCTTTCCTTTCCTCTATTTCTACCTCTTGTCTTTTCTATGAAGCATGCTGAATAAACGGCACTGCCTACAGAACAATGTATTCGCGTCTAAAGGGGGTCTATAATATAAAGATATGTTGCCCTTGCAGAATAGCGCCGCAGTCACTTTCCTACGCTAACCGCATTCCTAACTTGATTTGTCCAGCACTATACCTAACCCTAATCGTAAACTCGATTGCAATCCTAACCCTTAACATTTTATCTCGGACGAATTAAAGCCCAGATTACTTCCGAGAGAAAACGTTAGGAGGCGTTGTCGATTTCAATTATTTCCATTGTTGTTCATTACACTTGAACAAAGTCAATGGAGTATCTTGACTGCGCCAAGGGATTACCGTAAGAGACCCCATAATTATATTAAACTTCCCTTGCTTTAAAAAAAATGTTGTATTTCAATACGTTTCAACAATTTATTGAGGGTTATTCGAATAATTATTGTGTCGGAGCGGGATGAGGTGGGGGCTCAATTATGTCAAAACTATTTGACAAGCTGAAAAGGGCTAATAAATATTTATGAAGCTGAGGCACGTGCTCCGAACTAAAGGGGCCTTGTATTTTTTAGGAGGCACGTTGCTCCTGAGGCCCAAGACATTTTACTATGACCTAAATATTGTCTTAATCTCAATTGATCAAAGTTATTCTTTCTAATTAATCGCTTACTACTTTTTGCTATATAGGGTGAGTCGCTTCGTGAGATTCAGAACCCTTGGAGTTTTCGTTTCGTTTTATTTTAATCTAAATTAAATATACAAAACTTATGCAAACGTAACACAAAACAGTAAATATTCCATTACTAGCAGCGAGCCAATTTGATTGGATTATTTAGGACTTCCCCCACAGGGAAGGCTTCCTTGACCATGTTTCCTCTTTCGCAATTGTACAATGTATACACAATAAAGTATCCTGACCTTTGACATCTCCTTTTGTATTAATGAAACCGAAATGAATAAATTTTTGAATGGAATTAACCAAGAGTCGCTTAGAACCAGAGGCGGCCCTCCCGGGGGGCAGGGGGGCACAATGCCCCCACTTTTTCAAGCACCCGAAAAGTGCCCCTTTTTACATAGGAAAAGTGCCCCTTTAACTTTGTAAGAAGTGCCCCTTTTACTTTGACAAGTGCCCCTATTAATTACTAAAAGTCCCCCTACCCCTTTTTAATCTCTAGTAAGTGCCCCTTTTCGGGTACTAGTAGTGCCTCTTTTCACTTTTGATAAGTGCCCCCTTCACCTCTGATTATTGCCCTATTCAAATCTGAGAGGTGCCTCTTTTACTTTGACAAGTGCCCCTTTTCCTTTGTCAGAAGTGCCTCTTCCCCTTTTAATAACTACCCCCATTTTAACTCGGATAAGCGCACCTTATATTTGCACATGTGCCCCTTTTCCTTTCTAATAAGTGCCCCTTTTCCTAACGATAAGTGCCCCATTAAAAAAGAGCCCCTACCCCTTCTCATAAGTGCCCCTTCCCTGGTATAAAATGACCCTTTTCGGGTACAAGAAGTTACTCCTTTTCACTTCAGATAAGTGCCCCTTTTTCATTCACATAAGTGCCCCTTTTCATATTTGGTCATTGCCCCTTTTCAGGTGCGATAATTGCCTCTTTTCACCTCTGATAATTTCCCTTTTAACAATGATACGTGCCCCTTTTCCTTTCTAATAAATACATTTTCATAAATGCCTCTTTTCACCTTTTTTAAAATGCCCCTATCAAAATCGGATGGGAGCCCCTTTTCCGTCGACAAATGCCCATTTCCTATTCTCATGACTGAATTTTTTCATCCATGGTGAGTGCCTCTTTTTGAGGATGTAAGAAGTGCCCCATTTTTATCTCTGATAATTACTCTTTGTACTTCGACACATGCTCCTTCTCTTTTATGATAAGTGTCCCCTTTTCCTCTAATCATTAAACGCGCCCCTAATTTCAAGCGACTAAGAGCAATTTCCCCCAAAGCTCGCTCGCTTCACTCGCTCGCAAATAAATTTTCAGATCATCACATCCAACTGCAAAGCATGATAAGCAATATCCTGTATGTTGTATAAAGTGAAACAAATATTGAAATCATCCCTGATAATGTAATCACAATGTAAGGGTATATACCAATGTCTAAAAAATTGTATATTTTCGCTTTGAGATGTCCCTTTGTAGGTGCCCTTTTTTCTTGGTGCCCCCTACTTTGGAAGTCGCTCGGCCGCCCCTGCTTAGAACTGATGTATGAATATGGAATCCTTTATTAAAAGGGTGTAATGGTTTTTTTGGGATTATCATCCACGGTTATCATCCACTGATACTGTAGAAGGGAGGCTTTTTTGTAAAGCTTACAGAACGTTTATATTCGGGTACATTAATATAAACTGAATCCGCATTATCTTATACTTACTTTGAACCAAATAATTATTAATTTGATATCTTAGATCTTTGATCACACTTCTCTCCATCTCCCCCCTCTCTCTCTCTCTCTCTCTCTCTCTTTCTCTCTCTCTCTCTCTCTCTCTCTCTCTCTATTTTCTGCTCTAGTTCCGTTGTCCTTGCTCTCTTTCTCTTTCTCTCCTTCTCTCGTATACCCTCTGGTCAAATCTCTCTCAGTTTTTCTCTTCACCAGGTCTGTAATTTTGTCTTTCTAGCCATGCATTATATTCATTTCTTTCTGTCTTTCTTTCTCTCCTTCCCTTTTGAATATGTATAAGATGTAGTTTCGGTGAAAATGGATTCTTTCAACTTCATCCATTTGGGCTTATTGATCATTTTATACCTCTAGATGCTACTAGTATTTGTGGTATTTCCCGCTGTCCGTAAATCTACTTCTCGCCATTCTCCCGTTCTCTCTGTTTTGTCTGTAGTCTTCTTTTTATTTGAATTGTATAATTTTGTTCTTTGTTTTTATCTTATCTTTCCCCTTCTCTCTGCATTTCTCATCTCTACTCTCACTCTCACCTTTTTCTCCTTCATAACTTTTGTTTTCATTCTTTATATAAAATATTAATAACCATTCTCTGTGTTTTTTCTCTCTATGTATCGCTTCCTCTCTCTCCCTCCCTCTCTGTCGCTCAATTTTTTTTTCTCTCTCTCTCTCTCTCTCTGTGTCTCTCTCTCTCTCTGACTCTCACCATTTCTGTCTCTGTCTGCTGAAGGTCTGCGATCTATCCGGATAGTGCGAACTACGCCTGGGGGTAAAAACCCTATCAGTCGCAAACTACGACTGACTACAACGCCATTAGGTATTAATGCGCAATGCTAAAGTGAGAAATTGGTTATGTATGCGAGGCTTACACGCCTTTATACTGGTTTTGATGCCTTCGACTGCTGCGGGAATACAAATTACATCAATTCACGTCCATTTGAACTCTCACCAACCCGATATTATATACCTAGAAAGTCACTATAGGCCTATATCTACATACAGTACATGCATGATAATATGCAATGCTGTTACCATGCAGCCCATATAAATTATCCTGATAAACTCATAAGCTTTCCCTATTGTCACTTGTTTAGGCCTTAAAGAAAAAAATAGATCAAACAATATAAAATGTGCATTGATAATATCAGGAAGAAACAAGAGCAGATAAAGGAGTAAACACATTTAAGGTTAAAAGAATGATAAAAGACAGAATGTCAAATTAAAAAAAAGCTAAGAATGAAAGAGAAAAGGCTAAGAAAGAAGATGACTACGACAGTGCTTTCTTTATAATAAAAAAAGAAAAAGATTTATTTAATGGTCACCCCTCTGCTCGTATAGCACGATGAAGAGAAAGAAACGTAGAGCAAATTTCATTTACAAACATTTCGTTCTTAACTGAATTCCCAACAAGCTCAAAATAAGAAATTGTTGGTTTTATAAACAAGATATTTTCACTGGTTGAGGAAATACTGTACTGGATGGCATAATACTATACAACTCACCTGCACAGTGTGGATGTATTGTCCCTCGATTATTACGTTGCATAATAATTAACCCCCTCTTTAAGTCCCTGAGTGCGTCTGGATGGAAACACATGAAGTGTCAAACTGGAGGAATAGATTGATATCGGATGTGTTTCTGTATAGTATAATGTATGATGAAAAGAAACAGGTGTTTTTATTTGTAAAGGGGGGAGTCAAAGTTATCGAAATAAGTGATGAATGAGTTATACATGATTGTCATTTCCCCTCTATGTATCATTAATCGCCAACATAATGTGGTAAGCACTCCGCATTACACAACGATCTCTTAATGAACATAAACTCATAGATATGTGGTCACAAATTATAATATCATTCAGGCAAGGCAGGATAATCAGTAAAGGATTGTTCAGAAATGGCAACTGCGCGCGCAAGGACTAGCGCGTATTCACTGAGCTCTGTGTTATAAGATACAGAATTAGAAATGCGAAGCGTATTACACTTTACGTCACCCCCCCCCCCCAAAAAAAAACCCCACCATTTTCCCATTCCAATACAATTATCTGAACGAGCCATAAGAATAATTACAGAACCCTGATCATAGGTTTAATTTCCTATAATTTCCTTTTGAGTGGTGGTACCTCTCAGCGTAGAAAAGGGGTTATAGATAAAGTGAAAAATCAAGCTTCTGCCTACATTTTCGGTTTCTAAATTTTTGCTCGAGCTTGTTTCTCCGTATAACTAGTCATTCTAGCGTTCTATGATTTGGAATACATTATGGTCGTGTGTATGCATCCTGTCCAGTGTAAAAGTCTTTTTTTGTTAACGAGTGGGAAATACGGTAAATCATATTAAAAATGATGTGCTTTAACTCATATTTCCCTCCTAGATTTAGAGCGACAATGCATAATGCATGTTTTTTGTATGACTCCGGCTCATTAATTCATCTAACTTCTTATCAAACGTGTCATGCTTCTCCTGGAAGCGTTTTTTTTCTTCATATTATACATGTTTATTGCAATATCTTGGCTCTTTATCAGCTTTGTATATGACATAGGATAAAATAGAGAAATTCCCAAACAAACAGTTCTACCTTTGCATATACCCACTCCAGTGTATTTGCTATATGAATGAAATGTTCTGGGGTATCCCCATTTCTTATGTTAGTTATCTAAGGTAGATCTTAACATATTAAGCATTTATGTTAGGATGCATTATAAACCTACTTCTGGGAATTGTTTATCTTTCTAAATATTCTTAACTCTGGTAGATGTCAACATGTAAACAAATAAATCCACCATTATTGCAGTCGTGAGCAAAATACCAGAAATATATTTATATAGCCTATTAACATTCTAGATAACAAAACTCCAATTTATACAAGTTTTCCCATTTGCACACATGGCCAGTTATGGGAAACAAATTTCCATTTGTATCTATTAGAAAGGGAGAAAGATTTGGGTAGTGATGGTTGCGGTGAGGCTTTGAAGTCGTTTCTTCTTATAGAAATTCTACTTAGAAATGCAAGCCATTTTCTTTTCTTCTCTCTCTTATTAATTCACCCATGTGCGTGACGTACATGGGTATAAATAAATTATCAGTCTGATTCGAAAGAAGAGGCGCGAAGGCACATGTGGTAGAGCAGTAGTATCGTAACCGGGAGGGCCAGGGTTCGAAACCAAGTCTAATCGCTATAGGGCCCTTTGGTAAGGTATTAATTCTCATTACCAAGTCACTCGGAGAGGACTTAAAGCCGTCGATTCCCTGGTTGCTCACTTACAAGCATAACACAACTTTATTAGCAGACAAACATTATTTTGTACTTCTCTTCCGCATCTTTCTCTCTGTGGGTGGCTGTCTCTGGCTGTGTGTATATTGATGTGTATTCCTAAAAAGTTGTGGGTTAAAATGCAGATTAAAAATATTGATCTTGTCGTAGAGTAATTAATAAAAATCCTCAAATATCTTTCATGAAGAAAATTTAATTTGTGGATTATTGTAAAATCTCCGACATACCCCCCCCCCCTCACACACCAACATACACGCCCTCGTGCTTTCTCTCTCTCTTCCCCTTTCGACCCTCTACCCCTTTTTTCTCTCTCTCATTCTCCCTCTCTCTCTCCCCCTCTCTCTCTTTCTCTCTTTCTCTTCTTCCCCCGTCTTCTTCTGTCTTCTATGATAAATATCACTCCTTTTCTACAGATTACCCATGGAAACTTTATGGGCACAAATAGTGCTCATAAAAGAGACTTACGCCGCTTTACATGTCTTATCCAAGGTCTTATTTCTTCAAGGTCGCCTATATCTACATGCGTTATAAAGATCAATTGTAGCTAACATTCTGGACGATCACAAGCTTATAATTTCCCTTAACAATGGTCGAAGTTAACTGACAATTTACCTCACAATGAATATACTGTGAACGATCCGGGAAATCACAGAGTTGGTTGATCAGCACATAAAGTACCAAGAAAATAAAACTAAGATCTTGGCCGTGCATTTTCTCTTTACTTTCAAAAACATATTAAAGAAAAAACCTTCTCCTCTTCAGAGGGTATCGAATAATGCTCTATGACAGTTTACTCCGTGATTTTAAATGATTGTTAGGTTTGACCATGAAAAGTAAATGTATATAAATTATGTTTTTGAATCTATTTTGTTAATGTTGTTGATTTTTTTTTAATCGAATAGATTGCCTATGATATTGTTAGGATAGTGAGAGTAATAATTATATTGAAGACACTGACAATGAAACAATATCTTTAGCCCCCGTATGAAATGTTGGAGGTTGGGGTCGAAGTTTTCTTTTGTTTTTTGGTGTGATTATTTGGGATGACTTACAAACGGTTTCATTGCCCTTATTGATAAGGGTGACGATTGAACGATATTTTTTTCTGGTGAGAGTTTGGTATTAAAGCATCGTGATGGGATCTGGTAAGTTTACGAACTTTACGAAGAACACAGAACAAAATTCCGTCTTCACCCGGTGCGGAGGATACCTTCACTGCTGCAGTATGGCCTTGATATGCTTAGGTCTGCTTGCTCGAACTTAAAAGAAATCTCGACGACTTTCCTGACAGGGAAGGCTGGCATAGCCATGTTTCCCTTGTGTCTATCTTTCGCAATTGCACAATGTATGCACAATAAAGCATCCTTTCAGCTTAAGTCGATTGGATTTGGCGTAGAGTATGTGCGTGGATAATATTCATTTGCAGTGTCCTGGGAAAAGCTAGATCCCGGGAGGGTTTGTTAAGACAGCCGGAAGAACATTTCTTAGCGAAATTTAAAAAGTCTTTTTGGTTCATTTTCTCCCTCTAGCACCGTCTCCCCTTCTTCTTAGCATTCGTTTGAACTGACTATGTGCTTTAACTGCTTATTTAAAAGCCTCTTTGCCTGCTTCGGTACTGTCCTTATTGAGTGCCTTTTTTCCGAGAGGTTCTTATCATCGTGGCTTCACATGTTTTTTGGGGGGGTTGCTTTTTTAAAAGTACCGAATTTCTCGTCGTTAACGAATTCATTATCGGGTCTGTTCGGTAGGATTTCCGATATAAACAAGAATATAATTATGTATGCTTGGCTACTACTTATTGCATGCGTTCAATATAGCAAAATATATGAATTGACAATTTAATCATTTCCCCCAAGTAATAATATATTTCACCGAGGTTGCAGGTTTACATTGAACAACGAAATGCATGCAATATTTGTTATATAACATTTAGGGTATTTGCGATCCTTCAGGCCTTGTCGATTACGTTCAGGTTGACTCCGCATCATTCTAGAAATTCTGGAAATATAGAATGAAAATATACATATTTAAGGAGAATGAAAAATTACAAAGCAAAAGAGGAATAAAGTGTTAGCCCTAACACTCCTGGATATAATGTTCACCACTGACACCACATACCCAACATTGTCCTTGGATTGGGTATCTTTGTCTCAGATTCTAAACAAAATCCTGGATTTAGCTCATGCTGCAATCATAATTATAAACCTTTAGGTCAGTCAGTAATCCCATGACGTTTACAAGCCGATCGCCCGTCTGATTATCAAGATATTTATGATTGGAATTCGAAATATCAAAAATCGTTGGGAAAACAAAACAGTCTATTTAGGGAAATGAGTATGGTAAAACCGGTCACTCAAAGATTTTTACTTTTTGGATGCACGTCATGATCATTTTGAAGCGCAATTTTTTTTAGGGCTTTAATATTACACCATATCACAGACGCTGATAACACGTATAGTGCCATGCATCTCAGATTTGGCATTGTTAAACAATGCCTTTATACCTCACATTCTCCTTTTAAGTCGTATTTTGCTTGAAACTAGATCGAAACCTTGCATTACAAAAAATCACCAGGGACTGTCAATTTCTGCTCAATCAGTCTCGAAGTCAGGTGCACCTAGTACTGGCGCGGAAACTACAAAGAAGGCAGGGAAATCGAGAGAGGCATTGGGGGATAGGAGACTGAGTAGCACAGACAGAATGAACAAAAGAAAGCACCCTAATTATGGTCGGACCCCAAAACATGTCAGGAAATTGGGTTTTCAGTGCTTCCAGCTTCCGATGCATACTCTGCGTTTTAAACACCCCCATTCCCCCTCTTCTCTCTCTCTCTCTCTCTTGAAACTGAGATTGCCGGAGGGTTTTCTATCGGATAGGGGCGTTCATGTTTTCTTCTGAGAGCGGAAATTAGCGGATATGTTTAATAGAACATGAACATGATGTCGATGAAATAGCCTTATTCGATCCAAAGTTGGGTTCGGTGCAATTCTAGATTGCGGAAATTGCAATTTTTTTTTTATAGTGGTGTGAGTTTTTTAAATTGATGAAATTGTTATTTCTCATGAAAGCTGATAAACAACAGACATTTTAGTTATCAATTTATGGTGTGAGTTTTTAAAATTGATGAAATTGTTATTTCTCATGAAAGCTGATAAACAACAGACATTTTAGTTATCAATTTATCCCCTAATGAAATAGCTATTAGCCTAGATATTGGCAAAAACTCTTTAAAGAAGATGCATTATGCCATAATTGTAAAATATTCATTCTACTTCAATATCAGTTTAATTACTTTTCAGTCATACTCGAATAACTTAAGCTAATATTGGATAATGAGATACTCAAAAACAAACATCACTGAAAAAGCTTCACCCTTGCCCTTTTGCCATGAAAGGAATCACCATAACGCTGTCTAGCTGGGTAAAAAACCCAATGATTAGATCCTAATAGAAAGTACTGAAAATGAGATATTTCACTCTACCCAGATTTCCCAAGGCACTCGTGAGTACTTCAGTGGTCCGGGAAGGCTAGCAGTTGCAATGAAGCGGAGTTGATAAACGGTGAGTGTGTGTTGTGGGTGGGGGGGCGGCTGGCCTAAAGGTTGATTTTGACTACAGTATTTGTTAAGAAGACATAGTACCTTTCTACCAATGAGCCGTTCTCTTTCCCCTTTTCATCCTATGTCAAGATGCATCAGAGCCTGTGATATGGACTATAAAAAAAAACATAACCGAAAACAGCGCTCATGTACTTTTCTCTCTTTAGACACATCGAAAGTCATTATTCAGAGTTCACGTATTGTAACCAATTAATGTCACAGCTTGAGTTAGATATAGGTTGCCTATATAAGTTGCTATTAAACTTAGAATACACGCGCTACTATTATATAAGATACCAAATCAATTTTTGCTCTTGAGGAAGACTTGAGGAAGACGTACGGAAGCGTCGAAAATTCGAGCTGTGACATTAATTATTGGCTACAATACATTACATATCAGAGTCTTTACTCTTCATTTCTGTCTCATCAAGTCTCATTAAGCCAATAAAAAAATACATCAACTCTATGTGATGGAGAGTTCACTCGTACTTGTCGCCTTTGTTTGCCAAGTAGATAACAGAGTGTGAGATTATGATGGAAGCAACGGATGACGTAGGCTATCTCTGTTTTCAGATTTCGTCCTCGTCGGAAATTCAGAATTTTGATCTGAACCAAGAAAGAGAAGATACAATCATTTCAAATGCACGACAAAAACTATCAAAGCACTAACTGGTATAGAAAGTAAACAAGTGTGATAATAATCGACAAAATAAGATGTAGAAAAAAAGCCAATGATCATTCAAAAAGACAGTAGAAGAAAATATGAAATGATAAATATATAAAACATTTGGAACAAATACATGTATGCAGAAATACTAAAAATGAGATATAATCATAATAAAATAAGGTGTGACAGATTATGCACTTGGCAGTTTCTAAGAGCAGGGCTTTTTACCGACATCGCTACCACTGCTGTAATGAATTGTCCATTGCCCTATCTTTCGGTGAAGGCATAGTAGAGCGATTTCCGGTTCGTGTATATACACAAGCATCATCACCCACCCGCCCGTCATCACAGTTGGTGAAGCATCGTGGGACATGGCTGTCGACACATTGGGATATTGTGAGCGGAAGATGGTAGTATACGTAAATCTGAAGTAATTCAGAAAAATATCCTGCCTTTGGGTACGCGGGTTCACACTAAGCGTGAACACGGTGCTCTCCCTATCAAAGTCGAGTCCCAGCATATATTTGCTCTGTTAATTTTTATTAAAGCACCTGTATTTAAAATAATTTTTCGCTCACCACAACCTTAGCCATGTTACCGAGCGGCCTGAGCAGATTTTTTTTTTAAATATAGGCCTACACACTGGATGAGATAATAGACTTCTACGTTTATAATTAAGAAAACTGCCGCTTGCCACTTTTGATACATCACTATCAAGTTACATCATTTATCATCTTTAATTCTGGCTGCTAATCAACCTCCGGATGATATTTATTTGAAAGTATATATCAAGCTTATTTACATTGAAGAGTGTGTGAGGGTAATTGATACCATCTATTACAATTTATCAAGGTGTGTGTAGATAAAAGGAGGACAATACCTTTGACCCACCATACCCGCAATCACCACGGATACATGTCGTTTTCCGAAAGGTTTATAAGATCCGAAGGTTCGGTATTCTTAAGGTTCTTGATTGTGAAGATTCGTTCGGCTACTCCGAAGGTTCATAATTCGGAAGCTTCGTATTTCCGAAAAGGACATATAACCCTGTATTGATTGTCGGAATTACGAACCTTCGGAATAACGATCCCTATTGTCCTTTGGCAAGACATTGATCTACATTTGCCACACTCAACCCAGGTGATGTATATGGGTACCTGGCAGGAATTAATTCCTTGAAATGCTAGAGCGCCGCAGTGGCTGCCTTGCTAAAGCCAGGGTAATAATCGGGGCAGCGCCAGGAGCGTCACAACGTGACATGTGCGCTATATAAGAAGCCACCATTATTATTATTATTATTATTTCATTTTCGGAATTATGAACCTTCGGAATAATGAAACCTATTTCATGTCCAGAATTACGAACCCCCGGTATAGGAAATGTGTGCTGCGGCATTACGAACCATTGGAAAAACGAGTGCCTTCCATCATCTCTAACATCAGCACTTTCAGTGCAAATAACGAAGTGGTTCTTAGCAGAATTTGTTAGGGGGCTTGGGGTATCAGGGTTCAAATTTGCCAACAAGTTTTTTGCGATTCTTTCCATCTTGAAAATAGACAACTCGTGAAGGGGAAGGGTATCAGACAAAAACTACCACAAAATTCATAACATTTTCAACTAGTGATATTTCAGTTCCTGATAGGCCTATTTATATCATATTTGTCACAACCCATTGTAAATTGCTGAGAGGTATTGTGAATGGGGGTGTAAGACCCATGGATACACCCTCTTTCCTCGCAGCCTCATTTAGATCAGAGGAACTCTTTGCTTCACATTACGTCCCTTGTGCGTAGGTCCCGCTGGTAATTACCACAACTTTCCATGAAACTAATCAACTCTACGGTCTTCACACCGGAATAGGATTGGAGTGAAAGTACCGTCTCTATTTCATCCAATAATGAAGAAGATTGGTCTGAGGTTTCCGAGCGTGGAGAATGGAAAATGGTAATTTCATCTCAAAGTTGTTTAACCAGCGTTTACGCTCTGCCGAGTTATCGTTTCATTTTACGACCGTGTAGGATGAGGTAGAGAGAGAGAGACAGAGCGAGGGGAGAGGGAGAGGGAGAGAGAAAGAGAGATAGATGGAGAGAGAGTGTGAGAGAGAGAGAGAGAGAGAGAAAAAAAATGGAATAGGGTCCTTTGATGTATGGTAACAGGTAGAGCGTCCCTACAGATATGCTGGGTGTATTTTTTAATAGTCATAGTTCTTAAAAGATTAAATATAGCCATTCTTACATTCACTTTAGTTACACTCTCATCTTTATGCCATTTTGCCCTTAGCATTTCACCTTTATCCTTGACTTAGCTAATATTTTTTTAAACTTAAAAGTTTATTCAATTTTCCCGCAGTGGTAACATTTATACCATATCCTTTTAATAATTTCTGCTTCCTTTCCTCTTTAAAAAAAACCTATCAAATCTCTCTTACGTCTGTGTTTAAAAAATAAAATCTATTTTGCAATCGTCGAGTCCTTTATTTCATGCATGGGTTACAAATGCTTGTAACAGTACTTATTTTCATGCACAACAGTCGTGAGACACAGGACAACATGGCAATACTCTCATCACAGCAACGACAACAAAAAGGAATAAAAGAAAAGACAGTGTTTACGTCTATTTTGATTGTAGGAAACTTCGACATACATGTATATTTTAGGAGATTGCGTGGTTGCACTGACTAAGCCTGACATCATTTTTTAAATTTCTTATCAGAGTCGGTCAGGTGAGGGCGTATGACACGTTGACAACCTGGACTAGAAAATGTTGACTCTTAACCTCAGGATTTACTGAACAGACACATCTAACGGGATATTACTTACGGAAAGGCTCTTCTGTGGTTCTGTTCTTCTCATACCGACATACGGTAATAGGCGACCGAATGAATACCGGGGAATACAAATGGCCGAAAATACAGCTAGAAAAGGGTAGGCCGAACATACTGATACCTCTGATTACACATAACATGAAGAGCGCCATCAAAGCTAATAAACCAACAATTAAGGTACATGAACCACGAAATGATAACGGCTATGCTGTAAAAAGAGTGGATGTGTAACTACCCCTCTATAGCGTTATATGGTATTCAAAGGTTTGATGTCGTACAGATTTCCAGAAACATTTCCGTTCGCGAAATGAAATTGCGGTATGGATATCTTCTTTGCCTTAAAGCTAATTGGAGAATCACAATCAAACTCAAATCAACAGTTATAGAACCATAACCTAGCGAAGCTTCAAATTATTATCTCTAGCAAGGTGTATTTTAATGCTGCAGCCTCCCTGTAATGCCTCAATGGTCCACAAGAATTTCAGTGTCGCAGTTTGTTAGGGATAGACAGTTGTTGTTGATGATGTAAATTGTTTGATATTGTTATCGTTTACGTTTTTAATGGCAACCAGTAAATTTTGACTATAATTGCTATTATATAAATAATTCAATTTACAGTCGGCTGTAAACATGTCAATAAATGGTGCATTCACAGGTAAGTGCCACCCTATCCTGCCTTTGACCAACTTCCAATATCACGATCGGTTTAATAGCTCTCTGAAGGCGCGCTTTTCGTTTTGGTATGCAGGAGGGTAGCACCCCTTTCATACAAAAATCGTCATCCGCCACTGACTCGGGCTAGGAATTCATTGTTCAATGAAAATTGGTATCCTTCAATAAACCTGCGTCTACAGAATAATCTTCTTCTCCTTCGTTGGCTTCTCCTTTCTAACGAGGCCTCTAAAAAGATTTCGTGGCGATGAACGAAATTTGATTTAATCCGAGTAAATGAAGGCTGAATGACGTCAAAACCGACTTCTGAGATATTACTCCGCATTGCACGTGACCGACAAAATGGCTAGTATTTAGAACATTATATGAATAATGGAGACTATGATGAATAGCAATACAAAAGTACAACATGGTTCCAGAGGAGCTGGGAACGTAACAAGAATCTAAGCACAAATTATACAGACCAATAACAGAAAACAAAGATATGTTAATAAAAGTAAATGTGGCCTAGGAGAAAGGGCTGGAAAGCGTGAGTTATAATCAGGGATTGTGGATAGAGGGAATCACAGAGAAGATGCAATAAGAAAGACAAAACAGGAAGGCAAATCCATAACAGTAAAAATCAGGCAATTGACAATGGTTGCATTTGACCTCAAATGATTCTTACACAACTACATGAAATTCGACGAGTTGTTCTTCATGGGCCTAATTAGTACTTCAACAATATAATACAAATTTGAATAACAGTATTAAAGTACAAAAATACTGCATAACTTTAATAAAAGGCACATGTCACATATTTTGACACATTAAATGTTTACTATTTCCCTACGGGTTGAATTGAGCATCTAGGTTTGTATGTTAAGCCCCCATCACACAAAACTAGTTTTCACTATGGAAACGTCCTAGAAAATCGTAAAACGGGTTGTGGTCGGAGTAGAATTTGTAAATAATGTCTATAATACGACCCTAGTTCGTTCATAAACAGTCCCCAATACGTCCATCTCGCCTATACCTCGTCCACAGTCATATCAAGTTCAGATCGGGTAAATTTGCCATTTCCAGGCAGTTCAAGCCAGTCCGTAGTTAGTTTATACCCGTTATTAACTAGTTCTACCTCGTTCCCAATACGACCAAACCCATTCTAACAAGTTCAGAGACAGTTCAGCTCGTCCTCATCTCGTTCTTAGTGCGTTCGAACGCGCTCCTAGAGCGTGTGTAATCACGTCCTGGCTCAAGGGTTATAAAACCCAAGCGCGTTCTTGCCATTCCTATTCCCGTTCAACTTCAACGATTCAAGCTGTGCAAATCAAGACATTCAAGTGAAGCCCCCATCACACCAAACTAGTTCTCACTACGTTCTGTAAAATGTTGCCAAACGTGCTCAAACTGTGTGCAAACGGAGTGAACGTAGTAGCAACTGTTAACGATCTGTTTAAGAACTTTATGGACGGGCTCGGACTGGCTTGGACGGAAAGGGTGCTCTAAAACTTTGGGCCTGTTCAAAATTGTCCCCGTCCTGCAATTAGACGGACTGACAACGTACTTAAAACGAGATGGACGTACTACGAACGGAATTGTCATACTTCGGTCCTACTGGGAACGTGCTACGAACGTGTAACGAACTAGTTAGAATGGATTGGACGTATTGAGAACGAGGTAGAACTAATTAAGAACTGGTTTAAACTGATTATGGACAGGCTTGAACTGCTGGAAATGGCAAATTTACCCGATCTGAACTTGATATGAACTGACTGTGGACGGGGTACAGACGAGATGGACGTATCGAGGACTGTTTATGAACGATCTAGGATCGTATTATAGACATTATTTACACATTCGACCCCGACCATTACCCGTTTTTTAACGATTTTCTAGGACGGTCCCGGAACGTAGAACTAGTTCGGTGTGATGGGGGCTTAGCTGCTGCCAATTGATGCTCGACCACAGCACGTTCTAACACGTTTCTAGTAGGATCGAAGTACGGCAATTCTGTTCATAGAACGGCAATCAGTCCGTGTGTAGTACGTCCTCCTAGTTTTAAGTACGTTGTCACTCCGTCTAATTGGACGGGGACAATTTTGAACAGACTCAAAGTTCTAGAACACTCTCCCGTATAGCCAGTCCGAGCCAGTCCATGAAGTTCTGAAACAGATCGTATACAGTTGCTACTACGTTCAGCTCCGTTCGCACACAGTTTGAGCCCGTTTGGCAACATTTTCGAGAACGTAGTGAGAACTACTTTGGTGTGATGAGGGCTTTAGGGAGAAAAAAAAACGAAGGTGGAGAAATTCAAACAAAGAAATGATTATAAAGCGCGTTAGAAGGAAATTCATCTCCATTGGTGAATAAAAATAGTAATAACAATTGTCTTGTTTATCCCGAGTAGCCAACTCATTATTAATACTGCTTTATCTGCGGGCCCTGTAATTGATATAGCCACATCATCACCAGATGCCCATTTACACCTGGGTGGAGCGTGTCGAATGTGGATTAACGTCTTGCCAAAGGAAGTTAGTGCCTGGGTGGGATTCGAACCCTCAACCATTGGATTGAGAGTCAAGTGAATGAACCATTATACCACGGCACCTCCTCAATTGTTTTCTGTGGTCAGATTGGACGAAGCTGCCTCAT
The DNA here is from genome assembly GCA_037976565.1 of Mesocentrotus franciscanus. NCBI lineage: Eukaryota > Metazoa > Echinodermata > Echinoidea > Camarodonta > Strongylocentrotidae > Mesocentrotus > Mesocentrotus franciscanus. The sequence continues at coordinate 16,761,437 of CP137672.1, read as the reverse complement.
TGGGTTTTTTTAAATACAATTACATCTACAGATAACAACTAAATTTTTCATATCCCTTGTAAATTTGATGCTTTTGTGATTTTTTTTGTAACTCAAGAATGAAAAGTGGATTGATTGAATTGGGGCCTTTGTTTTATACTTTGAAATGTAAGTTTTAATATGCCACATTCTTAAGAAACATAAATCGGGACAAATCAACTTTTCACATACTTAAAAAAAAAACTTTGTAAGCGTATGTATGAATAATTTATTTGTTAACTGTATAACTGGAAATATATTCCCCTCGCTGTCTTTTGGTTTATTTGGTGCATTTGACACTGTCTTTTGGGGGTGTTTTACTGCAAGATAATGATTTTGGAATGATACATTATGCCACGGCCCTACACGTAGAGCTATCTCCAACATTTTACTCGCGCGACAAAGATATAGCGTATTCGATTTCAACCTTTCAAGTTACTTTGAATTGAATTTATTAACAACAACAGCATAACACAATGTTACAAATGTATTCAAGTGGGTAACAAAACAAGATGTCGTATACATATACATGTACATGGGTTACAAAGAAAAAGAAAATATCCATAGTTGAACCATATGTAGGCCTACAAATTAAATTAATCATATATCATGTCATATCAAACCCGTGAATTCGCTATAACTTAATAATACGTAGAGATTTGTAGCTGGAATTGAAATTCACAGAGTTCCAATAGTGTATAAGGGATTCAAATAAAGGATATTTTTAAACTTAAAAAACTTAAAATGTTTTTAAAGGGAGAACCAAAAGTTAGCGCGAGTACCTTTGGGGTTACGGTTTGGATAAAAAAATTATATTAATTGGATCCGGGGTTGAAGTATAATGAATTTGGTTTGTGCAGTGAAAAACTGACCGCGGAGCATTTTTCGCCGGAGCATGCAGAGCCTTCAGTAGCATGACTGTTGAGTTTGACCCTTTTGAAATTAAGCCTAGCATCTTTTACACATTTTTTTAAACGTAAGCCAGTTATCATAATAATAGAAATATAATTGTGCCTCAGTTATTTGATCATTGTACAATTTTGCGTCTAGATTCGTCATCCTTGGAGAAACAATAGAAACATAATTGTGCCTCAGTTGATCATTGTAAAATTATTGTGCGTCTAGAATCGTTATCCTTGGAGAAACGTTTCAGAACCCACTGGCCAAGAACGACTGTAAATCTGAAAATTGGTGAAGCTCGACCAAAGAACCAAGAGCTCTTTTGTCTGTTCATTGGACACTACCATATTAGGCATTCGGCAATGTAATCATCGACATGTAGCATCCATGGTGTAATTATCTAACAGTATTATTACCCACCCCCTCCTCTCTCCCTCTCTTTCTTTCTTTCTCTCTCTCTCTCTTTCTTTCTTTCTTTCTCTCTCTCTCTCTCTCTCTCTTTCCTCTCTCTCTCTCCCTTTCTCTCTTTCTCTCTTTCTCTCTCTCTGTCTCTGTCTCTGTCTGTGTCTGTCTGCCTGTCTATCTTTGATGGTACAATGTATCTCTATGATTTTCACCCCCTCTCCCTTTCTCTTATTTTCCCACTCTACATCAGTTCCCACTTCTCTCTCACTCTTTGTTACATCTTTTCCTTGTTATTATAGACTCAAGTGATACGAAAATATAACAACTTAGGAAATAGCTGTTTCTTGCACAGCTATACAGCAGGCTAACACATTTTGTGTTTCAACTCGCAAAGAAGATTATTTTTAATTTACAGTCAATTCGTGTATATATCTGTGTTTATAATGAAGACATCTGGTGCATAAAGATCATTTTCATAATCTCAATCACATTTTGATGCAGATTTTTGCCAATAGTAGTTTCACGTTTGTCACTTTGGGACACTGGATAAGTAAGAGAAAGTAAAAAAGGAATATTACGCATTGGCTGCAGCTTTCTTTATAGGAATGAGATTAGCAAACGAAACCTTACATCATCATCCCTTCCCAATGCCTCATCTTCATGTGATACAAAAGAAAAGTTGTTTATTTAAGCCCCTAGCATATCACGTAGCTTGTCAAAGTTTAATAACATCAATTTTACACATAACAGTATTATTATCACATTGACAGGGATGTATAACAATTTGATTTAAACATGATGTATATAATGTACTGCGTTCACGTAGTTTCACTCATTATGCTCGTATACACTGATACTAATTTAATCGTACATTTTTGTTATTGCCTAATTCGAATTTACATGAGAATGAGTTTGTAAAATTGTTGTCTGTAGCGGCCCGATTGAGCTAAGTTTACATGCATATATTATATGCATTCTTAGCTGTCAGGTAAAACAATCATCATAATCATTATCATCATCATCATCATCATCATCATCATCACCATCATCATCATCATCATCATCATCATCATCATCATCACCATCATCATCATCATCAAATGCAGTTATGGTTATTGTCTAGTGGAATGCATGGGGAATTGCTACTGGGTAGCTCTGCAACAAAGTGCGAAATCGAACTTTATTGAGCAAGAACTGACAGTAGTTGGACTGAGCAAAAGTTCTTATACTGCTGAAATGTTATACAAGTGTTTATTACTGTCTGTATTGCACCTGACTTGTCTGGGCAGAAAGGATGGGCACTTTGGGTAAAACACGGCAACTCGCTCCACAACTCTAGTAATTTGAATTATATAAACCTGCAATAATTTGAAGCATATTCCCAGCAGTTTTGTCATTCTACATGATACAAAGACCTATACGGTGTTTTACTTTTTAACTTTTTGTTGTTGTTATGCAACTTGGTGTTCTTTTTCAATAGCAGTTCATTTGCATATCGTATAGACTAGAGGGGGCCATTCTTCCCTTACCTACGTCACACTCCTGTAAGAAGAAGCTCACTGAACCGTTCTCTCTAGATACAATTCTTTTCAATTCATAGTCTATGCAGTTTGTTCTATACCACACAAACACACCCTTTAGATAGAGAAGAATAAGCAGGAGGGGTGAGGTCACTAAAGACGATACAAAATTGAGAAGGTCGTTCCAGCTAACAGTATCTGACCACTCACACGTTAAACTTGGTGCTTATTAAAGATGAATGGACCATAGACAGAAGAGTAATTAGAATACTGCATGATAACTATCAACCCCTGCACCTGACTATTAATGGAGTAAACTGCGTTTCTCAAACTTCTTGGGAGAAAGATTTTGGACTGGACAAAATTGTAAAGACATTCGAAGATTTCGTGTTGACCTTATTGCGGACATTATATTCGTCAAAATGCAGTATCGGACGCAAACCATACTGGATATTACATGTAGGATAAAGAAACTTCTGATGGTGGTGGCTATGCTCCATGTGCTACCACTAAATGCGGCATCTGGATGTGAGTTATAGAACTCTGTGACTATGTATATCACTTTATTTATTTCTTAATTTGTTGTCTTTCTTTTGGTACATGTTACATCAAATGTCATAATTATTTGATGCTTGTTTATTTCTAAATTGTACTTTTTATTAGTTTGTATAATTAGTTATTTTATCATGCTTAGACCAATTTATTGTGAAACAAGAGTGATTTCTAGCAAATTTTTTCGCTATACAGGTACACCATTTTTATTATTATTATCAATATCTTCATCATTATTATTATTATCATTGTAATGATAATTATTATTATCAAAATCATTATTAACATTATCATTATTATTATTATCATTATTACAGCGTTTAACCTCTACATAGAAAAATGAAAGCTTCTACATCAGATTCATATAGAAAGTGTTACTTGCACTGTATACTTTATTATATATACCTTAATCATTTAATTTTAGATTCAGATTCAGATGCATAAAATATACTACTGGGTTTTCAGATGACGTGTATAACCGCGTACCGTTTTAGATCAGAAAAGTTCTTGGTAAAAATTATATTTTTTATTGAAACATGGTTAGTCAAACTGTAATTTCCCGCATATGGATCTACAGATTTTAAAAAAATTCAAATTCTAGATTCTGAGTACTTGTTATCGTTGCTTGTTGAAATATATTTCAATGTTTGACGGTAAAGTTATCTGCAATTGTCATGTGTATGACTGTATGTAGAGGATCCCTGTGCAAATGGAATTGATTTCAGATCGCGGTAAATTAGGTTTGTAGCCTGTGCTTATTCTTACATCTCTTTCTGTTTACCTAGTTTAATTTTTTTTTTAACTGTCCGGCCCCCTCTCTCTCTTCCTCTCTCCATGGACCTACATGCTCTCTCTCTCTCTCTGTCTTTTTTTCTCTCTCTCTCTCTCCATCCCCCTCTCTCTTCTTCTTCTTCTTCTTCCTCGTTAAGTGCTACTTATTACGCACTGCAGTGTGATGTGTGCCATGTCCAAAATGTGTGTAGGCATCAATCCTGGTGCAAAACAAACAAACAAACAAAACATACACGTACAGTGATGTGCATGTGCTGCTAACAAAACGTAGACAGCGATGTGCTACCATCAGTTGGACGCTTCCTTTAATGCCCCTTTAAAGGCATCCAGAGAAAGGAAGTCTGCAAGATCCCTCTTGAGGTTGTTCCACTCTCTACTCTCTCTCTCTCTCTTCCAATCTTTCGTTGTTTCTTCCTCCTCTATTTCCCTTCTCTCTCTCTCTCTCTCTCTCTCTCTCTCTCCATCTTCTCCCCCTCTCATACTAGTTCACTTTCCCTCTGTCTAACTGTAGACCTATGTATCAGTGTTCATTCCATCTTGCCAGTAGATGTCATACCATGCCAATGTTTCTTTCAACGTTTCGTCCTTTTTCTTCCAGCCAAATTTATTTATTTTTTTTGGTTGGTTTTATTTGGTAATTAGTCAGAATCGACTACTTTTGCCATAACATTGTATGTATTTTAAATGAAAATATACAATAAAGGATAACTGTATGTCACGTTAATATCTGAAAATATATAAAACATTACCAGTGACCAGTCTAGTTTACGCGCTATAGCTCCAAATATATATATATATATATATCGCCCCTAGGTCAAAGGCTGATGTTTTTTCTGCTTTTAGACCCTTCGTAGCCTGCAAATATAGAATTGAATAGAGTATATTTTTTTTCTTCTTCAATATTTGTGATTGTTCCAAATATACACACCAAATTTACTCCCCGTTGTCATTTTAATGCTTATTGATTTTTGCTAACATAATTCTCAATTCTCTATATTCCAGCATCACCCCTCGACTCATATACATCATGGGAATCGTATGATACATGGCCATCCTTTTCTTCCCCATCGGACAGTGACTTATCATGGGAACCGTGTGCACCTGATATCAATCCCTGTCTGAATGATGGTGAATGTATGACGTATGCCGTTGACATCTATTGCTTCTGTCAATGGAATACAACGGGAGAATTTTGCGAAACTGGTAGGCATAGCTCTCAGAAATATGGCTCACGTAATTTTTCTCCTAGAAAATGACATTATATACACACATGTATATGGACGAACGTTGCATTCAGAAACCCTAACCAATTATTTAAAGACAGATTAGTTTCAACCTAATCAGTGAACATTTGGTATCTTAAAGGATAGTGGGTATATTAAAATTCAGAAGAACATCTGCATTTTCCCTTTGAAATTAAATATTTTGCTTTGCAGCTCAGGAAAGTATAATTTGGTAAACAGTAAGATGCATCATTTATTCGATTGTTAAAAGCAAAACATTTATAAATGGAACAGTGTTTCATTCAAAGTGTGTTCTGGAATCTATCGAGGATGATTTCAAACTCAGGTTTTTGTCTCCGTTCATAAACGGAGACGAGGATGAGGACTACTACAAGCAGTGGTAGTAGAAGTATTTATAGTAATAGTAGTAGTTCTAGTAGCAGCAGCAGTAGTAGTAGCAGAAGAAGAAGTAGTATTATTAGTAGTAGCAGTATTAGTAGTTGAAGTAGTAGTAGTAGTAGTAGTAGTAGTAGTAGTAGTAGTAGTAGTAGTAGCAGCAGTATATAGTAGCAGTAGCAGCAGCAGTGCCAGTAGTAGTATTAGTAGTATTAGTAGTAGCAGTAGTAGTTGAAGTAGTAGTAGTAGTAGTAGTAGTAGTAGTAGTAGTAGTAGTAGTAGTAGTAGTAGTAGTAGTAGTAGTAGCAGCAGCAGCAGTAGTAGCAGTAGCAGCAGTAGTATTAGTATTAGTATTATTAGTAGCAGTAGTAGTAGTTGAAGTAGTATTAGTAGTATTAGTATTAGTAGTAGGCCTAGTAGTAGTAGTAGTAGTGGTTGAAGTAGTAGTAGTATTATTATTAGTAGTAAAAGAAGATGAAAGGGAAGAATGAGAAGCCGAAAAATATCACATAAAGAAAACTACAGGGGAATTAAACTTTAACATGTAATGATGTATGTTTTCATTTGTTGCTCTACAGTTCTTGAATCTTGTGCAGATTTTCATTGTCTAAACGGGGGTACATGTGGATCAGATGGATGTGACTGTCCTTCAGGATACTCTGGTTATTACTGTGGTAAGTAGGTTGGACTTTGGTTTGACGAATATACAAAGTTCTCGCTTGGTATGTTGTTGTTGTTGTTTTTGTTTTTCGTTTCTGCATAAAACAAGAAGCATCCATATTATTAAAAAGTACACGTAAGGCACAGCTTAGCAGCTACACGATCCGACTGCGATTCTATTTTTAAAAATTAAATTATAACAGCACTTTTTATGAACATAAACATGTCAAATCTAAAAGCCTAATGATTGAAGATCTGATAAGTCATGTGATTCATAGAATCTAAATGTTAGGGGATTTCAAGCTTCCTTGAAGGAGGAAAAGCCAAATCGGCTCAGAATCGTAGTGACGTCAGACCAATAGTACGACTGTCTACAATAATATTTGAAGCCGATTCGGCATTTATTCTGACTATTAGAGATCAATGTATTAACATTTCTGTTGTTAGTATTCTATCTTTATTTAGAAACTACATGTATATCAAAAATAGGATGTTTTATTTGATTCCCCATCAAATACAATTGCCATGAAATTAGAAAATAAAATAAACCCCGTACAAATCTGTCAAAAAATTACTTATAATCCTTTGACAGGCGCTAGGGTTTTTGACACATACTAGCATCACATAATAATTGCAAAAAGGATGATAAAGCTTTTAACAAGACATGGCGTTAAAAGCCACCGTATCCCGTGCAAATCTCGATCGGACAACCATAGAGCTTTGATATATCAAGGTATATGTAGGTCACTGTCCATTTCCTTATATACATATCAAAACCCTTTCAAGTGCTTATCACATCCAACCCATCTATGTATTCATATATTTATTTATTTATGCATGCTTCGTCACATTACTTAGTGTGAACATAATATAGAAACAAGAACAAGTAAAAAAAAAAAACAGATTTAAAAGACTACTATGAACACAATACAGGTAAAATAATGGATCAATATGGAACAACACACAGCATGATATTGTCGTATATCAAAACAAGTGACACTTGGCGAATAACAAAATTATTAAAATGATATTACTTTTATAATTCTGTACCGCAGAAGAAGAGGATTGCCCAGACGGTCCATGCCTAAATTTTGGTTACTGTGTACAACGTCAAAGTGGAGATAGATGCCGATGTGTAGATGATTTCTATGGAACTTACTGCGGTACGTCATTCGTAATAGTAAAGCATGCATTATAAAAGTATAAGAGTTCTGGGGAGTGTTTCACAAAGACTAAGATCGACTTTAAGTTGGACTCAACTATGGCAGGCCGTGCATGCCACTGTTTGCTCTCACGACTACGATCTTTAGATAATATTTTTCCTTCAACAATGAATTATCAAAAAATGTAAATTCTGTAGATTTGTGACCACGATTTGTAAGTCCCTTGAGGGACCAATGCCAGTTAAAATGGTGAGAGCAAACAGTGGCATGAACGGCCTGCAATAGGTAAGTCCAACTTAAAGTCGATCTTAGTCTTTGTGAAACACTCCCCAGGTCATGCCATTGCATTGTGAAAGAAACTGGCTGGAAGTAATTAACTTGAACTGAAAAGGATATAATAATAATAATAATAATAATAATAATAATAATAGTAATGATAATAATAAATGTCTTGTTTACCCAGGGTGGCCTCACCAGTAGTAACACTGTTCTTCCTGAGGGCCCTACAATCATATCATTACCCCGGCTTTAGCCAAGCTCAAAAGGCGCTCAGGCATTCAAGGAATTTCTTCCTACCAGGTACCCATTTACCTCACCTGGGTGGAGTGTGGCAAATGTAGATTAATGCCGCGGCGGGACTCGAACCGCGAACCCTGTGATCCACAGTCCAGTGACGTATCCACTAGACCACGACACCTCTACATACATGTTGATGTTGTACAACAAATCGGTGTATAATATCAGGCTTTCGAATCATCAAAATAATAAGATATTGACTCGATCTCGCTGAAATGCACATCAACATCGTCATCGTCATCTGAACCATTAATTATCAACACCATCATTGTACTCTTAATCATTATCATCGTCATTATCATTATCATCATCATCATCGTCAACATTATTTTCTACATCACTGCTAATGTTGTCAAACTATTCTACTTCACAGAATACCGTGACCTTTGCCCCGATACGCCATGTGAGAATGATGGGATGTGCATAGTTAATACCCTTGGTGATTACCAATGTCAATGCGCGGATGGATACTCGGGTGAATTTTGTGGTATGTATAACGCACTGTCCTGTATGTAATGCCTTATGTCATACACCTTTCTTTTTTTCCATACGGCATGAGATGTAGACTTTAATCCAGGTGCTCGTAGCTGCTTTTATTTACTGAACGCTGAAATTTCTTTTTGAAAAGGAGACCTCTGGATCCACTATCCCCAAGAACGACTGAAGGACTGAACTAACTAAAACAGCAGCAACGTGGGATATCACGATTATGTCAATGAAGCCATTGGAGGTATATTGGCGATGATCCGACAAATACTTCGCGCTTTATTTAGTCAAAAGTATAGTGTTAGGATTATGGTTGCAGCTGGGTCTTAAGTACTATGGGTCAGGTATAGTGTTCGGTTCAGGGTTGAAATTAAGAATTTGGTTAGTGAAGAATATCGACCATATTGTCGTAGAATTCTTTACTTTGCATCTGGAAGAGATGCATTGAGGATAATCTACGCAGTGATATCAGTTCCCACATTGCCGACTTTATAAATCAATATACTGTACATGTAGATTCTAATGAATGGTTCTCATATGAGTACTAGTCACAAATCTAACATCATGAAATAAAAAAACGTCCATAATGTGAACACTGTCTGAACACTGAATGGTGAGATTGACTTTGGTACGTTGACGATGTGGTTCTCCATATCTGCAATGTGTCTGATGGTATCATACTATATTGAAAACCATACCATCATAGAGCTACAATTATGTTACTCTATGATAAACCATTGTGACGATTTTCCCATAATTCAACATTAGAAAAGCGCTCTACATCCTGTTCTTAATTACTCTGTTGGCCCAACCAAGGCGCCGAAAAGTGGGCAACGGCCCTTTGTGCCCTTAAAATGTTTTTTTTTAAGAGGACCCGTTACGCTTTTCGCTTTTGTGTAAAAGTCTAATCGAATACGTGCTTTTAAACAAGGGATCTCTTTTATTAAATCGGTAAGGAATATGTTTGTTATAACAACTTTTATTTGTTGATTATAACTTGATCGTTACAGAGACTGAAGTCTGCCCTGATCAATTCTGTGAGAACAATGGTACATGTGTGCATGTCAATGGAGATAATTATTGCAACTGCCCTGTTGGATGGTCGGGAACAAACTGTGGTAAGTATGATTTTATTCATCTGTTTTTACTTGAAAGTAGATTTTAAGGTAGAAAGAACTAAAGCAATATCTGTTTCTTCTCTCCAAATTAGGACTATGATTGCATGTGATAGATTTTCAACTGCAAATAGGAACAGTTAATAAAATGAAAATGGTGCTGCCGCTTACGTTTCCTAACTACAAACAGATCGAACCAGAAACGTATAAAAACATATTGAAATAGATAATACATGTGCATGTATTTAATATGCAGATTCATTTTGTATGACATTCATTTTGGTTGACGAGTCACAAAATATATTTGATAGATTGTTTTCAAGATGATGATTCTTTTCTTTTCAACATATATTGAAAAGAAAGTACAAATATATTTCCATTTGAGTACAGATCGTTTGTAAGTATTAATTTTAATTAACATTAAAACAAAAATGTTCTCAGATAAGCTTCATACTATCTAACGCCAGCTTAAGATTGTACAATACAACCATGGTTTAAAGCACCGCGAGGAAGAGATAATAGAAGAGCAAATTTATTCAGGATATACTACAGAACTGTCCAATTATATTCCATATTATTTGAAAGATAAAAATGATCACCATGATTTTCTTACAGAGATGGCTATCTCGACATCCTGTGAGAATCTCACACCATGCTTGAACGGCGGGACATGTTACAATATGGGATCTAATGAATATACCTGCGTCTGTGCAGACGACTTTACCGGCACAAACTGTGGAAAATCAGGTGGGTCCAACTACTACTACTACTTCTACTCATGCGCCTCATGGTAGTAAACTAGATATATAGCATAATATGATTGCGTGATGTGATTATAACTATGCCTATAACAATAACAACAACAATCATACTACTACTACTACTACTACTAATAATAATAATGATAATAATAATGATAATGTAAATGATAATAGTAATAATAATAATAATGATGATGATAGTAAAAGTAATACTAATAATGATGATAATAATAATAATAATTTAATGACAATTTTACTACTACTAATAATGATAACAAAAATAATAATAATAATGATAATAACAACAACAATAATAATAATAATGATACTACTACTACTACTACTACTACAACTAACAAAAGTTCATCATTATTATCATCATTATCATCATTATCATCATCACCATCACAATGATAATGATTATTAGATCAATTCTTTAACTTTCTAACGCCTGGTGCAAATTTAATAAAACAATACTTTGCATCGAGTGCACTATATTGGCTGCGCTATATAGGTGGGAATTTTATCATTGTAATTCATTTATTTAGTTGTTTTATATTATTATTATCATTATTGTTATTATGATCATGATTGTTATTATAATTATTGTTTTTTATGTTGTTGTTGTTGTAATAATTATCATTGTTATCATTTTTTATTAATATCATTGTTATTATTATTGTTATTATAACTATCATTATTATCAATACTCCTATTAATCTTATCATTATAAGTCGTTGTAGAAGTAGCAATAGTAGTTTTATTCTTAAAAACTCTCAAGAATGTACAATTACTCCCATTAGTATGTATGTGACAAAAATGCAATTTAAGTTTTTATCTAAGTGAAGTGATATGACGATTAAAAACTTTCGTATCTTTTGTATTCCTTTGCAGTTGTGAGCGATCCTTGCGTGACACTTAACCCTTGTGATAATAACGGCCTTTGTCTCTATCTGGGAGCATCGTACGACATTGATTTTGTGTGTGTCTGTACAGCAGGCTATACCGGACCATTCTGTAGCGAGGGTAAGATAATATATCCGCGAATATAGTCTCTTATTCGACATGGACTAATCAAACGACAAGCAATTATCACTTGTGCAGTTTGCATATCTTTCCTCGCCGTGAGTGCTGTCAATAAAATATAAATGATGTTCATGTATTATTGGACAGTCGTGTGGTATGGGCGCACGTACCTCTCCCAGAGAGCAAGCAAAAATGTGGAGGGGGGGGAAGAAGAACTAGAAAAAGGCGTACAAAAGATAAAACCAAGAAGAATATGTCACGAGACCTTGTCCTCTTTTCATATATTTGTATTTGTAAGCGCTATGGTACTTATTGTTTTTAGCGCTCCTAAATATTCTATATTATTATTATTATTATTATCTTTAGTAGTAGTAGTAGTAGTAGTAGTAGTAGTAGTAGTAGTAGAAGTAATAGACGAATCATTATTGTTACCATTATTATTGTGCATGCGTAAATAGTATTACTATGGTCAGGTCTCTGACCGGAAAGGTCAGTCATTTTATTACCCTTTTCGATGATGATGTTTTGTCTCATTTCCTGTTTTGTTATCGATGCATGTATTGATGTCTACTCTCCCTTCTTCTCCCTATTTCCACTATGTTTTCAATTATTATAGCGCTCAATCCCTGTGCTAACTTTGAGTGCTTTAACGGCGGTTCCTGCCTTTCAAATGGTTATGTCCCTTACTGCTACTGCGCAGATGGCTACACGGGGACCTTTTGCAATGTTTGTAAGTGATTTTGCAAGAAATACATATTCCCTGTTATGAATTCCTTTAAAAATTTAGAAAATGCATGACCGTCAGAATATCCTTATCCATGAGGATGTATGGAATACGCCACTTTGCATTGGTATATATGTCTTTATTTACACGAAGCCTCCGAATCACAGATGACTAAAGAAGATTGTGCTGTATTAAAGATACTATGTCCCTTTTGCAGCCAACATCAAATTCTGTAGAACTTTGCAGGAATTATGAATATGTCATGTATGTCCTATCTGTGAAATTTAAACGTTAGCAGTGTCCTAATATTCAAATTATGCAAGGAAACCCGTTTACTTGCTAGACTTCACTGTCAGACACTATTGAGTGACTGACTGGCTTTTTCATCTTTGGTAATAACATACATAAAATGAGCTGTAAAGGGTACATGAGCATTTGTCTACATCAATAACCCACTTCTTGTAATGGCCAAAATTAAACTGATTGAATCTTTGCGCAGCATAAAACGTATGACCATTCGGTACAATGGTCTGAAAAATCAGACTATTACTTACTGGCTCTATAGCTCCTAAGTCGATTCGACAACTAATAGTCGTTATTTTCCCACTTAAAGACATTTTCAAGCCCTCTTTTTTTTAGGGAAGTTCTAAATTAGTATTGTCTTTCAAATACCGTTGGAATTTAACCTTTTCATTTATTTGGCCCGCAAATGGGACATAGTACCTTTAAGCTAAGGCCATTTGAGGCTTTATTTCTCCTGTTCACGATGAATATTATAGGCTACTATTTATTTGAATTCTTTATTTTGTGCCTGTTACCACATGGGCCTCCAATTACTTTTGGTTGTTTTAGATATTGTAATAAAATAGAATAAATTAAATAGTTGTCATATATTCGATTTTAAAACACCAACTTCGTTGTTTATTGTCCCCCCCCCCTCTCTCTCTTTCTCCCTCTCCCTTTCTCAGCATCTATGACAACCTCGAATCCGTGTGATACTGTTGACCCATGTTTGAACGGAGGAGTATGTTTGTCTGGGGAAAACGGTCTCTATTGTGTCTGCACCAGCTTATGGAATGGAACATATTGCGGTATTGAAAACTAAATTATTTTTATTCACTTATTGCATGCGGGCCTATTTCATATCCGCTTACTATTTTATGTGGATAGCTTGTACAGTCAAACCTGCTTTAGTAGGGACTTTTAGATTGTACACGACGAGAACGTGGACTGCCACGGTGACATCCTTTTAACACTAATAAGGCCGGGGCCATCATGGCCCCCTCCGCGATTTTTCTGATTGTGCGGAAACGCATACGGATGACGCCCCGCCGCTTCATGACTTTATTCTTTCGAGTCTTGCGCATCTTTTAAAACAATTTTTTTGAAAATCGGACCTACCGTTACAAAGTCACGTGACCTTTTGTCTTTACATGTTGGCCCGAAAATCGCTCATTTTCGTGATTTGTGTACAAAACATATTGAAATATCATTTTTCCTAAAAAGAGATAAAACATTGGTTATTTGGTCTTGTTTAAAGTTTAGGTGTTTGTTTTGGGGGTCTAAATAGTTCAATTATAGTTAGAAATGAAATAAAACAACAAAAACAATAAAATACATAAGTTAAAAAAACAATGAAATACATAAGAAATTATCAAAACAAGAGATAACATAAGGAATAACCTAGCTTTCCAAATTTTTTTTCGTATTGTTATTCTAAATGGTCTAACAAATATATGTAGTGGAAAAGAAAGCTTAAATATGAAGAATATATGATTTATGGGTAAAAATATGAATTTTTTGACCTTAATATTTGCATAATTTACCATAAATATGCAAATGAGTAATTTTTTCAAAAAATTGAAATTGCTATAGTATTCTATACACTTCACTTGACATGCATGCAAATTTTCGCGGCGATCGGCCGTTTCACGGCCGAGATCTTAAGGCCATTATGGCCCCCCCGGCCGTATTAAGAACTCAAATAGCATTAGGGTTAAGGTAATGTGACGTCCTTTTAAGGCACTGCCGGGCACGGGCCAGTGCCTTGAAAGAATGGCACACGTTGCAGTCCACTACGTCGACGTGCAAATCTAAAAGTCCCTAGTGACCGCCTGTCTACAACAACCACCTGTCTACAAAGACCACATTTTTTGCTTCCCTTGAAAATGGTTTCTCATTGGAACATGTATTAAAAGAACCTGTACATAAAGACCACCTGCCTATAAAGACCACTTTTATTGTCTCCCTTGGGTGGTCTTTATAGACAGGTTTCACTGTAATAACCTTTTTAACCCATTGACTATTGAATTATGTCATTGTCATAGGCTTTTATAGAGGAGGAAACCAGGTTCCCGTAGGCAATGGGTTAACCTACTTATTTATTTCATATAGGTCTGCAGTTGTTACAAGTAATTTTAGAATATAAAATTACCTTTCATCAAAAGCGAAGCATGTTGGTAATTTCCTCCTTTGTGATTTTAAACTTCTTCTTTTTTACAAACTAGTACAATGAATGATAAGAGAAGAATTGAAAACGTCACAATATAAACATAACACAAGTAAATGCATCTAGTAAAATGCATAAAAACATATAGGTAAAATTTCATGTACAGATGTAAATTAACAGAAGAAGGTAACGGTAAGAAGCGGGAGATAGAAATATATTAGAAGATTAAGAGGTGCCTATAATGCTTAGGGCACTGATCCACTTAACATTGTATGACCTTATATCAACACTTCTTTTGATAGATCTCTTGTTTATAACCTGCTTTCAGAATCGTCAGTGGTTGACTATTGTGTAGTTGAACCATGTCTTAACGATGGTGTATGCATCTCACTAACAACTAGTCATACCTGCGTGTGTCGTATAGGCTGGATAGGAAACTACTGCCGTAAGTACCAAATGAAGATGAATTGTAATTAATTCAATTTATTCAATTGATAAAAAGCTGGTATTCTAAAATGTTAATTCATTCAATTCCTTTTTTTTCTTCTTTTTAGAATTGTAAATTCATTCATAATAAATTGTCTTTGCAGTCGTCTTTTCATTACTTCAGACGTCAAATTGTGAAAGGCATGGATACTTAAACGACTAAATATTATACATAGGCATATATTTTAAATACGCTGTACAAGGAAAGGAAGAAACTAGATTTGCTTTGCGTTTGTATTTTCTTTTCACCTTCTCTGTTATCACACAGTTCATATGGTAACACCTAGAGCAAAACAGAGTTGTATAAAATGGAAATCTGCATTTTCTTATTCGTCTATGCATTATGTTGCATCAGTTTACACTCAATTAGATTCATAGAAAATATACTTAATGGGAACTTCCTCTCTCGTTTATGGTGACCTACTGTCATCTTGTTATTTTAATGTCTGATTTTAAATCAAACTGCTAACCTGTTAGGATTTCATTATGATTATAAGCTTATTGAACATAAAAAGAAAATATTATGTTTCCCCCTTATCCGTTCAAAGAAACATCGCTGTCAGTAGCATGTGAAGAACGGATGCCGTGTGAAAATGGAGCTACCTGCCAAAATGAAGGCCTCGATGATTATTCATGCGAGTGTGGAGACGGGTGGAAAGGAACCAATTGTGAAGTTGGTAAGAATTAATCAACTTATTTAAATACAGTGTACTAAAATCGTGTTTTTCATGGAACCTTTGATTGACAAACGTATGTATCAGTCATTTTGTACATTTGCTTTATTATACTGTTTTATGTTTTCAGAAAAATTGAATAACGGCTTAATTTGAAGATAAAAAAATTAATCATAATTATATCAATCATATTCAACATAAATATATAAAATAAACTAGTTATTGTATGTTGAATGCGGGTGGGGGAATTGTAATTCGTGGAAAAAAATACTGTGTACACTTTTCTGCATAACGGGTTTACGTAGCAGTTTGTGTATTTTGAGGTTTTGAAACCACTTTAAATTGCAATATCTTGCTGAATATCAGAGATAATGAAAAATCAGGGAACAGAGCTTTGATTGGTAAGAGTAAAGAATAAATAAATATGTGAGGCTCTCCTATGTAGACCCTCCAATAATTCCCCACTATATGACTGCTAGCATGAATGTCATATATTCGATCAAAGTGAGTTATAACAGAGATTTAGTCCAAGATGACAATATTAATCCCAATTATGACTCATTTGCCATTAAAACATTGTCACATTTTTGCCTATCTTACTTTTTTTCCGTAGATGTAAACGAGTGTGGGAACGCTGAAATATGTGGGCAAGGGGAATGTATAAATACAGATGGATCTTATGAATGCGATTGCTTTGATAACTGGACGGGAGATAACTGTGGTAAGAAGGAAGCAAATCAATCTAATTCATTGCATACAGGTTGTATTTCCGTTTAAGTATGGCCTTCTTCCAATGACCTAAGATCATTGTAAAAGAGGAACTAAGTTAAAGTACTCTTCTTCCCCGATGCCTTCTGGGGGTATACAAGTCATGTATGTACGTTCAGAAATAGATAGCTTTTTATTGACATACCGTACTCCTTCATAACAATGCTCTTTGATGATAATGCTTATATAACCTTGCTGCAAAGAAAGCAAATCTGTGCTTACACCTACAGTTGAGCAACCTGTGGGTATTGCATTAAAGGGCAATCCAACATTTATTTTAAGTTCATTGGCTTGACGGCAGAAAAATAAGATAAACAGAATGGCAAAAGTTTGAAATAAATCAGACCAATAATAAGAAAGTTATGAATGTTTTAAATATGAGGTCACTAAGTCTATGCGAATCTCAAATGGGCAGTTCGGTCAGTAGATTGTGACGTAGTCGTGGATAACTCTCCCGTTTGTCGTGTACACAAATATCGTTAATTTCTGTGTTTCTCCTATCACTTGAGGCGCTATTCATAATGAATTAGGGATAGCATATCACTGTAGGTCCTCTAAAGAGAAACACCTTCCTGAGTCATACATTTGTATTAACAAAAAAATAATTTTAAGTCATTTTGTGTGTTGGAACAATGGGAAAGTTGTCCGCCACTACATTACAGAGACATTACTGATTCAGTCAATCTGAAGAGCCCGTACCTATAATAGTGATTAATACTTTCAAAAAATCATAACTTTCTCAATTTTGTCTGATTTCATTCAATTTTCTACCACTCAACTTCTCTGATTTCCGCATTAATCTAGAGTAGTGTATTGCCGAGGTTAGATTTCCCTTTAAGTCTTAAAAGTTCGAACTTTTGATGAGAGAGCACTTCGGGACCACGTAGCTTTTGGTCTTGCCGAATGATTTAAATTTAATGCCTTATCAAATATTATGCTTTCTAACCCAGATATACAGCTACCTTACTGTACAACAAACCCTTGTCTTAATGGAGGATCGTGCATGGATCATGAGACAGATCTCGATTCCTATATATGTAACTGCACGACGGGTTGGTATGGTGACCAGTGTCAAACAGGTATTGTATTATTACGTGCATACAAACATAACCATATACAACTGTTTTCATATAGCACAAAATCCAGTACAATATTGCACAATGCGCTTTACATAAGTAATTAATTATAAACAGACAAACATGACAGACTCGTATGATAGTTCTGTTGGATAATTTCCTATAAGATTTCAGCCGATATATCATATGTCTTTTCACTTTATTTTTCTGTGATTTTCTGTGATTTATTTTTGAAAGTTCTATAAATAATACAAATCAAACTAAATATACAGTATAAAATATTTTGCTTGATTCTTTATATTTTCTGGATAATTTAGATATCAATGAATGCGAAATGTCTTCATCAATGTGTGGAGACGGCAATGGGACCTGTGTTAATACTGACGGATCATTCTACTGTGACTGCATGGAAGGCTTGGGAGGAGACTTATGTGATGTACAAGGTAATGATATTAATAATATCAGCGGACCCAGAGGTAGGCCGAATCCCCCACCTCCCTTTAAAAAATAGTGCATCTGGGATTTTTTTTTTAAATTAACGTTCTAGGGAAAGATCATCTCGACCCTGCCTTTCTGAAAATTCTTGAGCCGCCCTAAATATCTTAATATATCACTTTATCATCACTCGTATCATAACAGTAACGGGGAAAACATTGGTGACGGCCTTGTTCATATCATTATGTACAGCGTATTATTAGTGGCATTTGTAATGATTTAAGATACATAAGTGATACATGTATATAAGATATGAATTGGTGAATACGTGACTACGTAAAGCTTATGGAACAAAATTATAATCTACTAGGGTTAGAGATAAGGTATTTTCTATTAAACGATCAATCAATGACATCTTCAATGACAAATGAAAGGATTTAGAAAACGTAGAGATCACACCTACTATAATCACCGAGCATTATCTCAGTGCCACGTCTGCAGTATGACGTGTTCTAATACCTAATATCTATCTTTCAGTTTTATGTGTGTACCCTATCTTATCTCGACTCATTTTCTTTTTTTGCTTCATCATAGCTGCAAGCTCTGCATTATCTTCTGGTAAGTTGTCTTCATGATATTTTTTTTATTATAACAAACAAATTCATTATAAGCAGCGGTATTCCCGTTATGATATAATGTACGTGATGTTTCAATGAAGAAGGAATAAAAAAATAGTCTAAAATCAAAATATGATTTTGCCTCAACAGTTACAAGTTGCTATTTCGTTCAATTTGTTTTATTCCATCGTTTGATTCTAAGTTTGGCTCTATATGATAAACTTCTTTCTTTGTGTCTTTATTTTTGTTCATTACTATTTTAATATATTATTCATTGTAAAATCATTCTTCATTGCGTGGTCTACCATTGTTGAAGAGAAAACATGTTCAGTTTAACTTGTGGCACAACGTAGTGAATTGTTGATATCATAGCAATTGTAAAAAGGGATATGGCGCTTGAAAATATCTCTGGATATATTTACAGTATACAAAATCCATTTGATTTTTTTTCTGATTTGAGATTTTTCGGTAATCTGAATGATCAGTTCATATCATTGATTTCATTACAGACCAGATCATCATAATTGGAGCCGTCGCAGGAGGTCTTCTGTTAATCGTCATTGTCATCGGAATTTGCGCTTGTATTTGTTCAAGGTATATAACTGCCCCTTTCTTGTCCCCTGTTATAATGTCAGTATGTATTTTGGTTTGTAATTGTGAGCTTCTATTTTGAGTTTTGTGCTAATTAAGGCTTGCGGATTTGTGAAAACAAAATATTTACAAATGACACCTTGATCCCCCTTTTGACTGCCCCAAGTTTGTAGGATATTGTCCTATTTTGTGCTAAGTGTATCTTTCAAAATATTAAGGTACATTATGCGTAATAATGTAGGCAATAACTTGATCATTTCATGTTGTGAGAACACTAAGTCTTACTTCATTGATTGATATTATATTTGTACATGATTTCGTATTATCTCATTGCGATTTGTATATAGAAATTCAGCTTCAAAGAGAGGGAATACCCGAGATCATATCGACGGGCTGGGGCAGTCCAGACCACCTGGCATATCACACCAAAATCCCGCGTACGAGCCCGATTATACCTCACCTTCCGAACCACCTCCAGAATACGAACCGATGGACAAACTTCCTTCACCTCCTTCATCGGTTAGGTTATCACCGGATAATGCCTATGAAATCCCCGCTGCGGCCATACGAAGCTCTGCGTCAATTGCAACTAATGGATATTTACGGCCTATGGATGCCGGTGTATCACCGGGTCTTGAAAAGAAGGATATTCCGGATTATCAGAACGATTTGTCAACCAATGCAGACACGGATTCGAGTCACTATCTGCCAATGGATGAAGGGAGGAATAGCGCTCATGCAGGAGGAAACGATGAATATCATATTTATGAGGCACTACCAGATGATGCTCTGTATGATGAACTAACCCAATAAGAGACTCATTAATAAAACGAATAACATCAACTCAGTCCTGTTCTCGTGATTCACAGTCTGTTGAAGAGATCAGACTCTGTCTGAAACTTTATAATTTGATGCGAGCAACAGATTGTTGAAAATATTTTCAAGAACACAAATTGGACGTTCCTTGAGTACAATGTCCTCTATTAATTTTGTTAGAGCCCCTCTGAAATGTTGGGAGCCCCACAAATTTGATGGCAAACTTTCACTTAAATTGCAAGGATTTTTAAAACAAATGTGTTTGAAGTCGAATATTGATGAAAGCATACAAACTTTAGGTTTTCTGCATACAGCAGAAAACCCAAATCATGTATTCTTTTATCAATATGTGTCTTCAAACACATTTTTTTATTTGGGGAACTTTGCAGAAGTGTGTCTTAAATGACATCCTCTTTCACATTATGGTACAATTTAAGTGAAATTTTGCCATTAAATCTTTGGCGAATTTGGGGCTCCCAACACTTTAGAGGGGCTTTAACTTCCAGATTTTGGAAGAAGTGTGAATGAGACAGAATAATGAATGAGTAAATAGTTGATGAAGTTTAGTGGAGAAAGAAGTTGTAATTATTAATGAAGAACAGAATGAGAGAGAAACAATCACTCTTCTTCCATCTCTTTCTTCTTGGCAATAAATCATTGTAGACTTTATCAGACTAAAGACCGGCATGAAAACATTGTAGACTTTATCAGACCAAAAACCGGCATAAAATCATTGTTCATTTTCATTTTTCTTGGTACTTTCGGATAGATGATTTAAACGAAACATATCCAGATGAGATTACAAAATAGGCAACATATATAGGAAAGACTGAAAAATAAATGACGGGGGGAGGGGGTATCGGAGGGGGATAAACTGATATTTAGATCTCCCACTTTTTTTAATGGTAAACAGTCTTATCAGTCTCCTATTTCAAATATATTTTATATTGATGTGATTGTATAACTATTCCATGTATTATTTACTTTTTATCTTTTAATGATTATCTAGAATTAGACAAGCAATACGAAAGAATTTATTTTAAAACATGTGCTAAAATTAACTTTTTATAGTCCTCTCCCATACATTTCTGTATGTTTCAATGAAGGAAGGTGAAACTTATTTATCTCTTTATTCATTTTTGTTGTTGTATATATTGTGCAATTGCGACCAATTGCCAGTTCAGGTATCAACAGATTATTGTTGACAGCTGGTCACACCAGCGCGGCGGTTACTGCAAGGAGAGCCCCAAATTGGCCAATCAAATTAGTTCGCTGCTGCTCAGATGACGTTGTATGTATCACTAATTTTAAAAAAAGTAACTAAATATTTCTAACACATGTATAACATAAGAAATTTGTGGAGCACACAAGGTAATAGCAGGAAAGTGTACACTTATATCGGAAAAGGGCAACATTGCATGACACGAACGAAAAAAAAAGTAAAAGCGAGCATGACCCTACCAGAATTTTAAAAAAATGTAAAGAAAAGGGAAATAAGCACCGTTCTCCTAGGATGAACTCCAGCCAGCTCATAAATCACAAGTGCTCCGCTTGATTCACCTATAATTACCCTAGACATATACAGGAAGGCGTAATTATTTATAATTTACAATGACTAGACATCTGTATGTCCAGAATATTTGATTCGCAATTGTAAATACATGTACTTGTTATGCAATCAAAACATATTAGTTAAAGACTGTATAAATTTACCAATGTGGATTGGGTAGAGGAACGATTCATTTTCGAAACAACAACAACAAAAAGAAAGAATTTTCATTGAAATTTGTACAGAAATCTATTTATAATTTTTTATGTAATCAATGTTGTAAAGATATTCAGATATAATCCATTCATTACTTATAATAATTATACAACTATGCAAAATTTACCAAATCAATGAGAGAAAGATGTGAAAAAGTGAAATTATACATTTAAAGAGAGATTGATAGAGAGAGAGAGAGAGAGAAAGGGAGGGAGAGGGAGAGAGAGAGAGAGAGAGAGAGAGGGAGAGGAGTTCCTATTTGTGGATTATGTGGAAAGAATCTCATAATACACTTAATTTGTACAACTCGTTTATTGATCTTTTATAATATAATGGTAAAATTGAAAACAATAAATGTCCTACTCAAATGTAAGTATGAACAGGGTTGTTGCATCTTTTTGTTTGTTTCACTGATCATTTTTGAATAAGAAAGTGTCATGCAGCTCCCTGAGAATATGAAAAAAATGTTTGATAATTATGGTCTATTCCGGACTCCACAATAAGTGAAAATTGACCGTTAGTAGATCTAATTTTAGGTTGCCGAAAGTCCAGCTTTTATCCCCCGAAATGAAGCAAAATCTATATTTGTGTGCTTGTGTCCTCGCAGTCTAGTACCTGGCAAATCCAGCATAGGACGACCAAGCCGGTGTATGTGCCCTCCCCTCCGTTTGGACCCCCCATCTCAATCCCGAGAAAACAAACACAGCTTGAAATAGGTATTAAGATTCCAATTAAATACCGTAGTTATACTTTGTAGAAGGCGAAACATAAGGCTGCTCCAAATTGTCAAAATATCCTATATTCAGTGATATTTGCAGATTGAAATGAGAAGACTTTTAAAAATTCACCCCCTATTTATCATGAAGAAAACATGTCGATTTTTGCAACATCACTTTTTGTACCATTTCAAGTTGCATATTGGTAAAAATAATACTCCCATTACGTCATTCCAAGGATAATTTTTTAACTTTGGAATTAACGAAATTGTGTTCCCGTATTTGGCAGCTCGGCTATAACCAGGGTAATATGTGTAAAGCGCCATAAGCGTCAGAGCCTGGCGGATACCGGCGCTTTACAAATATCCATATCATTATTATTATTACATAATATACACAGTCAGTTAACAACTGAAATATTTCATACCCTTACCACGTTTTGTAGATTTTTAAAGTTTGTGAAAAGTTTGTGAGATTTGAAAGGATAAAGATAACTACATGTATCTACTCCTTAACTCGCTTCGATATTGCATTCGGATAAAGCAGAATGAGCCGAATACGTTTCCTTTGGTGACCGATTTGGTCTTTTAAAAACTCGCCATCTTATGAGATCATCATGGCTCGATCTGGTAGCCAGTTTGGCCTTCTTACTTCTTTAAATTACACTATTTAGCAAAGATGGGCCGCAGATCATGTCATCCCTTTGAAATAAATCAACCTGATCAAGGCACAAAAATATACAACCAGAGCGCAAAATCTGAAAGAGTGCGACGTCCAAACAGTATCGGATCTTTCATAGATTTACAGCAGGCAATATTCTATCTTATATAAGTAATTTTAAATCAGCTTCAATTACGTCATTTTACATACGCCTACCCGGCATGCATCGCCAGCGGATGGTTATTTTCTCGTCAATATCTTTACTCGGTTTGAATATCTATAGTGCCCTATACCGTCATAATGTCATTGTGTTTCGTAATTATCATCGTGTCCAACTTTGATTTTGTTGTTGTTCATGCTTTTATCGAGAGAGGAGAGCAACGCAATCTTCTCTTACACTTGAGACTACAATAATTTAAGAGAACAAATGGACAAACACACGAGCCTTTTGTCATTCTCAACTCACTTTTTATCTCTTTATTCAGGGATGACAAACAAATCATACGATTTCGTAAAGCAACTGCTCGAGGAGCATTTGGGCGATGGTATAATTATCAACACCGTCGTCATCCACTGCGCAGAATGACAAGTCCATTGTGCTGCCGTTGGTCTCTTCGAATAGATCCCACGTGAAGTCCGATAGTTCAGATACGGTAATAAAACTCGACATATCGTCATCATCGTCGCTCTCATCGAATAGCGAAGACCAGTCAGAGATAGAACTCAAGCTGTCGTCATCATAGCCGTCATCGTCAGACACGGCTGAAGCAATGACCAATTGGGGTTTGGTGTCGATGTTGCAATCCTCTTCAACTTCTTCGTAGTTGGATGCTCCACTTGCAAGGTGGAACTGCAAGATAAAAGAAGGGAAAGAGAGTGAAGAGCTGATTTATGCTTGTGAATGAACCACTCGATTTCCAGTAAAAATAACAAAGGGAACTCGAAAGTCCATTCTTGTCTGGAATCAACACACAAACAATGTACAATTTTGCAGTATATTCTGTATATTGTTTACACTACTAGGCGTGGCATTGATTATTGAAACAATTTTAAAGAGGATTCGACTTTTGGTAGTGTTCGAAACGATTTACTCACCAATGCAATATCATCAACTGTCACTGCGACTGGACGTTCGTCATCAGTAAATGCTGTAAACAATAATGAGAATATCGTAATGTCGATCTCTTAGCCGCAAATCGCTTTTCGCTCATTGTCTTCTTACAAAATCATCGTTTCTTGTTTTTCAAATGACACGACCTCCATCTCGTTTAAGTGGGCATAAACATACAAGATTTCGTTAAACACCGATTCCACCC
This sequence comes from Mesocentrotus franciscanus, assembly GCA_037976565.1. Lineage (NCBI taxonomy): Eukaryota > Metazoa > Echinodermata > Echinoidea > Camarodonta > Strongylocentrotidae > Mesocentrotus > Mesocentrotus franciscanus. The sequence goes on along the minus strand of CP137672.1, from coordinate 16,736,751 downwards.
GCCGACCCCTCCCCCTCCCCCCTTATTCGTTGAGAATTCATCTTTATATTCGAGAATGCCATCTATCTCATTCATTTATTTACCTCGAACGCAGCAGCATAATTTTCGAAAACCTTTGGTCACTGTCTTTCTGAATCGACCAAAGAATCGACGCCTTCTCTTAGATTGATTTGGCATTGTGAAGCAAGCAAGATGTACAGACATCTGGATGCGAGGGAGTTCAATAAAGAATGAAGCATTAGCAACGCATTTTCTTGAAATGTAAACATACCGGCGCGTAACGCATTATGATGTCACGCGAGTCCGGAGATTGCTTGGTTACTGCGCGCTGATTGAATGAAAGTTTGCGCGACGCGCAGGTATCATTGTGAAGTCACATCTTTAAAGCTTGAGAGTTTACGCATTGACCCATATTAGTGGAGGCGCGGGCCTTTGGACGCGGGAAAGCATTATGTCGTCACTTCTTTTTAACGCTTGTCAGATTGCGCGTCGCTGTAATACTTGGGGCCTTTGGGTGCAGGAGAGCATTGTGACGTCACATCTTTTTAACGCTTGTAAAGATAGCTCTTTGCATGCATGCCAGCGCTGTTTTTATTTTTTCGAGGGGTTGAACAGTTCATGTTCTAACTGACAAAACTATGTTTTAAAGCTAGTAAAGAGGGTGCATTCCCAGATCACCAGAGGGCCTAGGGGGGGGCAGGGGGAGGTGTGTTGGCATTGTGGAGAGTTGAAAGGATAAAGATAACTACATGTATCTACTCTCCTTAACTCGCTTCGATATTGCATTCGGATAAAGCAGAATGAGCCGAATACGTTTCCTTTGGTGACCGATTTGGTCTTTTAAAAACTCGCCATCTTATGAGATCATCATGGCTCGATCTGGTAGCCAGTTTGGCCTTCTTACTTCTTTAAAGTACACTATTTAGCAAAGATGGGCCGCAGATCATGTCATCCCTTTGAAATAAATCAACCTGATCAAGGCACAAAAATATACAACCAGAGCGCAAAATCTGAAAAGGTGCGACGTCCAAACAGTATCGGATCTTTCATAGATTTACAGCAGGCAATATTCTATCTTATATAAGTAATTTTAAATCAGCTTCAATTACGTCATTTTACATACGCCTGTCCGGCATGCATCACCAGCGGATGGTTATTTCTCGTCAATATCTTTACTCGGTTTGAATATCTATAGTGCCCTATACCGTCATAATGTCATTGTGTTTCGTAATTATCATCGTGTCCAACTTTGATTTTGTTGTTGTTCATGCTTTTATCGAGAGAGGAGAGCAAAACAATCTTCTCTTACACTTGAGACTACAATAATTCAAGAGAATAAATGGACAAACACACGAGCCTTTTGTCATTCTCAACTCACTTTTTATCTCTTTATTCAGGGATGACAAACAAATCATACGATTTCGTAAAGCAACTGCTCGAGGAGCATTTGGGCGATGGTATAATTATCAACACCGTCGTCATCCACTGCGCAGAATGACAAGTCCATTGTGCTGCCGTTGGTCTCTTCGAATAGATCCCACGTGAAGTCCGATAGTTCGGATACGGTAGTAAAACTCGACATATCGTCATCATCGTCGCTCTCATCGAATAGCGAAGACCAGTAAGAGATAGAACTCAAGCTGTCGTCATCATAGCCATCATCGTCAGACACGGCTGAAGCAATGACCAATTGGGGTTTGGTGTCGATGTTGCAATCCTCTTCATCAGTAGATGCTGTAAACAATAATGAGAATATCGTAATGTCGATCTCTTAGCCGCACATCGCTTTTCGCTCATTCTTTGTCTTCTTACAAAATCATCGTTTCTTGTTTTTTTCAAATGACACGACCTCCATCTCGATTAAGTGGGCATATACATACAATATTTCGTTAAACACCGATTCCACCCGCTGACCCCGACCCCTCCCCCCCCCCTTATTCGTTGAGAATTCATCTTTATATTCGAGAATGCCATCTATCTCATTCATTTATTTACCTCGAACGCAGCAGCATAATTTTCGAAAACCTTTGGTCACTGTCTTTCTGAATCGACCAAAGAATCGACGCCTTCTCTTAGATTGATTTGGCATTGTGAAGCAAGCAAGATGTACAGACATCTGGATGCGAGGGAGTTCAATAAAGAATGAAGCATTAGCAACGCATTTTCTTGAAATGTAAACATACCGGCGCGTAACGCATTATGATGTCACGCGAGTCCGGAGATTGCTTGGTTACTGCGCGCTGATTGATGAAAGTTTGCGCGACGCGCAGGTATCATTGTGAAGTCACATCTTTAAAGCTTGGAGAGTTTACGCATTGAACCATATAATATTAGTGGAGGCGCGGGCCTTTGGACGCGGAAAAGCATTATGTCGTCACATCTTTTTAACGCTTGTCAGATTGCGCGTCGCTGTAATACTTGGGGCCTTTGGGTGCAGGAGAGCATTGTGACGTCACATCTTTTAAACGCTTGTAAAGATAGCTCTTTGCATGCATGCCCTGTATAGCGCTGTTTTGATTTTTTCGAGGGGGGGTTGAACAATTCATGCTTCTAACTGACAAAACTATGTTTTAAAGCTAGTAAAGAGGGTGCATTCCCAGATCACCGGAGGGCCTAGGAGGGGGCAGGGGAGGTGTGTTGGCATTGTGGAGAGTTGAAAGGATAAAGATAACTACATGTATCTACTCTCCTTAACTCGCTTCGATATTGCATTCGGATAAAGCAGAATGAGCCGAATACGTTTCCTTTGGTGACCGATTTGGTCTTTTAAAAACTCGCCATCTTATGAGATCATCATGGCTCGATCTGGTAGCCAGTTTGGCCTTCTTACTTCTTTAAATTACACTATTTAGCAAAGATGGGCCGCAGATCATGTCATCCCTTTGAAATAAATCAACCTGATCAAGGCACAAAAATATACAACCAGAGCGCAAAATCTGAAAGAGTGCGACGTCCAAACAGTATCGGATCTTTCATAGATTTACAGCAGGCAATATTCTATCTTATATAAGTAATTTTAAATCAGCTTCAATTACGTCATTTTACATACGCCTGTCCGGCATGCATCACCAGCGGATGGTTATTTTCTCGTCAATATCTTTACTCGGTTTGAATATCTATAGTGCCCTATACCGTCATAATGTCATTGTGTTTCGTAATTATCATCGTGTCCAACTTTGATTTTGTTGTTGTTCATGCTTTTATCGAGAGAGGAGAGCAACACAATCTTCTCTTACACTTGAGACTACAATAATTTAAGAGAACAAATGGACAAACACACGAGCCTTTTGTCATTCTCAACTCACTTTTTATCTCTTTATTCAGGGATGACAAACAAATCATACGATTTCGTAAAGCAACTGCTCGAGGAGCATTTGGGCGATGGTATAATTATCAACACCGTCGTCATCCACTGCGCAGAATGACAAGTCCATTGTGCTGCCGTTGGTCTCTTCGAATAGATCCCACGTGAAGTCCGATAGTTCAGATACGGTAGTAAAACTCGACATATCGTCATCATCGTCGCTCTCATCGAATAGCGAAGACCAGTCAGAGATAGAACTCAAGCTGTCGTCATCATAGCCGTCATCGTCAGACACGGCTGAAGCAATGACCAATTGGGGTTTGGTGTCGATGTTGCAATCCTCTTCAACTTCTTCGTAGTTGGATGCTCCACTTGCAAGGTGGAACTGCAAGATAAAAGAAGGGAAAGAGAGTGAAGAGCTGAATTATGCTTGAGAATGAACCACTCGATTTCCAGTAAAAATAACAAAGGGAACTCGAAAGTCCATTCTTGTCTGGAATCAACACACAAACAGTGTACAATTTTGCAGTATATTCTGTCTATTGTTTACACTACTAGGCGTGGCATTGATTATTGAAACAATTTTAAAGAGGATTCGACTTTTGGTAGTGTTCGAAACGATTTACTCACCAATGCAATATCATCAACTGTCACTGCGACTGGACGTTCGTCATCAGTAGATGCTGTAAACAATAATGAGAATATCGTAATGTCGATCTCTTAGCCGCACATCGCTTTTCGCTCATTCTTTGTCTTCTTACAAAATCATCGTTTCTTGTTTTTCAAATGACACGACCTCCATCTCGTTTAAGTGGGCATATACATACAAGATTTCGTTAAACACCGATTCCACCCGCCGACCCCTCCCCCTCCCCCCTTATTCGTTGAGAATTCATCTTTATATTCGAGAATGCCATCTATCTCATTCATTTATTTACCTCGAACGCAGCAGCATAATTTTCGAAAACCTTTGGTCACTGTCTTTCTGAATCGACCAAAGAATCGACGCCTTCTCTTAGATTGATTTGGCATTGTGAAGCAAGCAAGATGTACAGACATCTGGATGCGAGGGAGTTCAATAAAGAATGAAGCATTAGCAACGCATTTTCTTGAAATGTAAACATACCGGCGCGTAACGCATTATGATGTCACGCGAGTCCGGAGATTGCTTGGTTACTGCGCGCTGATTGAATGAAAGTTTGCGCGACGCGCAGGTATCATTGTGAAGTCACATCTTTAAAGCTTGGAGAGTTTACGCATTGAACCATATAATATTAGTGGAGGCGCGGGCCTTTGGACGCGGAAAAGCATTATGTCGTCACATCTTTTTAACGCTTGTCAGATTGCGCGTCGCTGTAATACTTGGGGCCTTTGGGTGCAGGAGAGCATTGTGACGTCACATCTTTTAAACGCTTGTAAAGATAGCTCTTTGCATGCATGCCCTGTATAGCGCTGTTTTGATTTTTTCGAGGGGTTGAACAATTCATGCTTCTAACTGACAAAACTATGTTTTAAAGCTAGTAAAGAGGGTGCATTCCCAGATCACCGGAGGGCCTAGGAGGGGGCAGGGGAGGTGTGTTGGCATTGTGGAGAGTTGAAAGGATAAAGATAACTACATGTATCTACTCTCCTTAACTCGCTTCGATATTGCATTCGGATAAAGCAGAATGAGCCGAATACGTTTCCTTTGGTGACCGATTTGGTCTTTTAAAAACTCGCCATCTTATGAGATCATCATGGCTCGATCTGGTAGCCAGTTTGGCCTTCTTACTTCTTTAAATTACACTATTTAGCAAAGATGGGCCGCAGATCATGTCATCCCTTTGAAATAAATCAACCTGATCAAGGCACAAAAATATACAACCAGAGCGCAAAATCTGAAAGAGTGCGACGTCCAAACAGTATCGGATCTTTCATAGATTTACAGCAGGCAATATTCTATCTTATATAAGTAATTTTAAATCAGCTTCAATTACGTCATTTTACATACGCCTGTCCGGCATGCATCACCAGCGGATGGTTATTTTCTCGTCAATATCTTTACTCGGTTTGAATATCTATAGTGCCCTATACCGTCATAATGTCATTGTGTTTCGTAATTATCATCGTGTCCAACTTTGATTTTGTTGTTGTTCATGCTTTTATCGAGAGAGGAGAGCAACGCAATCTTCTCTTACACTTGAGACTACAATAATTTAAGAGAACAAATGGACAAACACACGAGCCTTCTGTCATTCTCAACTCACTTTTTATCTCTTTATTCAGGGATGACAAACAAATCATACGATTTCGTAAAGCAACTGCTCGAGGAGCATTTGGGCGATGGTATAATTATCAACACCGTCGTCATCCACTGCGCAGAATGACAAGTCCATTGTGCTGCCGTTGGTCTCTTCGAATAGATCCCACGTGAAGTCCGATAGTTCAGATACGGTAATAAAACTCGACATATCGTCATCATCGTCGCTCTCATCGAATAGCGAAGACCAGTCAGAGATAGAACTCAAGCTGTCGTCATCATAGCCGTCATCGTCAGACACGGCTGAAGCAATGACCAATTGGGGTTTGGTGTCGATGTTGCAATCCTCTTCAACTTCTTCGTAGTTGGATGCTCCACTTGCAAGGTGGAACTGCAAGATAAAAGAAGGGAAAGAGAGTGAAGAGCTGATTTATGCTTGTGAATGAACCACTCGATTTCCAGTAAAAATAACAAAGGGAACTCGAAAGTCCATTCTTGTCTGGAATCAACACACAAACAATGTACAATTTTGCAGTATATTCTGTATATTGTTTACACTACTAGGCGTGGCATTGATTATTGAAACAATTTTAAAAGAGGATTCGACTTTTGGTAGTGTTCGAAACGATTTACTCACCAATGCAATATCATCAACTGTCACTGCGACTGGACGTTCGTCATCAGTAAATGCTGTAAACAATAATGAGAATATCGTAATGTCGATCTCTTAGCCGCAAATCGCTTTTCGCTCATTGTCTTCTTACAAAATCATCGTTTCTTGTTTTTCAAATGACACGACCTCCATCTCGTTTAAGTGGGCATAAACATACAAGATTTCGTTAAACACCGATTCCACCCGCCGACCCCTCCCCCTCCCCCCTTATTCGTTGAGAATTCATCTTTATATTCGAGAATGCCATCTATCTCATTCATTTATTTACCTCGAACGCAGCAGCATAATTTTCGAAAACCTTTGGTCACTGTCTTTCTGAATCGACCAAAGAATCGACGCCTTCTCTTAGATTGATTTGGCATTGTGAAGCAAGCAAGATGTACAGACATCTGGATGCGAGGGAGTTCAATAAAGAATGAAGCATTAGCAACGCATTTTCTTGAAATGTAAACATACCGGCGCGTAACGCATTATGATGTCACGCGAGTCCGGAGATTGCTTGGTTACTGCGCGCTGATTGAATGAAAGTTTGCGCGACGCGCAGGTATCATTGTGAAGTCACATCTTTAAAGCTTGGAGAGTTTACGCATTGAACCATATAATATTAGTGGAGGCGCGGGCCTTTGGACGCGGAAAAGCATTATGTCGTCACATCTTTTTAACGCTTGTCAGATTGCGCGTCGCTGTAATACTTGGGGCCTTTGGGTGCAGGAGAGCATTGTGACGTCACATCTTTTAAACGCTTGTAAAGATAGCTCTTTGCATGCATGCCCTGTATAGCGCTGTTTTGATTTTTTCGAGGGGTTGAACAATTCATGCTTCTAACTGACAAAACTATGTTTTAAAGCTAGTAAAGAGGGTGCATTCCCAGATCACCGGAGGGCCTAGGAGGGGGCAGGGGAGGTGTGTTGGCATTGTGGAGAGTTGAAAGGATAAAGATAACTACATGTATCTACTCTCCTTAACTCGCTTCGATATTGCATTCGGATAAAGCAGAATGAGCCGAATACGTTTCCTTTGGTGACCGATTTGGTCTTTTAAAAACTCGCCATCTTATGAGATCATCATGGCTCGATCTGGTAGCCAGTTTGGCCTTCTTAATTCTTTTAAGTACACTATTTAGCAAAGATGGGCCGCAGATCATGTCATCCCTTTGAAATAAATCAACCTGATCAAGGCACAAAAATATACAACCAGAGCGCAAAATCTGAAAGAGTGCGACGTCCAAACAGTATCGGATCTTTCATAGATTTACAGCAGGCAATATTCTATCTTATATAAGTAATTTTAAATCAGCTTCAATTACGTCATTTTACATACGCCTGTCCGGCATGCATCACCAGCGGATGGTTATTTTCTCGTCAATATCTTTACTCGGTTTGAATATCTATAGTGCCCTATACCGTCATAATGTCATTGTGTTTCGTAATTATCATCGTGTCCAACTTTGATTTTGTTGTTGTTCATGCTTTTATCGAGAGAGGAGAGCAACGCAATCTTCTCTTACACTTGAGACTACAATAATTTAAGAGAACAAATGGACAAACACACGAGCCTTCTGTCATTCTCAACTCACTTTTTATCTCTTTATTCAGGGATGACAAACAAATCATACGATTTCGTAAAGCAACTGCTCGAGGAGCATTTGGGCGATGGTATAATTATCAACACCGTCGTCATCCACTGCGCAGAATGACAAGTCCATTGTGCTGCCGTTGGTCTCTTCGAATAGATCCCACGTGAAGTCCGATAGTTCAGATACGGTAATAAAACTCGACATATCGTCATCATCGTCGCTCTCATCGAATAGCGAAGACCAGTCAGAGATAGAACTCAAGCTGTCGTCATCATAGCCGTCATCGTCAGACACGGCTGAAGCAATGACCAATTGGGGTTTGGTGTCGATGTTGCAATCCTCTTCAACTTCTTCGTAGTTGGATGCTCCACTTGCAAGGTGGAACTGCAAGATAAAAGAAGGGAAAGAGAGTGAAGAGCTGATTTATGCTTGTGAATGAACCACTCGATTTCCAGTAAAAATAACAAAGGGAACTCGAAAGTCCATTCTTGTCTGGAATCAACACACAAACAATGTACAATTTTGCAGTATATTCTGTATATTGTTTACACTACTAGGCGTGGCATTGATTATTGAAACAATTTTAAAAGAGGATTCGACTTTTGGTAGTGTTCGAAACGATTTACTCACCAATGCAATATCATCAACTGTCACTGCGACTGGACGTTCGTCATCAGTAAATGCTGTAAACAATAATGAGAATATCGTAATGTCGATCTCTTAGCCGCAAATCGCTTTTCGCTCATTGTCTTCTTACAAAATCATCGTTTCTTGTTTTCAAATGACACGACCTCCATCTCGTTTAAGTGGGCATAAACATAC
>CP137672.1:16530595-16727637 GCA_037976565.1 Mesocentrotus franciscanus | reverse complement strand
ATCTTTATATTCGAGAATGCCATCTATCTCATTCATTTATTTACCTCGAACGCAGCATAATTTTCGAAAACCTTTGGTCACTGTCTTTCTGAATCGACCAAAGAATCGACGCCTTCTCTTAGATTGATTTGGCATTGTGAAGCAAGCAAGATGTACAGACATCTGGATGCGAGGGGAGTTCAATAAAGAATGAAGCATTAGCAACGCATTTTCTTGAAATGTAAACATACCGGCGCGTAACGCATTATGATGTCACGCGAGTCCGGAGATTGCTTGGTTACTGCGCGCTGATTGGATGAAAGTTTGCGCGACGCGCAGGTATCATTGTGAAGTCACATCTTTAAAGCTTGGAGTGTTTACGCATTGAACCATATAATATTAGTGGAGGCGCGGGCCTTTGGACGCGGAAAGCATTATGTCGTCACATCTTTTAACGCTTGTCAGATTGCGCGTCGCTGTAATACTTGGGGCCTTTGGGTGCAGGAGAGCATTGTGACGTCACATCTTTAAACGCTTGTAAAGATAGCTCTTTGCATGCATGCCCTGTATAGCGCTGTTTTGATTTTTTCGAGGGGGTTGAACAATTCATGCTTCTAACTGACAAAACTATGTTTTAAAGCTAGTAAAGAGGGTGCATTCCCAGATCACCGGAGGGCCTAGGAGGGGGCAGGGGAGGTGTGTTGGCATTGTGGAGAGTTGAAAGGATAAAGATAACTACATGTATCTACTCTCCTTAACTCGCTTCGATATTGCATTCGGATAAAGCAGAATGAGCCGAATACGTTTCCTTTGGTGACCGATTTGGTCTTTAAAAACTCGCCATCTTATGAGATCATCATGGCTCGATCTGGTAGCCAGTTTGGCCTTCTTACTTCTTTAAATTACACTATTTAGCAAAGATGGGCCGCAGATCATGTCATCCCTTTGAAATAAATCAACCTGATCAAGGCACAAAAATATACAACCAGAGCGCAAAATCTGAAAGAGTGCGACGTCCAAACAGTATCGGATCTTTCATAGATTTACAGCAGGCAATATTCTATCTTATATAAGTAATTTTAAATCAGCTTCAATTACGTCATTTTACATACGCCTGTCCGGCATGCATCACCAGCGGATGGTTATTTCTCGTCAATATCTTTACTCGGTTTGAATATCTATAGTGCCCTATACCGTCATAATGTCATTGTGTTTCGTAATTATCATCGTGTCCAACTTTGATTTTGTTGTTGTTCATGCTTTTATCGAGAGAGGAGAGCAACGCAATCTTCTCTTACACTTGAGACTACAATAATTTAAGAGAACAAATGGACAAACACACGAGCCTTTTGTCATTCTCAACTCACTTTTTATCTCTTTATTCAGGGATGACAAACAAATCATACGATTTCGTAAAGCAACTGCTCGAGGAGCATTTGGGCGATGGTATAATTATCAACACCGTCGTCATCCACTGCGCAGAATGACAAGTCCATTGTGCTGCCGTTGGTCTCTTCGAATAGATCCCACGTGAAGTCCGATAGTTCAGATACGGTAATAAAACTCGACATATCGTCATCATCGTCGCTCTCATCGAATAGCGAAGACCAGTCAGAGATAGAACTCAAGCTGTCGTCATCATAGCCGTCATCGTCAGACACGGCTGAAGCAATGACCAATTGGGGTTTGGTGTCGATGTTGCAATCCTCTTCAACTTCTTCGTAGTTGGATGCTCCACTTGCAAGGTGGAACTGCAAGATAAAAGAAGGGAAAGAGAGTGAAGAGCTGATTTATGCTTGTGAATGAACCACTCGATTTCCAGTAAAAATAACAAAGGGAACTCGAAAGTCCATTCTTGTCTGGAATCAACACACAAACAATGTACAATTTTGCAGTATATTCTGTATATTGTTTACACTACTAGGCGTGGCATTGATTATTGAAACAATTTTAAAAGAGGATTCGACTTTTGGTAGTGTTCGAAACGATTTACTCACCAATGCAATATCATCAACTGTCACTGCGACTGGACGTTCGTCATCAGTAAATGCTGTAAACAATAATGAGAATATCGTAATGTCGATCTCTTAGCCGCAAATCGCTTTTCGCTCATTGTCTTCTTACAAAATCATCGTTTCTTGTTTTTCAAATGACACGACCTCCATCTCGTTTAAGTGGGCATAAACATACAAGATTTCGTTAAACACCGATTCCACCCGCCGACCCCTCCCCCTCCCCCCTTATTCGTTGAGAATTCATCTTTATATTCGAGAATGCCATCTATCTCATTCATTTATTTACCTCGAACGCAGCAGCATAATTTTCGAAAACCTTTGGTCACTGTCTTTCTGAATCGACCAAAGAATCGACGCCTTCTCTTAGATTGATTTGGCATTGTGAAGCAAGCAAGATGTACAGACATCTGGATGCGAGGAGTTCAATAAAGAATGAAGCATTAGCAACGCATTTTCTTGAAATGTAAACATACCGGCGCGTAACGCATTATGATGTCACGCGAGTCCGGAGATTGCTTGGTTACTGCGCGCTGATTGAATGAAAGTTTGCGCGACGCGCAGGTATCATTGTGAAGTCACATCTTTAAAGCTTGGAGAGTTTACGCATTGAACCATATAATATTAGTGGAGGCGCGGGCCTTTGGACGCGGAAAAGCATTATGTCGTCACATCTTTTTAACGCTTGTCAGATTGCGCGTCGCTGTAATACTTGGGGCCTTTGGGTGCAGGAGAGCATTGTGACGTCACATCTTTTAAACGCTTGTAAAGATAGCTCTTTGCATGCATGCCCTGTATAGCGCTGTTTTGATTTTTTCGAGGGGTTGAACAATTCATGCTTCTAACTGACAAAACTATGTTTTAAAGCTAGTAAAGAGGGTGCATTCCCAGATCACCGGAGGGCCTAGGAGGGGGCAGGGGAGGTGTGTTGGCATTGTGGAGAGTTGAAAGGATAAAGATAACTACATGTATCTACTCTCCTTAACTCGCTTCGATATTGCATTCGGATAAAGCAGAATGAGCCGAATACGTTTCCTTTGGTGACCGATTTGGTCTTTTAAAAACTCGCCATCTTATGAGATCATCATGGCTCGATCTGGTAGCCAGTTTGGCCTTCTTACTTCTTTAAAGTACACTATTTAGCAAAGATGGGCCGCAGATCATGTCATCCCTTTGAAATAAATCAACCTGATCAAGGCACAAAAATATACAACCAGAGCGCAAAATCTGAAAGAGTGCGACGTCCAAACAGTATCGGATCTTTCATAGATTTACAGCAGGCAATATTCTATCTTATATAAGTAATTTTAAATCAGCTTCAATTACGTCATTTTACATACGCCTGTCCGGCATGCATCACCAGCGGATGGTTATTTTCTCGTCAATATCTTTACTCGGTTTGAATATCTATAGTGCCCTATACCGTCATAATGTCATTGTGTTTCGTAATTATCATCGTGTCCAACTTTGATTTTGTTGTTGTTCATGCTTTTATCGAGAGAGGAGAGCAACGCAATCTTCTCTTACACTTGAGACTACAATAATTTAAGAGAACAAATGGACAAACACACGAGCCTTCTGTCATTCTCAACTCACTTTTTATCTCTTTATTCAGGGATGACAAACAAATCATACGATTTCGTAAAGCAACTGCTCGAGGAGCATTTGGGCGATGGTATAATTATCAACACCGTCGTCATCCACTGCGCAGAATGACAAGTCCATTGTGCTGCCGTTGGTCTCTTCGAATAGATCCCACGTGAAGTCCGATAGTTCAGATACGGTAATAAAACTCGACATATCGTCATCATCGTCGCTCTCATCGAATAGCGAAGACCAGTCAGAGATAGAACTCAAGCTGTCGTCATCATAGCCGTCATCGTCAGACACGGCTGAAGCAATGACCAATTGGGGTTTGGTGTCGATGTTGCAATCCTCTTCAACTTCTTCGTAGTTGGATGCTCCACTTGCAAGGTGGAACTGCAAGATAAAAGAAGGGAAAGAGAGTGAAGAGCTGATTTATGCTTGTGAATGAACCACTCGATTTCCAGTAAAAATAACAAAGGGAACTCGAAAGTCCATTCTTGTCTGGAATCAACACACAAACAATGTACAATTTTGCAGTATATTCTGTATATTGTTTACACTACTAGGCGTGGCATTGATTATTGAAACAATTTTAAAAGAGGATTCGACTTTTGGTAGTGTTCGAAACGATTTACTCACCAATGCAATATCATCAACTGTCACTGCGACTGGACGTTCGTCATCAGTAAATGCTGTAAACAATAATGAGAATATCGTAATGTCGATCTCTTAGCCGCAAATCGCTTTTCGCTCATTGTCTTCTTACAAAATCATCGTTTCTTGTTTTTCAAATGACACGACCTCCATCTCGTTTAAGTGGGCATAAACATACAAGATTTCGTTAAACACCGATTCCACCCGCCGACCCCTCCCCCTCCCCCCTTATTCGTTGAGAATTCATCTTTATATTCGAGAATGCCATCTATCTCATTCATTTATTTACCTCGAACGCAGCAGCATAATTTTCGAAAACCTTTGGTCACTGTCTTTCTGAATCGACCAAAGAATCGACGCCTTCTCTTAGATTGATTTGGCATTGTGAAGCAAGCAAGATGTACAGACATCTGGATGCGAGGGAGTTCAATAAAGAATGAAGCATTAGCAACGCATTTTCTTGAAATGTAAACATACCGGCGCGTAACGCATTATGATGTCACGCGAGTCCGGAGATTGCTTGGTTACTGCGCGCTGATTGAATGAAAGTTTGCGCGACGCGCAGGTATCATTGTGAAGTCACATCTTTAAAGCTTGGAGAGTTTACGCATTGAACCATATAATATTAGTGGAGGCGCGGGCCTTTGGACGCGGAAAAGCATTATGTCGTCACATCTTTTTAACGCTTGTCAGATTGCGCGTCGCTGTAATACTTGGGGCCTTTGGGTGCAGGAGAGCATTGTGACGTCACATCTTTTAAACGCTTGTAAAGATAGCTCTTTGCATGCATGCCCTGTATAGCGCTGTTTTGATTTTTTCGAGGGGGGGTTGAACAATTCATGCTTCTAACTGACAAAACTATGTTTTAAAGCTAGTAAAGAGGGTGCATTCCCAGATCACCGGAGGGCCTAGGAGGGGGCAGGGGAGGTGTGTTGGCATTGTGGAGAGTTGAAAGGATAAAGATAACTACATGTATCTACTCTCCTTAACTCGCTTCGATATTGCATTCGGATAAAGCAGAATGAGCCGAATACGTTTCCTTTGGTGACCGATTTGGTCTTTTAAAAACTCGCCATCTTATGAGATCATCATGGCTCGATCTGGTAGCCAGTTTGGCCTTCTTAATTTTTTAAGTACACTATTTAGCAAAGATGGGCCGCAGATCATGTCATCCCTTTGAAATAAATCAACCTGATCAAGGCACAAAAATATACAACCAGAGCGCAAAATCTGAAAGAGTGCGACGTCCAAACAGTATCGGATCTTTCATAGATTTACAGCAGGCAATATTCTATCTTATATAAGTAATTTTAAATCAGCTTCAATTACGTCATTTTACATACGCCTGTCCGGCATGCATCACCAGCGGATGGTTATTTTCTCGTCAATATCTTTACTCGGTTTGAATATCTATAGTGCCCTATACCGTCATAATGTCATTGTGTTTCGTAATTATCATCGTGTCCAACTTTGATTTTGTTGTTGTTCATGCTTTTATCGAGAGAGGAGAGCAACGCAATCTTCTCTTACACTTGAGACTACAATAATTTAAGAGAACAAATGGACAAACACACGAGCCTTCTGTCATTCTCAACTCACTTTTTATCTCTTTATTCAGGGATGACAAACAAATCATACGATTTCGTAAAGCAACTGCTCGAGGAGCATTTGGGCGATGGTATAATTATCAACACCGTCGTCATCCACTGCGCAGAATGACAAGTCCATTGTGCTGCCGTTGGTCTCTTCGAATAGATCCCACGTGAAGTCCGATAGTTCAGATACGGTAATAAAACTCGACATATCGTCATCATCGTCGCTCTCATCGAATAGCGAAGACCAGTCAGAGATAGAACTCAAGCTGTCGTCATCATAGCCGTCATCGTCAGACACGGCTGAAGCAATGACCAATTGGGGTTTGGTGTCGATGTTGCAATCCTCTTCAACTTCTTCGTAGTTGGATGCTCCACTTGCAAGGTGGAACTGCAAGATAAAAGAAGGGAAAGAGAGTGAAGAGCTGATTTATGCTTGTGAATGAACCACTCGATTTCCAGTAAAAATAACAAAGGGAACTCGAAAGTCCATTCTTGTCTGGAATCAACACACAAACAATGTACAATTTTGCAGTATATTCTGTATATTGTTTACACTACTAGGCGTGGCATTGATTATTGAAACAATTTTAAAGAGGATTCGACTTTTGGTAGTGTTCGAAACGATTTACTCACCAATGCAATATCATCAACTGTCACTGCGACTGGACGTTCGTCATCAGTAAATGCTGTAAACAATAATGAGAATATCGTAATGTCGATCTCTTAGCCGCAAATCGCTTTTCGCTCATTGTCTTCTTACAAAATCATCGTTTCTTGTTTTTCAAATGACACGACCTCCATCTCGTTTAAGTGGGCATAAACATACAAGATTTCGTTAAACACCGATTCCACCCGCCGACCCCTCCCCCTCCCCCCTTATTCGTTGAGAATTCATCTTTATATTCGAGAATGCCATCTATCTCATTCATTTATTTACCTCGAACGCAGCAGCATAATTTTCGAAAACCTTTGGTCACTGTCTTTCTGAATCGACCAAAGAATCGACGCCTTCTCTTAGATTGATTTGGCATTGTGAAGCAAGCAAGATGTACAGACATCTGGATGCGAGGGAGTTCAATAAAGAATGAAGCATTAGCAACGCATTTTCTTGAAATGTAAACATACCGGCGCGTAACGCATTATGATGTCACGCGAGTCCGGAGATTGCTTGGTTACTGCGCGCTGATTGAATGAAAGTTTGCGCGACGCGCAGGTATCATTGTGAAGTCACATCTTTAAAGCTTGGAGAGTTTACGCATTGAACCATATAATATTAGTGGAGGCGCGGGCCTTTGGACGCGGAAAAGCATTATGTCGTCACATCTTTTTAACGCTTGTCAGATTGCGCGTCGCTGTAATACTTGGGGCCTTTGGGTGCAGGAGAGCATTGTGACGTCACATCTTTTAAACGCTTGTAAAGATAGCTCTTTGCATGCATGCCCTGTATAGCGCTGTTTTGATTTTTTCGAGGGGTTGAACAATTCATGCTTCTAACTGACAAAACTATGTTTTAAAGCTAGTAAAGAGGGTGCATTCCCAGATCACCGGAGGGCCTAGGAGGGGGGCAGGGGGAGGTGTGTTGGCATTGTGGAGAGTTGAAAGGATAAAGATAACTACATGTATCTACTCTCCTTAACTCGCTTCGATATTGCATTCGGATAAAGCAGAATGAGCCGAATACGTTTCCTTTGGTGACCGATTTGGTCTTTTAAAAACTCGCCATCTTATGAGATCATCATGGCTCGATCTGGTAGCCAGTTTGGCCTTCTTACTTCTTTAAAGTACACTATTTAGCAAAGATGGGCCGCAGATCATGTCATCCCTTTGAAATAAATCAACCTGATCAAGGCACAAAAATATACAACCAGAGCGCAAAATCTGAAAAGTGCGACGTCCAAACAGTATCGGATCTTTCATAGATTTACAGCAGGCAATATTCTATCTTATATAAGTAATTTTAAATCAGCTTCAATTACGTCATTTTACATACGCCTGTCCGGCATGCATCACCAGCGGATGGTTATTTCTCGTCAATATCTTTACTCGGTTTGAATATCTATAGTGCCCTATACCGTCATAATGTCATTGTGTTTCGTAATTATCATCGTGTCCAACTTTGATTTTGTTGTTGTTCATGCTTTTATCGAGAGAGGAGAGCAAAACAATCTTCTCTTACCCTTGAGACTACAATAATTCAAGAGAATAAATTGACACTAGAACACACGAGCCTTTGGTCATTCTCAACTCACTTTTTATTTCTTTATTTAGGGATGACAAACAAATCATACGATTTCGTAAAGCAACTGCTCGAGGAGCATTTGGGCGATGGTATAATTATCGACACCGTCGTCATCCACTGCGTAGAATGACAAGTCCATTGTGCCTTGTTGGTCTCTTCGAATAGATCCCACGTGAAATCTGATAGTTTAGATATATATAGTAGAAAAATATATTAATTCCCAACCCTACATGGAAAATACACAAAAAGCATGATTTGAACTTCACAAACTCTTTCGATTGAAGGCTTGTTCAAATTATGGCGCGGTAAAGTGCCGTGAAGTTTTTTGTTCGTGTAAAAAAATGAAAGGACTTGCGCTGCACATCCGTCATCTGAACGAGCCTTTATTCTCAGCAGCACGTGAAGTGAAGTGAGCGTTTCAAGGTTTTATGGTCATTGTTACGTACTGCTTCTTTAGAAATTATTATAATCATTACAATTTATTCAGCAAGTGTGTCCCCGAATCCCTACATCAGATCAGATATTTTGTCGGTGAAGTCTCAATAATTCTGTTCAACAGAATTATTGCTGATCTTCAGAAATAATTATGTTCAACAGAACTCATCTTATTTCAGAAATATTCACAGTGATCAAACATTAAAACTTCACATTCATATTTGTTTTCTGTAAACCACTCATCATTCCAGAATAATGTCGAATTCCACAATTTATTAAAAGAATAAAGTAGTACTTATATTACGTTGGTTCCTAATTGAATAACATTTCAACCAGACATCATCTCAATAGACCAAAGATTTGTGGAATTAGATTATCCATATATTTTCGGTAAATCGTATATTTTGTCGGCATTTTCATTGACATTGTGTTTGTTCTACCGACAAAGTTTCAAATCTACCGACAACAACTCCCCGGCCACGCATGATCTGTCGCGAATTTGCATCAGCTTTCCATACTGTGTTCTCAGCTCCTTTAAGAACCCATGTGTGGCACCCCATAACTTAAACAATAAGGCCGTACCGTACCGGTGTTCACAAGTCTCCAAGCAAATCAGACTACAGCCAGTTATGAGGCCGGGAAATCATTCTCAGTTTCAGATAATAACAGTAAGTTATTACATTGGCATGGAGCCAGTCAAGTGCTGCAAGTATTTATGAATGACTATAGGTCATACAAAGGAGCATATCAGATGAGAGAAACACTTTTTGCGCGATGTACCACCAACTCATACTGTTCGCATTTCTGGGCGGAGTGCTCAGCTCTCCTACCGGAGAAGTTCAGCGAGACTTGAGAGAAGACGTCTCGTTCCTTTTGCCGAGTTTGCGTATTGCAGGGGATACTCGATTGACCGGTCGCGGTCTCCAGTTCAATGTGACGACACCTGCTGCTCCTGGCATTGATACACCTGTAAGATTAATATCCTGTTCGTGTGGAATTTGATTATTCAAGATAGATCTATCTATGTACCCAAATGGCTAAATCTATGATTTAAAATATAAGATTAAAACAAACAAACAAACGAAAAAGTATTATTAAGTAACACTAACAAACACAAAGTCAAACAACAAAAAATCCAGAATAAAACCAAAACAGCATAATAATACGAATTTATTTACCCACTTTTTATTGCTCTACTGAATGTTTGTAGAATTGAAGTTGAAATATAAAAGAGTGCAGTAGTGTTAGACTCGGATGGTAATATGAATAATTGTTATATTTTTATTCTGCAGTGTGAGGATTACCACAAACTAAATTCTTCAGCAGAGAAATGTGAATTCATCCGGACAGCCAATGATTGTCAGAATTCAGATGGTTTTATCAACTATCTCAAGGTTATCTACTGCTCCTTCCCAGATGTACGACCTCTTGGATTTGTTTGTCTGGTAAGTTTCTAAATGATCCCTTGGTTACAGGAAAGCTTGGATGGTATTCTGAGATTCATTTTATCTCGGGTAAAATTTGGGATTTTATTTCAGTGAGATAACATAGCCATTAATCTTTTTAAATCTGTATCCTGAGAATCATTATAGCAATAATTTATCTCATCTAAGAAACACCCACACAAATTCCTCTGAAAGAAAGCAGGAAAAAAATCACTGAAATAGATCTTGAAGTTTCATTAAAATCTCTAACAATGAGAAAGTTTGATTATATGAAAATTTAATATTTTTAATGTCACTGTGACATGTCGCACGAATCTCCAATTTGCTCATACTAACAAAAATGACTAATTTACCTCTTTTCTAAGTTTTATTGTGCACATACCAGTTTTAGCATCACAAAGATTTCATAATATCAACTAAAAAAAATATATTTTTCCTATTTTAAAGGGATTGTTGAGTTTTGGTACAGAAGGCACTACACAAAATAATTTTGTTGTGAGATAATAAAAAACTGAGTGTCAAATTGAAAGAGCGTCCAATTTAAATGACAAAATCATCTTTGTTTGATCAAAATCGGTTCAGAGACGGTTGAAATATCCATAAATATAACCATTTCTAATATTTGTGGGGCTCCACAAATATTCGATAATTTTGAACCAGCCTTTGAAAAAACGAGATAGCGCCTTATACAGATGTACGTTTGATTCCAGCCAATGACAATGTTGGCTTTTTGTTGGCTTTCTTCGTGTTTGTTATGATATGCACAGCCAGCCGGCCCATTTATTGTTATTATTATTAAATTAAATTAAATTGATGGTCACCAACTTTCATCAACTTTTTCTCTGCATTGTCAACTTTTATGCAATTCAATTTATTACAAATACTATTTTTTTTTCTTATAACTTCATCTAATTACCACATCTGACATCTTTTTAAAGACCTCTGCTTAAATAAAAAAAACATAGTATTCTATATGTATGTCAAGAAAGATTAATCAATAGCAACCTTAGCACAGTCTGAAACATTTACCTGTACACACATTTTTGTTTGGTTGTAATTATGAAAACTACAGCATTGAAATATGTGTGAGTGTGTGAGATTTATTATCTAAAGCCATCAGATGAAGTTTTTAACCCTTTGGACTATGTTGCATCTCATGCAGTAAATCAAAGACTTGTTTCACATGACAAGAGAGATTAATATATATAGTTTAAATCTTCTAACAACATTCTGTGTATAGTAGCCAGATTGATCCTCGTTAAGTAGTGTACTTGTGTTATCATCAGATAGTGATGATGTCATCATGCAAACTGAAGAAATCAACTCATCATTCTAAAAGAGATGCATTCAATCATGAAGATATACATGTATATCTACTTTGTGACAAGAGAGATCAGTGAGTCACACAATCTGAAACACATATGAACAATTATTTTTTAGTTTGGTCTTTTTTATCATTGATAATTACTCCACTATCTTCAACAATGTGAGTACACATTTATTAAAGTCATGTGAGGATGATATAATCCTAATTTGATCCCATGACATCATTACCCTTGAAAAGATGATCTTGATCATGAAATAAAAAGGTCGATGTTTGCAAGATGCCCTGCATGTATAATGGTAAATACTTACTTTAAAGTGTCTGCCTGTCGAAGCAAAGGTGTGGGTTTGGATCCAACCCAGGTGGATGACTGAAGCCTTTGTTGTGTGTTAATGCAGCTAGGTTACAGTGAAAAACACTCTATCCCTCAGATAGGATGTTAAATGGAGGCACTGTGTAGAAGAGAGTCACCACCTTTGCTTTGCATGTTAAGAACCCATGACACAAACAGAAAACTTTGTTAAAGCTGATAACCATCTTTCTTAGCTTTTTAGCAATCTTAGTGTTAGAAGAAGAGGAAAATAAAGAGAGTACTGGTACTATTATGTGAAAAGTTAAGATACATGTCGATCGATCAAGAGATTTTTTTTTTTGGGAAAGGGCAGGGATCAAATGATTTTTTAGGTCAAACGTTATAAAACTGCTGGCTTCTCAACTCATTGATTACTGAATTCTTTCTCATTCCCATAGGCTTAACCCTTGGGCTACTCAGTACCTGTAGGCAATGAGTTAAAATTTGAACCTGATAGAAATTATTACTGGGTACATACATTTTTTCCTGATTTGTATACAAATATATGTATGTGAGTCATGATTTTCTGAGATTGTTTTGTCCAATGAATTGTGCAAAGGGCCTATATTGTTGCCATTACGTGCCTTGTGGAAGAATTGCCATGAAGTCTTGAGTTATAAATAGGCCTGTGTTGACACAGTGCTGTATCAGTGCAGTGGTGATAATGCTTAAGTGCCATGGACTCTGGAATTGTATGTAATCAAATGAGAGAGAGAGAGAG
The DNA here is from genome assembly GCA_037976565.1 of Mesocentrotus franciscanus. Classification (NCBI taxonomy): domain Eukaryota; kingdom Metazoa; phylum Echinodermata; class Echinoidea; order Camarodonta; family Strongylocentrotidae; genus Mesocentrotus; species Mesocentrotus franciscanus. Next base: position 16,715,294 of record CP137672.1, on the reverse strand, counting down.
AATGTTGGGGGAGACACAGAGAGAGAGAGAGAGAGGGGGAGAGACAGAGAGAGACAGACAGAGAGGGAGAGATACAGAGAGATACAGAGAGATACAGACAGAGGCAGAGAGAGAGAGAGAGACAGAGAGGGAGAGAGAGATACAGAGTTTACAGACAGAGAGAGAGAGAGAGAGAGAGGGGGAGAGAAAGAGAGAGAGGGGGAGAGAGAAAGAGAGAGCGAAAGAAAGAAAGAAAGAATGAGAGACACACAGATAGAAAGAGCTGGGAGAGACCTGTAGAGACAGAGAGTAGATCATGTAAAACATTTAAAAGGGACAAAACATCTATACAAACAAGTGTCTTAACGAATAGCATCTTCTGCATTGCTTGAAACATGGATATACAATGAATGTACTATGCTTGAAATGATGCTCACCTTTCATTGTGGTAGCACCCATTATTGTCAGTATGCAGACTGCCAGCATCCGATCTAGAATATATAATATAATTTGAATTTCGATTCAGTTGTTTTAAAGAAAAGAAGGTGTAATACTCAATATGCAGACATAAAACAACTACATATCAGAAAGTTGAAATAATTTCAATAAAGTGTATACCATCAATATCTAAAGAGGACGAGAGTGACTGTGATGCCAGGATGAGCTTCATGTGGATGCCATATATTCACATTTTCTGCTCAGTAGGTAGCTAATCCAACACTTGTGATTATTGGTTTATATTTTAATTAAAAAGATCTTATTCTATTTTCTGAAATTCTAAATCATTCAATGAATTGTGAAGGTTGATATCATAGGGTGCGTTTATTGTCCAATTTTTTGCCTAGAATCAGCCTTTTCAAACGTCTTTCAGGTAAATGTTTAAGGTGATAAACGCAAAGCCTTTTTCAAACGTCTTTAGATATGGGCATATTGTAACGCCGAAAAAAGTGCGTTTTGAATGTGACCTACAGCCAGAATCACATTTCTGAGACATGATAAATGCAAAGCTGTTTTGAACCCCACATACAAATCGGACCTTCCCAGGCTAATCTGCTTCCCGGGTCAAACGGCGCAAAGCAGCTGCGCAGAGACAAGGCCTTTATTTCGAATCGTGAAGAGTCGATAAACGCGACATCCCGCAAAACACGTTGGTATAGTGGGGTTCGATATGTACATATAGAAACGCTGATTCTGAGTGGCAAGACATGATAAACGCACCCTTAGACTGCATGCCCAAAGTTCCACTATCAATACACTCAGGGAGAAAGGAACCATCCTAATATGTTCTTTTTGTGATGCCAATAAACTGTGTGATGCCAATAAACTGTGTGGTGCCAATAAACTGTGTGGTGCCAATAAACTGTGTGGCATACATGTAGTAAAGTCTAGTTCAGTCATGATGGGGTGTGGCATGGTAAACTGCCCCCTGCCCCCCCCCCCAAAAAAAAAAAATGGAGAACAATTGCCACAAAAGAATAAGTGCCATTTTATGTACATGAATGGCAAGTACATGTAGGGGTAAAAATTATTGTTGCAATATGCACTTTGCTAATGTCATTGAACTTTGATGCTGGTGTTTTTTGAGGTGTTCTATTATGTTAATTTGGGGGGGGGGGTGAGTTAAGGGGTAAACAAAGTTGAATACTGATGAACATGAGACCACAATTTTCATGTTTGAATTCTTGTGTAGATAATTTTGTGATTTCAGCCATCTACATTATTAGTTACATTATTTTTATTGTTGATAATCTGGTCATTCCTTATATTACTTTAGCCTCTTTTGAAAGTAAAAGTAAATGAAGTAATGTGGCTTCTTTTTTTTATAAAGACCACATGCTCAATAATCTGTGGTTAGCACTTCCTTACTGTTTTCTGTAACACTCAAAACTCGTGCTTACATGTACATGTTGCAAAAAAACTGAGAATGTATCAAGAACTTCCTTGATTTCTAAATCTAAGAGATACTTGATTATCTTAAATTGTGCCTAACCTAATAGTAATAATGAAACCTAAAACTCCATCACATTATTCTTGAATTTCGTGTTTGAAACTTTGGAGAAAAGTGTTGAGTGTACAAACTTAAAAAGCCAGACAGCTATTTGTGAAATCTTCTTTATTATTAAAAAAATAATATAATGTGATATATGTAATTAATATTGAGTTGTTTTATTTTCTTGATATAGGCACTCTGGTTGATATATCTCTTGATAACCCTAGGAGTAACTGCAGAAGACTTGTAAGTGTTATCTTTTATTTCTTTAATCTTTACAAGGGGCAGGTAATATATAACGTTCTTATATAATTGTTTACATTTAAGCCTACTTTTTCATGATGTGGGAGGACTATAAAGGACTTGCCAGATAGTCAAGGTATTTTCAGTAAAACCATTCCATTGAAGTCTTAAATATAATTTGAATTGTGGAAATATTTATATAATTTTAATGTTGTAGAGATGCATGTAATCATAAGAGATACTAACAGTAACAGAGAAGTTTGGGATATTTTAGAAGGAATTGAAAGAATTGAAAGAACATATAATGGTTTGATTTTGGGTCATTTTGCATTTTACCAGCCTCAAATTACCTGACTTTAAAGATACTAAAGTATGTCCCTTTTGCAGCCAACATCAAATTCTGTAGAACTTTGCAGGAATTATGAATATGTCATGTATGTCCTATCTGTGAAATTTAAAATTTAGCAGTGTCCTAATATTCAAATTATGCAAGGAAACCCGTTTACTTGCTAGATTTCACTGTCAGACACTATTGAGTGACTGACTGGCCTTTTTCCATCTTTGGTAATAACATACATGTGTACATAAAATGAGCTGTAAAGGGTACATGAGCATTTGTCTACATCAATAACCCACTTCTTGTAATGGCCAAAATTAAACTGATTGAATCTCCACAAAAGAACGACCATTCGGTACAAGGGTCTGAAAATCAGACTATTTAATAAAAGGACTGCAATCCCAAAAGTCTATTTGACAACTATGGTAACAGTCATTATTTTCCCACAAAAAGACTTTTTCAAGCCCTTTCGTTTTTAGGGAAGTTCTAAATTAGTATTATCTTTCAAATGATGTTGTAATTTAACCTTTTCATTTTTTGGCCTGCAAATGGGACATAGTACCTTTAATACAAGATACAGAAATGTGAAGAACACTTTAGCTTCTTTCATTTTATCTTTTAAGTGGGTTTTCCAAGTCATGTAAATGATGTTAAGTAGGTCTACTTCCCTTTACAATTGTGAAGTGTAGTTAAGGATAATTATATCCATTTGTGAGTACCTGGTAGTATCCCATCAAGATACCGTTATGTTTGTTTTGACTATTAGATCCACTTACATAGTCTTTGTTCTTCCCTATGTTTTTTTCTTCCCCTTTTTATTTTTACAGCTTTTGTCCTAATCTAGATGTGATGGCTAGGACACTGAAACTGAGTCAAAACATCGCAATATCCTTGTCTAAATAATTCATGATAGTACTTGTTTTTCCTAATGCATCTCAGTGTCTTAAAGGGCAATGCAGCCTTTGTAAGAAGTTAAAAGCAGGATTACAAAATTAATTTTCCGAAGGCTAGATATAACATTTTATATAAATGCTTTGAAATATTAAAGAACATTGTGCTAACAAAGTTATCCCAGCCCAGATACCAGGAATATATTCCACATTAATCTGAAATTAGACCAAAATAATGCATATCCTGAAATGTGAGTATGGGAAGTATAATTTTATTCATCTGCTGATACATGTAGTGCTCTATGTATTTGACTCGGTAAGATATTTTTCTTATTTGCGTGTAAAATGTCACCTTTGAATGACACTTTAAGTCCTACAGATAATTTACTTGCCATTTCATCAATAATTGAATGTATGGGGTTTTCATTAATTTTTTTTTTATAGAATGAAAGAAATTAGAAATAGCACCCTATTAGTGATTAGTTTTACAATGCCAGCTGTTTATTGGATTTTTCCTTCCTTCCTTCCTTCCTTCTTCCCTGTATTATTGGTGACAGGTTTTACATGTAAATGTACAGTATGTACATGCATGATAGAACAAAATAAAGTTACCGGTATTGAAACGCTTTATTATGATAACAAACATCAGGCATGCAGCTCAAGAAATGAAAATATTCAATGAACAAAACAAAATATACAAAATATATGCAAATCAAGATGGAAATCAAGGGGAACCAAGAATCAATTGTTACGTAGAAATGAAACTAATAAAGTACATCAATCATACAAGATTATGCTGAATAGATCCTCCAATATTACAATTCACATTTTAAACGATGAATTTGGCTTACCCCGAATCATCAGGTCTTCGCGTCGAGTCGGGTGCGGGTGGACGCCTAACCAGACCTTTTGTGAAACATGCATCTTTATTCACGAATTGTCGGGGTAATGATTGTAAATATATAAATCCCTCTCATTTACAAATGGTCTGGTCCAATTGACCCAACACTTTGTGAAAATCATACAGCAAACATATGAAAGGTCGCGTTCCATTCGCAAAGGTCGTGTAACGTGACCACCCCACCGGAGAGAGGAATGGAGAGAATGAAAGAAAGAATAAGATACAACCAGAGAAAGAAAAGAAGGGGAAATAGAGAGGAAGGATGAAAAAGAGAGCTGGAGGGGGTAGAAGACTGCTCGTATTATTCAGTCTTGTACATGTACATGTATTTACATTCCCCAACAAAAAAGAACCCTGCCAAGTGCACCTGAAGTTTGAAATACATACTGTATGTTTGAAATTAAGCAAGTAATTTGCATTGAGTGAACAATACATTAGCTTAACCAAAAAAAAAGGGGAAAAAGAAAGGACAAAGACATAACATGGGATGGAAAGACACCAGTAAATCATGTAGAGTTGCTAAAACGCATTTAAAAACAGTAAAGATAAAATATATTCAGAAGCAATGTAATGCAATAATGCTCTCCATTACTTAACAGTTTGCCAGTCAAAACAATAGCCTTAGATTGTGATTTGAAGGGGATGATATCCTAGACCAATTACTTTTATCACAACTTAAATGTAAATACTTGATTCAAATTACTCCATAGTTTGATAGTGACCCATAAACTTTTGGATGTAATGCAAATGAACTTGTAGTAAGCTAGCTTCTAGTTAAATGCATAATATGATTTCTTCAATACTTGATTAATAGTTGTAACTATGATTCATTATAAATTGTTTCAAATTACATATTTCCCAATAAAATACAAACTTGTGCAAAGTAAAGATAAACAAATGTTGCTTTCTTAAGTATATTAATAATTTTTTTCGAAATTCCTCTTGCCCAATACAACATTTAGCAAGCTTTAATTGTAATAAATGTTTTAATTATGATTTATTGGCTATAACAACTGTTATTTGATTCCATAGTGATTATTTTAAATAACTTTGTTCTAGCTAATACCGTACAATTAACATGATCTGCATATAAAACTAAAAGCAGTCTGATGATGTTGTAATTGGATAATGTTTCAGATTTATCTTAAACACAAATATATTTTAATTGTGGTTTTAATGTATTCACTTTAAATTTTATTTTTATTTTACTTTTAACAAAAGCGTTCTGAACACAGTTTAACCGTTCTACTTCTTGCCAGGATATGTACTATATAAGCTTATAGAAAATTAGAAGGGAAACACTATATATGACAAATATATATATATATATATTGTGTGTGGGTGTGGGTGTATGTGTGTGTGTGTGTGTACTTAAAATTGAGATATATAGCATGTGTAGTCAGTGTAGAAAAGACAGATGTTTTAGAACAGATGTTTTTCTTGCAATTAATTTTATTTTTTTTAGAAAATTATGATTCAATTTGGTGGTTATGTTAATATTTTAGAAGCAATTTGTTTTTAGTGTGAAAAGTATCAGATCCATAAATTCCAATGTTAAAAGCCTCTTGAAATACCCTATGAGAATCCTTAACTCCTATTATTGATACGGAGTGACTCTGTTAGCATTTGGCAATGGAGCACCAGATATATTTAGTGCTATAGCAGCAATCACTAATTCAAGAAATGGAGAGGCAGGGCTGGCAATTGGAGCTTTATTTGGTAAGTTTTGTTTTCTTCAGAAATGTATAGCATGCATCTTGGTTGGTATTCCATACATTAGCAAAGTAATTTAAAGGGTAAGTCCACTCCAAAAATAACTTACTTTCAGCAGAAGCAGCAAAATCGGACTAACCAATAAAAAAAGTTGGAGCAAAATCAGATAACTAATAAGAAAGTTATGAATTTTTAACGATACAAAAAACTTTGAAAATCACAAGACAAATTGGCAATTCACTCATGAGTCTGTGACATTATTGCCTCACTATCCACTAATTGTTTTCTTTATATTGTTAATATAAATTTCCCATTTTCCCCCTAAGAATATTATTTCCTCACACCAGCATCCAAGTTATAATATGTTTTTGTGTGGATGCACTAATATAGAGTAATTTTTTTCAGTTAAATCATGAAAAATGTGAATTTTGATAAACTATTTATTTAAAAATCAATGATTATGAATATACAATATTCAGAAAATAGTATAAATTCTTCAAAGTTCATAAAAGATTTTGTGAAATGTCATGCACGCAATATGATACAAATCATATAACCTGGGCAAAGGCATTGGGAAATCAAGTTTTTGCGGATTAAAAGGGAAATTAATGGGATAAAAATATATAAAGCAATTGATAAATAGTGAGGCAATGACGTCACAAACTGATAACCAAATTGGCAATTCGTGTAGTGATTTTCTATTAAGTTCCATAGTTTTTCATACTTTAAAAAAAATCATAACTTCCTTATTAGTTATCTGATTATACTCAATTTTTTTGGCTCTGTTTCTCTTGCTTTTCTGCATCTATTAAGAGCAAATTATTTTTGGAATGGACTTAGCCTTTAAGGAAGGAAACACAGTTTGTGCCTGGGAGTTTCAAGTTTAAAACATGTAACCAATTAATCAGCAAACATGATACTAATTAAAAAAAAATCATAACTTCCTTATTAGTTATCCAATTTTACTCAAATTCTTTTTGCTCTGTTTCTCTTGTTTTTCTGCATCTATTAAAAGCAAATTATTATAGGAGTGGACTTAGCCTTTAAGGATGGAAACACAGTTTGTGCCTGGGAGTTTAAAATTTAAAACATGTAACCAATTAATCAGCGAACATGATACATGTACGTGTGGGTGACATGTAGTATTATCACCCCATATTTCTCTTTATATCCTGTGACTTGTTCATGCATTTTATAGATACGGATGTGAAAATGAATGAAATGAGTTCTTCTAAAGAATGAATCTGAAAACAGTTTTGTTAATCAAATTAATTGTACACATGATATGCAGTATTATCAGTTCTTCAGTCCTGTAGGAATTATTTCTTAGTGGTCACAAAAAAAGAAGGAAATTCTCGTTTAATCTTTCCCCCATTCCAACCTTCCCCATTCCAACCTTCCCCGTTCCAACCTTCATAGCTGATCACGCCTTATTACAAAGTTTCAAGTTGTTGTCTCTTCTCATATGGTCATAATGACTTTCAAGAAAGTACCCTTTCTTTATTACCTATAGAAATAATGTCCAGATTACTCAATAGTTCATTGTCAGGGTCGTAAGGTGATTCACAGGACTATTGCAGTTGCCTTTGGTTGATTTTTTAAAAGTCTTTGCTATCGTATTTCTCTACATCAGGAGCTGGTATATTTGTGACGACGGTGGTGGCTGGATCCATTGCCATGACAAGACCATTTAAGATGGTTGAGCGTCCTTTCTTAAGGGATGCTATCTTCTACCTGATAGCAGCCTTCTGGACCTTCTATATCCTCTACAAAGGCAGCATTGTATTCCTGGAAGCCGTAGGTGAGTCCTGTCACTCTGTGTGTACCCCTGCACAGTCCAACACCTCAGTCACACCGCCAGACCGACTCAACTCCGATTCCAAACTGACTCAACTACGTGTAGACCTCTCACACTGTACCCCTGCAGTACCCCTGCAGAGTCTAACACCTCAGTCACACCACCAGACCGACTTAACTCCCGATTCCAAACTGACTCAACTCCTTGTAGACCTCTCACACTGTACCCCTGCACAGTCTAACACCTCAGTCACACCGCCAGACCGATTCAACTCCGATTCCAACCTGACTCAACTACATGTAGACCTCTCACACTGTACCTCTGCACAATCTAACACCTCAGTCACACCGCCAGACCGATTCAACTCCGATTCCAACCTGACTCAACTACGTGTAGACCTCTCACACTGTACCTCTGCACAATCTAACACCTCAGTCACACCGCCAGACCGACTCAACTCCGATTCCAAACTGACTCAACTACGTGTAGACCTCTCACACTGTACCCCTGCACAGTCCAACACCTCAGTCACATCATCAGACTGACTCAACTCCGATTCCAAACTGACTCAGCTATGTGTAGACCTCTCACACTGTACCCCTGCACAGTCTAACACCTCAGTCACACCGCCAGACCGACTCAACTCCGATTCCAAACTGACTCAACTCCGTGTAGACCTCTCACACTGTATCCCTGCAGTACCCCAGCACAGTCTAACACCTCAGTCACACCGCCAGACAGACTCAACTCCTTGTAGCCATCTCACACTGTACCCCAGCACAGTCCAACACCTCAGTCACACCACCAGACCAACTCAACTCCGATTCCAAACTGACTCAACTCCGTGTAGACCTCTCACACTGTATCCCTGCACAGAAGAAATATACTAATAAAATAAAAATTGCTACTCTGAGTAATGGGTCTGCATCATACTAGAAAGGATGGAAACCAAATACCAGTGCAGGTTATGCGTATTGCCTGCATCAACCTATAAATCACTGGCTGGTCCGAGGGGGGGAGGGGCGGCAGCAAATCAGCCGCGGCACTCCTTTTTTGGTGGCCTAAAAAAATGGAAATGGGAAAAAGAGAGAACGATGGAAGGAAAAATGAGAAAAGAAAGAGAAAATAATGTAAAAGAGAAGAAAATAGAGGGTGGAGGAAAAGGACAGAGAGAGAGAGAGGAAGAAAGAAAAAAGGAAGAACATGAAACTGAAATTTACACTTACAGATATACATTTCCGATGAGTTGGCTCGACATGTGCCTAAGAAGCCTGCAGACGAAAGTACAACAATACGAAAAAGAAAGTTCAATAAAATTGTCTTTAAAGGTACTATGTCCCATTTGCAGCCTACCGGTACATCAAATTCTGTAAAATTTTGCAGGAATTATGAATATGTCACGTACTCACGTATGTCCTATCTGTGAAATTTAAACGCTAGCAGTGTCCTAGTATTCAAAGTATGCAAGGAAACCTATTTACTTTCTAGACTTCACTGTCAGACACTATTGAGTGACTGATTGACTTCTTTTTTTTCTTTCGTAATAACAAACATAAAATGAGCTGTAAAGGGTACATGAGCATTTGTCTGCATCAATAACCCACTTCTTGTAATGGCCAAAATTAAACTGATTGAATCTTTGCGCAGCACAAAACGTACAACCATTCGGTACAAGGGTCTGAAAATCAGACCATTACTAAAATGATTGCAATCCCTAAAGTTGATTTGACAACTAACGGTCGTTATTTTCCCACAAAAAGACATTTTCAAGCCTTTTCGTTTTGAGGGAAGTTCTAAATTAGTATTATCAATTAAATGCTGGTGGAATTTAACCTTTTAATTTTTTGGCCTGCAAATGGGGCATAATACCTGTAAGAGAAAGAGATGTTATTTCTAAAATGAAATGAAAGGGGCTATGTGACTTTCAGTTTCAAGGAGGAAATTACAATTTCTATGGCTCGTGACGACTATTTAAAATTTTCTAAGTTCAAGAACTTCCTTTGGCTATGCCCCTAGACTCCCAGCAAAGGCTCTGCCCCTGCACCTCATCCGTAAAGATAAAAGTGGTTCTCAAGACAACCTTTTGTTGTATAAAATTGGAGAGAGTGTGAGCTTTATGTAGTTTAAGCTTCTAACAACAACTCCCGTGGACTTTTTATTATTTACACAATTTCTTGCTGTCTGGTGCCTCAAGATCACTGGAGTGCAGAAAGTTAACAATGTTTAGCAAGAGTCCCTATTCAGTGAAGGATTAATCCTTTTTATTCAGATGGATTCTTCTACCATTCTTGACCAGAAGTGCGCTTCAAACTCAATAATGGGGGCATCATCCCATTGAATGTTGTGTCCAGTATTAAGAGCGTGTTCTGCTACTACTGAATGAGATGGAATCCTCAATCTGAGGGCTTTTTTGTGCTCTTTAAAAAGAGAGCACAATAGGGGCAGTGCAATTTAAATTTCAAGGGATGGATTAGAGTTTTTATTGCTCACGACGGCTGTCTAGAATGTTCTGAATTGCCAAAACTCGAGAGCTTTCGGGAGCTCCGACTCCTGGATCCCTGGCGGGGGCACTGTCCCTGCAAGCCACCAGGGGCCATATAAGGTGGACCCCTGAGCCCCATTAGTAAAGAAAGATGTGGTTCCCAAGACAACCCGCTGTTGTATAAAATTGTCCTTAGGAGAAAGTGTGAGTTTCTGTGTTGACCTCTCACACTGTACCCCTGCACAGTCCAACACCTCAGTTACACCGCCAGACCGACTCAACTCCGATTAGACCTCTCACCCTGTCCCCACTGCACAGTCCAACACCTCAGTTACACCGCCAGACCGACTCAACTCCGTGTAGACCTCTCACCCTGTCCCCACTGCACAGTCCAACACCTCAGTCATTCCGCCAGACCAACTCAACTGGATTACAAACCAATTGACTCTCTAAGCCCACTGCACATATACAATCTGACTACGATCCTATTTCGGAAGAATTGCAATAGCATTTGATTTGGACATTCAAACATCTAATATCTTAATGATCGATGATTCAAAATGTCATATGATTAATAAAATCTAAATTTCAATGGATTTCAAGCTTCTTTGGAGAAGGAATAGCTAACTCTGCTCAGAATCATAGTGATGTCATACCAGTAGTGCAATTAGTCTACGATTTAAAGCTGATTCGGCTTTTATTGTGACCAGAAGGCTTAAATGTTAATATTCTTATCATTATTTGGAACCTACATCGGGAAGATGATGTTTGTTCAGATCTCTATATCTAATTAGAATTGCCATTTCTTTGAAAATCCGATTGCAGGAAGATCATATAGTGTGCGGTGGGCTCTAGTCATTGAGGGTAATGGTAGTGTTTGTTCATTCTGATGTCGGTCTGGTGTCTGTCTCATAGGTGTGACTGAGGTATTACAGCCACAGGATACAGGCAGTATATGATATGCATGTGTCTTCTGTATGGTCTTACAGGATATAGGCAGTATTTGATAATGCATGTGTCTTCTGTATGGTCTTACAGGATACAGGCAGTATATGATATGCAGGTGTCTTCTGTATGGTCTTACCGGATACAGGCAGTATTTGATATGTAGGTGTCTTCTGTATGGTCTTACAGGATACAGGCAGTATTTGATATGTAGGTGTCTTCTGTATGGTCTTACAGGATACAGTCAGTATTTGAAATGTAGGTGTCTTCTGTATGGTCTTACAGGATACAGGCAGTATTTGATATGTAGGTGTCTTCTGTATGGTCTTACAGGATACAGGCAGTATTTGATATGTAGGTGTCTTCTGTATGGTCTTACAGGATACAGTCAGTATTTGATATGTAGGTGTCTTCTGTATGGTCTTACAGGATACAGGCAGTATATGATATGCAGGTGTCTTCTGTATGGTCTTACAGGATACAGTCAGTATTTGAAATGTAGGTGTCTTCTGTATGGTCTTACAGGATACAGGCAGTATTTGATATGTAGGTGTCTTCTGTATGGTCTTACAGGATACAGGCAGTATTTGATATGTAGGTGTCTTCTGTATGGTCTTACAGGATACAGGCAGTATTTGATATGTAGGTGTCTTCTGTATGGTCTTACAGGATACAGGCAGTATTTGATATGTAGGTGTCTTCTGTATGGTCTTACAGGATACAGGCAGTATTTGATATGTAGGTGTCTTCTGTATGGTCTTACAGGATACAGGCAGTATTTGATATGTAGGTGTCTTCTGTATGGTCTTACAGGATACAGGCAGTATTTGAAATGTAGGTGTCTTCTGTATGGTCTTACAGGATACAGGCAGTATTTGATATGTAGGTGTCTTCTGTATGGTCTTACAGGATACAGGCAGTATTTGATATGTAGGTGTCTTCTGTATGGTCTTACAGGATACAGGCAGTATTTGATATGTAGGTGTCTTCTGTATGGTCTTACAGGATACAGGCAGTATTTGAAATGTAGGTGTCTTCTGTATGGTCTTACAGGATACAGGCAGTATTTGATATGTAGGTGTCTTCTGTATGGTCTTACAGGATACAGTCAGTATTTGAAATGTAGGTGTCTTCTGTATGGTCTTACAGGATACAGGCAGTATTTGATATGTAGGTGTCTTCTGTATGGTCTTACAGGATATAGGCAGTATTTGAAATGTAGGTGTCTTCTGTATGGTCTTACAGGATACAGGCAGTATTTGATATGCATGTGTCTTCTGTATGGTCTTACAGGATACAGGCAGTATTTGATATGCAGGTGTCTTCTGTACGGTCTTACAGGATACAGGCAGTATTTGAAATGTAGGTGTCTTCTGTATGGTCTTACAGGATACAGGCAGTATTTGATATGCAGGTGTCTTCTGTATGGTCTTACAGGATACAGGCAGTATTTGATATGCATGCATGTGTCTTCTGTATGGTCTTACAGGATACAGGCAGTATTTGAAATGTAGGTGTCTCAATTGTATGGTCTTACAGGATACAGGCAGTATTTGATATGCATGTGTCTTCTGTATGGTCTTACAGGATACAGGCAGTATTTGATATGCAGGTGTCTTCTGTATGGTCTTACAGGATACAGGCAGTATTTGAAATGTAGGTGTCTTCTGTATGGTCTTACAGGATACAGGCAGTATTTGATATGTAGGTGTCTTCTGTATGGTCTTACAGGATACAGGCAGTATTTGATATGCATGCAGGTGTCTTCTGTATGGTCTTACAGGATACAGGCAGTATTTGATATGCAGGTGTCTTCTGTATGGTCTTAGAGGTTACAGGCAGTACCTCATATACAGGTGTCTTCTGTATGGTCTTACAGGATACAGGCAGTATTTGAAATGTAGGTGTCTTCTGTATGGTCTTACAGGATACAGGCAGTACTTCATATGCAGGTGTCTTCTTTATGGTCTTACAGGATACAGGCAGTATATGATATCCATGTGTCTTTTGTATGGTCTTACAGGATACAGGCAGTATTTGATATGCATGTGTCTTCTGTATGGTCTTACAGGATACAGGCAGTATTTGATATGCATACAGGTGTTTTCTGTATGGTCTTACAGGATACAGGCAGTATTTGATATGCAGGTGTCTTCTGTATGGTCTTACAGGTTACAGGCAGTACCTCATATACAGGTGTCTTCTGTATGGTCTTACAGGATACAGGCAGTATTTGAAATGTAGGTGTTTTCTGTATGGTCTTACAGGATACAGGCAGTATTTGATATGTAGGTGTCTTCTGTACGGTCTTGCAGGATACAGGCAGTATTTGATTTGCAGGTGTCTTCTGTATGGTCTTACAGGTTACAGGCAGTACCTCATATACAGGTGTCTTCTGTATGGTCTTACAGGATACAGGCAGTATTTGAAATGTAGGTGTTTTCTGTATGGTCTTACAGGATGCAGGCAGTATTTGATATGTAGGTGTCTTCTGTACGGTCTTACAGGATGCAGGCAGTATTTGATATGTAGGTGTCTTCTGTATGGTCTTACAGGATACAGGCAGTATTTGATTTGCAGGTGTCTTCTGTATGGTCTTACAGGATGCAGGCAGTATTTGAAATGTAGGTGTTTTCTGTATGGTCTTACAGGATGCAGGCAGTATTTGATATGTAGGTGTCTTCTGTACGGTCTTACAGGATGCAGGCAGTATTTGATATGTAGGTGTCTTCTGTATGGTCTTACAGGATACAGGCAGTATTTGATATGTAGGTGTCTTCTGTATGGTCTTACAGGATACAGGCAGTATTTGATTTGCAGGTGTCTTCTGTATGGTCTTACAGGATGCAGGCAGTATTTGAAATGTAGGTGTTTTCTGTATGGTCTTACAGGATGCAGGCAGTATTTGATATGTAGGTGTCTTCTGTACGGTCTTACAGGATGCAGGCAGTATTTGATATGTAGGTGTCTTCTGTATGGTCTTACCGGATACAGGCAGTATTTGATTTGCAGGTGTCTTCTGTATGGTCTTACAGGATGCAGGCAGTATATGATATGCATGTGTCTTCTGTATGGTCTTACAGGATACAGGCAGTATTTGATATGCAGGTGTCTTCTGTATGGTCTTACAGGATGCAGGCAGTATTTGATATGTAGGTGTCTTCTGTACGGTCTTACAGGATACAGGCAGTATTTGATATGTAGGTGTTTTCTGTATGGTCTTACAGGATACAGGCAGTATTTGATATGTAGGTGTCTTCTGTACGGTCTTACAGGATACAGGCAGTATTTGATTTGCAGGTGTCTTCTGTATGGTCTTACAGGATACAGGCAGTATTTGACATGATTCTGAGACACGATCAGTAGAAACCTCTGTCATCACCCATGAGGGTCGGAGGAGAAGTGATGAGGAGGTGGGGCGGAACCCGCTTATATACCCTATGGCTACACGCTATGTACACGCCAGGTATACGCTAGGGACACGCAGGAAGAACGTTGGGTGCGCTAGAGACACGTTCAGCACTTGTTCAGCACGCTCATATTCGCTGCATGTTCGCTGGACATTCGTTTGAAATGCGCTAGGTATGCGCTAGGCGTTCGTTAGACCACAGCCACTGAACTTACACCGAATAAACAACGTGTGCTCCGCGCATGCCTGGCTTTGGTCTAGCGTGTTTGGCGTCCTTCTGGCGAGTACAGTCATGCGTCGAGCTCCGGACACATTTTTGAGCATGCACAAAAAATCCTGACGCACACAGCGAACGACAACGCACTGGCCAAAATTGCAAATTTCAATGCGCGGGCCGTGCGTCCCTCGTGCGTCGTCTATGTGTGACCAGGCCTTAAAGGAAATTGCTGATAACTCACTTCAGGTTTTAAGTGCTCTATACATGTAAAATACAAGTAGAGGTGTTGTGGTCCAGTGGATAAGTCTCTAGACTGAGCACTAAGGGTCTTTGGTAAGACATTCATCTACACTTGCCACACTCTACCCAGGTGAGGTAAATGGGTACCTGGCATGAATAAATAAATTAAAATGCTCGAGCGCTGTAATGGCAGCTGTGCTATAAAGCCAGGGAAATAATAATGGAGTGCCAGGAGTGGCAATGTGCCAGATATGAGTGCTATACAAGACTCCATATTATTATCATTGTTATTAAAATCACTTGCAAATGAATCACACACAACTGCAAAGTTTGGTGTTGAAGCATTATCTTGGACCATGTAAAGAGAAAATCTTGAAGATCATCTGTGATACTGTATTGATTACAATCATGACAATGTAGGGTATATACCAATGTCTATTTTTTTTTTCACTTTGAGGTTACCCTTTGTAGGTACAGTCAAACCTGCTTTAGTGACCACCTGTATAGAAAGACCACCTGTCTACAAAGATCACATTTTTTGTTTCCCTTGAAAATGGTTTCTCATTGCAACATGTACTGAAGGAACCTGTACATATAGACCACCTGCCTATAAAGACCACTTTTCTTGTTTCCCTTGGGTGGTCTCTATAGACAGGTTCCCCTGTATCATGTTTAAGGTAGGGATCGAGAATGAATAAGATGAAAATCTTTGAAAGGTAGTTGTTGTTTAATAATTAATGAATGAACTCATTTTTGCCACAGGTTACATAATGCTCTATCTCCTGTATGTGAGTGTCGTGTTCGTGGGACGCAGAATATACCAACATCAGAAACGTAGGAGACAGGAGCAGGAACAAGCTGCAGAAACATACACTCCTGAAAATCAGGAACATATCCAAGCCCCAGGAGGTATAGTATCAGAAAGAATGAAAAGAGATTAGAAAGAGTGTACAGAGACACAGTCATAGGCAAACAGATGAGAGGAGAGGGAGGGAGGAAAGAGGAAAGAGATCAAGAAGAAGACCACAAAGATCACACAGATTCAAGATGGTTTCCCCTCTGTGTACAGAGATATATACAACTAGAGGAGAGGAGAGGAGAGGAGAAAAGGGAAGAGAAGGGAAGAGAATCAAAGAGAGAGGGAGGGAGGAGAGAGAGAAGGAGATGAAGATCACAAATATTTGAGATGTTTTCATGGAATAGAGGTTGTATGATCTACTCTTCTGTTTTTTCCTCTGTGTACAAAGACATAGACAAACAGAGGAGAGGGAGGGAGGGAGGGAGAGAGAGAGAGGGAGGGAGGGAGAGAGAGAGAGAGAGAGGGGGAGAGAGAGGGGGAGGGAGAGAGAGGGAGGGAGGGAGAGAGAGAGGGAGAGAGAGGGGAGGGAGAGAGGGAGGGAGGGAGAAAGAGAGAGGAGGGAGGGAGGGAGAGAGAAAGGAAGGTAGGAAGGTGGGAAGGAAGGGGGAGAGATAATGAGAGAAGGAGATGAAGATCACAAAGCTTCAAGATACTTTTCAGTATTAGAGGATGTATGATATACTCTTCTCTGTTTTCCCCCTTTTCTTGAATTCCTCCTCTTGTTTGCATGTATAGGCTTCATATTATATTCATGATTTTGTAATTCATGAATTATTAATCCTATTTCCTGTACGTTTGAATGTGTTTGAAAGTAGCCCCAGTTTTATACTCTGCTTGTCGGACCTTGCACCTTTTCACCTCCTCAACAGCGTCTCACCATTTCTTGTCTTAGTACATATGTGTTGTTCTCTGATCAAACCGATCCCTGTAGAATTGCATTCTTCCTGTTCAATAGATAAGTTCACATTCAAATGTTTAAACTTTACTAATAGATAGGTTTACAAACATAATCAAATTTATGGATGTTTTCTTCCTGGGGACCTAGTGACGAGTTATTCCATTAACCTGTTATTAATGAATGGACTACAATACTCGGAATCCCATCTGCGTATATTACCTGTTGCTCTCCTTTTGGGTTGCCGAGAACAACCTTTGTTTAAAAAGTATGTGCATTGTGTATCAAATTGGAATATGTTAGTAAACCCGTCTATTGAATAGCGAGGAGAAATGGGCAATTTTACAGCATGGAATGACATATATTTCTCTTGTCACCATTTAGATTTGCTTCTCAGAAATTTAAGATTACTAAACCAAAGTTTTTTTTTTTTTTTTTTTGCAGTAAATATCCATTAGTTGACCTAGTGTTGATGAAAGATTCAATCTTGATAGTCTCCATACTTAAACTTATTATGATCTGTATATAGTTACAAAATTTACTTTAAGAAGACATTCTGTTACTGCAGATAATCATAACTTTAACAAATATGGCAGCCATGCAAAGGTAAAGCAATAATTCAAAATGATCAGCTTCACAGAAAATCACTTCATGTGGGATTTCATTTTATCTAAGTGTAACCCGCACATGTGTGAGCGACTTCATGTTAATTTTTTTTGGATCTAGTCTAGTAGATATCATATTTTCATGATCTTTGCAAACATCTAAATATGAATGCATTTGTACAAAATTTTGTGAATGTGTACTTGATAAGCTAAAAATAAGGTTGTAATTAGAGCCCATTTGATACCTGTTTTTATGCGAAAAGGAGTCTTTTCTGTTGAGAATTTTCAATTACAATTACAATAAAAAAAAAAACACTGGGCAACAGAATCTCAGAAACCTCACTGATTCCTTATAAATCATACCCATATTTACTGTCAAAATATTCAAATATCATTAAAAATTTGTGCACAAAAAGGGTGCCAGAATGGCTAAAAACCAGGAACTCCAATGGGCTCTGCCCCCTGGACCCCAGCCCACCCTAGCCCACCCTACCTACGGCGGGCCCCTGGACCCAAACCAAAATGGATCACTCGCTTCGCTCGCTCGGTTCGAATGCTTGCTGCACAAAAATCTCCCCGATTACAAAAACCAAATGTTGGCAGCTCTGCTTTCTAGGTTTCTATTGCCCTCATAATCCCAAAGGTTGGTGGTTATGAATCAGTCACGAAGCCAAGGTATCAATTCTGTTTTGCTTTCATTTTTGTTTATATCAACTCACTGTTGTTGATAAAAGTTGATGTTTGGATCATTTTCTAGGTTTCTATTGCCATCGTAATCCAAAAGGTTGTTTTTATGAATCGGTCACCAAGCCACGGTATCAGTTCTGTTTTGCTTTCATTTTTGTTTATATCAACTCACTGTTGTTGATAAAAGTTGATGTTAGGATCATTTTCTAGGTTTCTATTGCCATCGTAATCCAAAAGGTTGTTTTTATGAATCAGTCACCAAGCCACGGTATCAGTTCTGTTTTGCTTTCATTTTTTGTTTATATCCATTCACTGTTGTTTCGTAGCTCCTACCACTGCTCACCATCCAAGCATCAATTCTTCACTTCACTTTCCTAGTGTCAGTACAAGCATAAACTCCACCCATGTACCTAGTATCAACAGTTGCCTCGATGATGTAGTTCCTGTCAATGGAGCTATGCCTAGGAGAGGTTTGTACCCCAAATATCAACGTCTATGATGTTGTTATAATAATGTTTCATTTACAAAGTGCCTTTTCATAAGATACAAAGCGCATGAGAAGAAAATACTTGGAAACAAAGCAAAATATCATAAATATACAAAGCTTAAAGTGATTACATGGAGAGACAACATAGCACAGCCTCAACCCTGAATTACTATTATTTAAATTGGAAACCGAATAAGGAACAAAATAGAGAATACTAGCATGTTAGCTTAATTGTTTGAAAGTGACATAAATCAAATTGCAAGGAAAATTTTTTTTTTTTATCATGAACGTTTATGGAATCACGAACAAGTTTTTAAAGTTAGCACACAGGCATGTGAAATTTTATGACTTAGTTTGTATAATATTTTGTTTAAAGCAAGTATAGAACCTGGTAAAATGTATTGATTTTATTTCTTTCTTTGATTGGCACACCCACAGCTAAGCAATATGTTCTTTCTGCTGAGTGTGACCTTTTGTAAATTTACTGTTTTGACCTTGCACTGTTTGCTTTCTTTTAGAAATTAGATAGATACTGATCTTAATATCAAGCTTCTCTAAGAGAAAGCAGAAAAATTAGAAAAGCAGACTTATGAAAGTTGGAATGAAATCGGACTAAAAATAGGGAATTAATACATTTTTGAAAGTTATAATCACTATATGTATGGAAGTTAAAGTTGACTGATTCGGTGATATCACTGTGACATAGTGCCAGACAACTTTCCCATTTGTTCCAACACACAAAATGATTAAATGTCAATTTTTTGTTTTTTTTTGTTTGTATGACTCGGGAGGGCCTTGTCTTTTCAGAGGACATATAATTCTATCCATAATATATTTTGAGTAGTGCAGAAATTAATGATATTTTTGTACACAACAAACAGGAGAGATGTCTGTGCATGTGTCACGATCCACTGATTCGCATTGATTTAGGGATCTTATACCGGTACTTCAAACACTCATAATTTTTTTTATTATTGGCCTGGTTTATTTCAAACTTTTGCCATTCTGATTCTCTTATTGTTCTGCATTGAACTCATTACAAAGGTTGGTTTGCCCTTTAATGTTTCTACCAGTGTTGTTCATACCATATAATCTTTCAGTACTGGGGGGTGTTCCACAAAGACTAAGATTGGACTTTACTATGACAGGCCATTCATGCCACTAGTTCCTCTAACCATTCCTGGCATTGGTTTTTCAAGGGACGTACAAATCATGGTCACAAATCTACAGAATTTACCTCTTTTGATAGTTCATTATTGAAGGAAAAAATATTATCTAAAGATCATAATTGAGAGGCCAACGGTGAGAGCAACCAATGGCATGAACGGCCTGCCATAGTTAAGCCCAACTTAAAGTCAATCTTAGTCTTTGTGAAACACCCCCCTGATCCATTGCCTGTATTGAGATGTATGTATGTAGATGTCTATAAATGTTCTTTGTTTCCTCCTCATAAGATTTCCTTGTTTCATTTGTTACATCATGTGAATAATCCAAAGTGTTTTAAAAATACCAATTGAACATTTATGTCACATGATACAGCTTCTATCTCAAGTGTCATAGACAATTGATTGACACAAAAGAAACTATTCTCCCAAAGTTTCCCAAAGCAGAATAGAATAGAATATTCTATGCACATTGAGAGTTACTGAACAAACAGGGAAACTAGCAGCAGACAAACCAGTGTTCGGCAAGCACCCAATTTCACTGTATATTTGCCACTGCTGTACTGGGAAATAAAGATAACCAATAGAAAATGAACACCAGACTTTCTCCAAAATACGATGCTCGTATTAAAGTAATTTGACATTTTCTCCTATTTGCATATAAGAAACGATGAGACACGCTAACAAAAACTATAAGAAAAAATACACAAAGAATACTAGAGAGGCAAATATTTGTTTGAATTCAACATTGGGTGATCTTTCGTAATTGAAACTTTTTATTGCAGTTTATTATAGATCTGTGCATGATTAAATTCAGTTAATAGTTGTAATTCTAATTATCAATGAATTCCTACTCTCACTCATCACAGGCGATCTTTCTGCCACAGAGAGGTTAGCTGTGGCCAGTATACTAGGAGTAGATGGAGACGTTGTTCGTAGCATCACACCTAAACCTCATCTTACCAATGACCATGATAGTAATGATAATGGTAGGTGCGTCTTTTTATCTAACCTGTCTCCTATGTAGGTCCGCTCTACTTTTAGCTCAAAATGAGTGTTGTTGTAGCCTACTTAAATAAGGCTCGTTCAGATATGATGCTGCAAAACCAAGTTGGTTTGTTTATCATGATGTAAAGTGGAGTATGCTTCACATTTCTGAATCTTATCACAGAACACAGAACACAAAACACAGAATGTAGAAGTGTCATAGTTGAGTGTTTTAAGCACTTGACTTGAAATTCAAAGGTCGTGGTTCGATCCCTGACACGGCACTAATGTCCTTTGGCAAGACATTAATCTACATTCGCCACACTCGACCCAGGTGAGTTACATGGGTACCTGGCAGGAATTTATTCCTTGAAATGCTAGAGCACTGTAATGGCAGCTAGGCTTAAGCCGGGGTAATAATAAAATAGTGCGCCTTGGAATAGAATTTCTAGATAGATGGCGCTATATAAGTGCCTATTATTATTATTATTATTAACTCAAGTTCTTTGCTGCCCGCTGTTGCCATTCATTTTACAAGTAAAACAAAAATTGCAGCATGTTTTTGTTGTTGTTGGGGGGGGGGCAGTGAGGATTAACAAGTTGTTTTTTAGAAATGAATAACAAAATATGATGCAACAATGCTCCAAATGTAAGGGATATTGTTTTGTTTATACTTTCATTTCTCTTGACATTGTGTTGAAACTGTATTCATGTATTTCGCTTGACTTTAAATAATCTTTTAGTATAAGTGGATCTTTACAAAAAAACTAAAGCAATTTTTACACTCTGCAATCCACTCATATGTCAATGAATTAGCACCAAGTATCCTTGTATATCCTGAAGGATAAGATCGAACAGGAAAGCAAAACTATGAAACGATTTAAGTTTTCCCATCAAGCTGGTTTAAGGCAGTTTGTGGAAATTTGAGATTCTTATTTCGTATGAAACATTTCAAGAGATAACACATGCCAAATTACTTCTCATTTGGTTATTGGACCAGTGCCTTTCTCATTGTTGTGAACAAAATATTTAAAACGAATAATATATACATGTATATATAATTTTTGTTATTGAAACCTATCTTCCAATGTTTTCACTGTTGCAGAGTCTCAACCCCTTCTGAGAGGTGAAGCCCCTCCCCCTGGTCAAGTGAAAGAATTGTTTATTGGTCTTTGTCCTGTAGATCTGAAGGAATGGGCGGAGCTTGCCTGGTATTTAAAGATATGGGAGCTAATTAAGGTATGGTAAACATTGTTTAATAATGGATATACTTCATTTGGAATTACATCTTTAAATTTCATTATTTTTAGGTAATAGTAATGATAATAATAGCTACATTTTTATCGCATACATATCCATTCCAGGGGATGCTCAAAGCGCTTACAAAGTACAATCATTACCCTGACTTTAGCCCGGCTGCCCTAATGTGCTAACATTCAAGGAATTAATTTCTACCAGGTACCAATTTACTACACCTGGATAGAGACTGGCAAATGTAAATTAATGTCTTGCACATTGGCATTAGTGCTTCGGGGGGACTCAAACTAAGTGATCTACAGTCCAGTGACATATCCTCCAGACCACAACAACTCTACATCCCGAAAGTAGAGGTGTCATCATGTATAGTATTCATTTCATCAATGCTCACACAATAATCGTCATTAAACGAATTTTAATTGTTTTTTTAAAGACCATTTAAGATTGTGACATGCTCCTTATTTATAATTACTTAATTATAAATTACTTAATTACTGAATTAAAACCCTGTACAATTTTAGCAGTTTCTTCATTTCTTATGACGGGTTTAATGATGATAACTATTCTTACTATCAGCTCCTGTTCATTAACAGAGTACTTGACAGTATATTTTTGACCCTACTGGATAACACTGGATTACAGGAAATATTTCCAGATACCCATTTATGTCATATTAAAAAGTCATCTTGTCATTATGTCATCTTGTTCAAATATTTATCGCAATAATAACCTTTTATGAAAGATTTGTAATTTCAAATCAGTATTTTGTTACAGCAATTTTACTATCCATTTCCATGCATTTAGTTCCGCATTTTGATTTGCATGAAACATTTTCATTTTCATTTGCATAAAACATTTTGTTTTACATCTTTTCAGTGCCCCATGATATTATGTTTAAAAGCAACGGTTCCAGTGGTGGACTACAACGAACCAAAGCATAACTGGAATAGATTATTAAGCACTCTTAATCTTCTTTTAGCACCAGTATTCTGTGCGTTTGTAACCCAAGGTAGGTGCACATTTCCCCCCATTTTCATAATATATTAACGGGGAATGTAATGTCTCCAAACCCTCTCTCTTTACGGAATCGATTATTAAGCACTCTTAATCTCCTTTTAGCACCAGTATTCTGTGCGTTTGTTACCAAAAGTAGGTGCACATTTTCCCCCATTTCTCATAATATTAACGGAATTTATGTCTCCAATAATGTCATAATGAAATGTCTGTTTCTGCACGTGATGAACACTTATTTTTGTAGAACATCATTCCATGTTTTGTATTGATCAAATCTGCTGTAATTATTATATCCATATTTTCTATATACATTGTGGAAATACATTGGTTTTAATCAAAACAGGAAAATTGTAGAAACAGGTAAGTAAGATTTGAGGAAAATCTGATACCGGATAAGGAGGTTATTCAATTTTATAGTTGTATTTGATCAAACAAAACTTGCGAATGTTTGTAATGTAGCTTGTGAATACCACTCTCATAGCTTGCTATTGAAAATTCCATTAATTTCAATTTTCATGTTTTTTGTGAAGAAAATTATTTTTTTCATGAAAATGATGTGTTTTAACATGTGTCCCATTACATTAAATTTTTAGTTGAGAACGAATAAAAGAGATGCTCAATGGGTACATGTATGTCAATGAGTTGCAAATGTGTGATTGATCGATTACAAATAAAAATAGATTTTATCCTTTGTCAAAATTCATTTTGCGGCTTTATGTATAAAGCCAACTTTATTTTAAGGATTGTCTTTCCCTTTAGAGCAGACAGACTGCATATTTAAATATGGATATGGATATGTGATTGGGTTATCACAGACGTGTATCAAGCAGATATGATTATTTACGTCTGGGGACCGACCTTTAACGTCACCAACCAAAAGATGTGACTCAGTTTCAAACCGGGGTCGCCTGAGCCAGTATGTAGGCGTAGAAAGAGAGCTAACCAAGTGAACGTGCCGCTAAGCCAACTCACATCTCCCTAAATAGTGAATATGTAGAAGACAATGAGAGCATAAATATCTTTCTGTATTATACTCCAGGTTTAACCAAAACTATAACTGGTGGTTTTGTAGTATGGCACCTTGTTCTGCCAGTATCATTCTTGTTAGCAGCTGCAGTCTTCTTGACATCTAAACCAAAGAAACAGCCAGTCTATCACGCAGTAAGTTACACAAAGATTTGATTTTCTTTGAAACTATCAAGCAATTCAAATTAAGAAAGATTTCAAATTTGAAAAACCACTTAAAGTCGGGGGAAGCCATTATGTTAAACTCACACCCCCAACCCTAGGCACAAATTCACAGTACACTGCATTGTGCTAGGCTTCCTGATATGTAATACTTTTCACATTAAAATTATTTTTGTATTCTACTATTCAATGTGATAAGCTTCTCGAATGGAAGAAAATGTTTGAATACAGATGTAACTTGTTAGAAATTATTATGTATTACTTGCCATTGGTGGTGGAGGCATAATGCTTTGGGGTTGTCCGTCCGTCTGTCCCGCTTTTTGTTACCGGGATAACTTGAGGACCATAGAACAGATTTTAACCAAATTTGGATGAAGTATGTATGAGTATGCAAGGATGAACTGATGAGGTTTTGGGTGGGAGAGGTCACAGGTCAAAGGTTACAGATTCATAAAAGTGTTAAAAATGCCAGAAAAAAATCTTGTTACCATGATATTATGGACATTGATCCCCTTCAAACCAAACTTGGCTCTTGTATGTATGTATGAGCATGTACATTGTAGGAATTAGCTATTGAAAATGTACATGAAGGTGTAAGAGATCAAAGGTGAAAGGTCACCGGATTATAAATCCCAGAAAATATCGCAATACTGTGATAACTTAACAAAACTTAAACCACTTTCGACCAAAGTAGGCTGAAGTATGATCAATGAGTAGACATGTAGGCAATACCATATTAGAGACGCAGTCGCATTCATTGTATTTTTATTTGGGTCATGTACCAATTTCCTTGTGGTAGTAGATTGTCTTTGTTACATATATATATTTTAATCTTTTTGTACTCCTCAGGTATTTTCATATATAGGTTTCATTGTAGCTGTGTTATGGATTTATTCTACAGCAAATGAAATTGTCAACATTCTACAGGTTGGTAATGTTTTCTTTGATAAAATAGAAAAAAGTTTATTCTATTAGTAGCAATATAGAATTTTTACTTTATAGATATAAAAACTTCAGATTTGATGAATAAATGCGTTGGTATTAATGATATGGCTTTGCATTAATCATCAACAGGGCTTTTCAGTGTACAGTAAAACCTGAAACTATCATATGATATTTTCAGAGAGGTTTTTCATGCTGCGCAATAAGCCAGTTCATAGCTGCAGTCTGAGCATGAGCAGATAAAGGTCATTGCAGACCAAATTGTGAAATACGCGAAGACTGCAAAATACTGGATACGTGGTCATGAAAGTTATGTAATCATTCATTTATGCACAAGCAGTGCACTCCATGATACACAGGTGGAAGTATTCTTTGAAAAAGGGTAACAAAGGCTATTTATGTAGCACCTCCATTGCTGTAGGAGTGATTATTTCAAAATGTACAAAGTGGGACCTCTTCATGTTTTGAAGATCTGTGGATATTCGGGGTCATTTGGGACTTGTGCTAACCGTGAACTGGTCTATCAGTGAATGGCATGACCAGCATTCAAGTTTTGCAATTTGAGAAAGCTTCTTGCTTTGAAAAGGTCCATTACAATAGGCCATTTTCGTAATGTAATCAAATTTAATGCACAAATCTTTGTTAAGTGCCTTGTTACAAATTATTTCAACTCTTACGAATAATTGCATTTCAATAGTCAGATTGCGAATCACATACGTAACGTGTTGCTAGGTAGGACAAGCCATAATGTTAGTCCTACCTAGCATCAATTAATTTATGCAATTAGGTATCCTTATTCCACCCCATAAGCACTTCAGATTCAATTTTTATGGGAGTAAATTGTGATAGATGAACCAAACATTACTGATAAGAGGTTTGCATGACTCAGCGACCACTTAACAGCAATAGTTTGCATGACTCAGTGAACACTTAAAGAGAAAGACCAGTTCTGGTCATGCGATTGCATTGTGAAAGAAACGTTGTGGAATCGATCAGAAAAGGTTGATCATCTAGCATATAAGTATTGGTGTGTACTGCAAGGTTCTGGAATCATCAAAATGATAAGAAATTTGGCCCAGTCTTGGTAAAGTTACAAGCACTGTACACAGAAAGATGTATATGGGACTACGCGACCACGTGCGCGATATCTATTTGGTCCCAATAGATATAATAATTCACCAAATATATCAATAGTAGGCACTTTCCCGGCTAAATTTGTATCATCACGTATTAGTCAAAACATATTCTTTCACATGATTGGTAATGAGAGCTTCCATTTCATTTTTTGAGAGAGGGGCGTTTCCAAAACTGGTCTTTACCTTTAACAGCGAAAGTGAAAGAAAGTCAGACTTTACATGTACATGCATGTCTTTATTCTCTTATTGAAATATGGTTCAGGACTTTTGATTTTCACCTACTTATAAATTGCAGCTTTGATTTTTAGTTTTAGTTTCAAATGTCTTATTTTCAATAAGTATTTGTCAACTATGGATAGAAGATTGCTTGCTACTACAAAAAAGAAACCATTATGGTTGAAATGATTTGCAACTAATGTGTTTCTATCTTATGTGATAGATGTTTGGTCTGGAATTCTTCATTAATGATGCTATCCTTGGTCTTACTGTCCTAGCTTGGGGAAACAGTATTGGAGGTATGTCAAAAGTGTGTGTTAGATGTATAGAGGCTCCTGCCGAAAGATATCTAACATCAGTAAAAGTGTCTCTTTGAATTTATCATTTTTTACACCAGAAGAGGCTTTTTTTCTTCTTCTCCATCTTCTTCTCCATCTTCTTCTTCTTCTTCTTCTTCTTCTTCTTCTTCTTCTTCTTCTTCTTCTTCTTCTTCTTCTTCTTCTTCTTCTTCTTCTTCTTCTTCTTCTTCTTCTTCTTCTTCTTCTTCTTCTTCTTCTTCTTCTTCTTCTTCTTCTTCTTCTTCTTCTTCTTCTTCTTCTTCTTCTTCTTCTTCTTCTTCTTCTTCTTCTTCTTCTTCTTCTTCTTCTTCTTCTTCTTCTTCTTCTTCTTCTTCTTCTTCTTCTTCTTCTTCTTCTTCTTCTTCTTCTTCTTCTTCCAGGCTTGTCATAAAAAACATACACGCCGGGACTAGGTACATTGAGGGTTGATGCCTTATTCTTAGCTAGGCAATGTTTACTTTGATGTGGCTCTGGATTTTGATTTACATGGCTTACATGGACCTTGTGGTAGATTAGCCTTGTGCTGAACAAGTTAACTGCTGCTGCTGCTGCTGCAACCGCCGCTGCCACCACCACCAACACACAAAATGACTAAAATTTCAGTTTTTCTAAAATGTATGACTCAGGAATGTCCTTTCTCTGTAGAGGACATATGCTAATATGCTAATCCATAATATATTTTGAGTAGTGCCCCAAGGGAGAAGGCACTTAGGTGATAAACAGAAATTAATGATATTTTTGTACACGGTGTTATTATTGGTCCGATTTATTTCAAACTTTTGCCATTCTGTTTATCTTACCCGGTATTTTTCTCCTTACATAAAAAAATGAACTTCTTAAAAGGGTTGGATTGCCTTTAATCTTCCATTCCATTTTACAAACACAATCTCTGAATATTTGGAGAATGTGGGGTTCAATACTCATGTGTGATAATATATGCAAAGTTATTAATCTCTAGATTTCTTTGTTTTCAGATCTAGTAGCTGATGTTGCAATGGCCAAGCAAGGATTCCCAACCATGGGCATGTCAGCTTGCTTTGGAGGACCTATGTTCAGTATCTTTTACAACTTTTATTAATTCATGACATATTTAGAGATGTTTGTGTTATTCCAGCATTACAGACATGACCTTCAGAACTATTTTTGATTATTCAAGACAGTTTTAAACGAAATTAAGAGTCCTAAAACATATTTCAGTCATTGATTCAGACACATTTGACTATCAGTCACATACATAGAAAAAAATTCAGAGTATTCCACTGAATAGTTCAAGAGAAAATAAACTCTTTGTGACTATAACGCACATGACACAGAATGGACAAAGACATTTTACTCACTGTAAACATTTTGAAAAGTCTGTGATTGGGGGTTCAATTAATCTAATTTAGGTATTAACAGTAGCTTGTAATCATATTCTAATTATAGAAGTATGTTGTAGAACAATTGGATTACCGGTATACTTTTCCTTGAAAAAGCTAAAAGTGTATCGTAATGGACATGACAGATTAAGCCTAACATACATGATACGTTTAATAGCTTTTTTTATAAAGCCCTCTATCTTTGCTTTATTAAACATGTTTAATGTGTCATGAAAAGCTCTTGTCAGTATTAGATTTGTGATTACTTCATCATAATGAACTAATCAAATCTAAAGTGCTGTGTAAAATAACGAGACACACTGATTGGATGTTTTGACTAAAAATGTTAACACAATTTAACCTAAAAATGAGAGTTTTGAAGAAGTGTGCTTAAATGCACTTAACTCCTACAGCTATAGAGTACCGAAGCTGTGACGTCATAAAAATCTATTTTTGGAATTTCTCAATTTTTTCTTCCTTTTTCTGAAAGAGCACCCAAAATAATGTCCAAATGTCGAAAACCAATTGAATATGTTAAGTAATTGCCGAGATATGACCATCTGAATAAAGATTGCCTATCTCAGTGTTATATTGCTCTGGTTCATAACATTAGGAGCCAGAGCAATATAACACTGAGTTCCCATAGGCAATCTTTTATTCAGATGGTCATATCTCAGCCAATACTTAACCTATTCAATTGGTTTTCGACATTTGGACATTATTTTTGGTGCTCTTTCGGAAAATGAAGAAAAAAATGAGAAATTCCAAAAATAGATTTTTGATGACGTCACACTTCACCACTCTATACCACTCAAAGTGAAGAGCTTGTTGTGCTCTTTTTTATATCAAATTTACTACTGAAAGTGGCACTTATATTTCTGGATTTATTGCCAAATTTATGATTTTGGGCTCGTGAACATTTTCCATTGAATTGCCCATGTCTACTTCTAAACATTATGAAGACAGTTTTTCTGCATAGCATCTGTTGAAGGTTTATTTGTTAGAATGGTATTCTCAAACACCATAATTGTGAATTCCTTCTTTCTTTTTCTAAGTTTTTTCAATGGCATTAGGTTTGTTAAGTTCAGTAATTTAACAAATAATCCAGCAGTTACACACAAGCTATTTGATAGTAAGTTTATTTCAGATAGCAAGGTGATTAAATATATTCATTCAGTTATAGGAAATATATGTGATGGGCCTCTAAAAGAATTTCAGTTTCAGTTTTTTTCTTAACCCTTTGCGCTGCCCAGATATGCTGCTAGGTATTGGTATATCATGTACCATTGTCACCGTCAGAGATGGGGGAACATTTGTGGTAAGTCATCTCAATTGCTATGTGGTCGGGGTGCATTTTCAAAATGCAATCTTTCAAATTGTTGTTGTTGTCTGAGCTTCCCTCCATTCATATTTATGATAGTGATATTTTTTTTAAACTCCAGATGTATTTCATAGATCTATTCTGAAATTTTGAGAACAATCCAATTTTACGATCATGTCTTCTTCAGTGAACTTGAGCATTGTCTGCTTTATATGTGTGTCATTATAATATGAGTTTTAATGGGATTATTATCTTCATTCTTGCCATCCAAAAATTCAGCTCATCAATAACACACAATGATTATGGTTGTTGTTGTCAGTATTGGGTTAGGACTTCAAAGAAATATTCTCTATTCTTGGAGACGGGGGCAACAGACCATGTGATAAATACAGAATGTAGGATTGTAGCTGTATTTGTGGTCCTCTAATTTTGAGCCTTACTGCTTCAAATTGGATGTTCATCCATTCTAAATATATTCCATTTGTGACTATTCATAAACTCAAACCTTGAATCGGATATTTTCGTAATGTAACCAAATTTATACTTGATATGAAATGTTTCATTTACCTGTTATGAATAATTGTATTTCAATAGTCAGAATGCCAATTACATATATTACGTGTTGTTAGGTAGGAAAGCCATACTGTTTTTCCTACCTAGCAACAAATAATGTATGCAGTTTGAATTCTGGCTATTGAAATACATTTACTTGTAACACTTGAATAAAATAATTTGTATGAGGTGCTTCACAAAGGCATATGCATAGATTTGGTTAGATTATGAAAATGGCCTATTGTCGTGTATTTTTATAACAGCTCCACACCGACCATGTCCAGTTAGTTCTTGCCGTGGGTTTAGCAGTGAGTCTTCTCTCTTCCATGTTTATCATGGTGGCTACCAGGTTCCAAGCTGCAAGGTTTTATGGTATCTATCTCTATATCCTGTATGGCGTAATACTGGTTGTAGCTCTATTAATAGAGCTTAAAGTGATACCATGGTGATTGCTAGTTTCCAAGCTGCGAGGTATTATGGTACATGTATCCATCTCTTTATCCTGTATGTCGTAATACTGGTTGTAGCTCTATTAATAGAGCTTAAAGTGATACCATGGTGATTACCAGTTTCCAAGCTGCGAGGTATTATGGTACATGTATCCATCTCTTTATCCTGTATGGCGTAATACTGGTTGTAGCCCTATTAATAGAGCTTAAAGTGATACCATGGAGATTACCAGTTTCCAAGCTGCGAGGTATTATGGTACATGTATCCATCTCTTTATCCTCTATGTCGTAATACTGGTTGTAGCTCTATTGATAGAGCTTAAAGTGATACCATGGTGATTGCCAGTTTCCAAGGTACTAGGTATTATGGTATCTATCTTGTTATCCTCTATGTTGTGATTTATGTTGTAGCTCTATTAATAGAAGTTAGTGTGATACCAGGGTGATTGCAACACTTCTATCATGCCTCGATAAATATATGACAGTTTTGTTGATTCATGCTTTTAATGGGGAAAAAGAAGCAGTACAGTGCATAATGATGATGATATAAAGGAATTTACAGAGAAGTTATGATTTTTTTTTTCAAAGAAAAGTTTTGAACGAACCTGCGATGAACAAAAATATAAATTTTACACAGATTTTATGGAAAGACAAATCTACATTATGTTTTATGTTATGAAAATGCACCAAAAAGTTTAGATTTGTGTGTATGTTACTTCAACACTCATAAAGATATGATAATTGTGCAATTTGTCACTTACGTACTTCTGTCACTGAAGAGTTGATTGATTAGGATAGCAGAGCATAGCCTACCGGTATGTCATTTGAAGGTGCAATACATGTAAGAGCAGCGGTCTTGTAACATGAGATTTTAGGGTTGAAAAGAAAGTCAGCCCAGTGATGCTCTGTCTAATCTAACTGAAAGACCGTAAGACCTGGTTTGAAATAATATCTATTTTTAGAATAACATTTTCTATAACTTTTAGAAACCTTAGATTGACGACATACTGTAGATTTTCATCTTGTGACCACCATCATTATGTCTTTGTTCAAAGCTATTTTTTGACGTTTGAGACTTGGAGTACTAATCATTAATGTTTCAGTACCCTAATCACATACTCCTTCTCTTTTCATGATGTATGTTAATTAATAAGATGTCTCGATATGGGATTGAGTATGAACATATTGGAAGTCAATGCCGCCCCCTCCAGAAGCATAAACCAAAATTTTCACTTCTGCACTGTAAAAAATTCCACCATGTACAAAAAATATACCTCATATATACCTCGTTCTTTTTACGGTGTGTGTGTGTGTATTGGGTTTTTACAGACGTGTATCAATCAGATATGATTATTTACGTCTGGGGACCGACCTTTAACGTCAACATCAGAAAGACGGTGTTACTATATCTGTAGCTTTAAAAACTATGCATTGTGTATTGTGTAATGTATTGTGTAATGGTGAGTCAATTCGTATGCATCTTGGTGGGAAGGGATGCATAGTACTATCACCTGGGTGTTATTCAAGCATCAATAATTTAAACATTCCTCCTCATGAAAAAATTGTGTGCCATGAATACAAGTTTCATGTACCACATGAGATATTTCCTGTGCATTTTCATTTGAACTTCATGTAAGAAGACATATAATATTATATGTTAATGCACCTTGTATGTGTATGTGTACTTTTAGAGTTTGAAAAATGGGTATTCATTCAAAGATCATTTTTCTTTCTGAAAAGTGCCAAAGGATTATTTTAGCAATACTCGAGCTGTTAATTGTGTGCATGAGAAAGGGAAAAGTGAGAAAAAGAGATTGAGAGAGAGAGATATAGAGAAAGAGAAAGAAAGAGAGAGAGAGAGAGAGAGAAAGAAAAAAGAAAGTGAGAATGGAAAAAATTTGATTTATTACAAAATGATGAATTTTTGAAAATTGTTGGGGCAATACTTCATGAGGAATTTATAATGTTTTATAATAATTTATAATGATGTTTACTGTATTATTGCACTCAGTACTTGATTATGTAACTGCATTCCAGATGCAATCTTGAACATCACATATTGTGAATAGTTCAAAAGAGTATACATGTGATAAAATTGGTGCCTACTTATGAGTAATATATGTGAATACTTCAAGTAAAGCTATATATTTTGTAAGACGGCACATGCATATATATGTACATTTATAAGTAAATATTATATTTTCTTATGTTTTTGACATCTTTCAAAAATATAAGAATAAAGTTATATATGTTAGCACCTTATTGATGTTGATTATGTCTTTGTTTGTTTTCCTTGAATGAAGCAAAAACTTGTTTGTAAGTGTATGTGTTCATTTGTATTTGTGTGTTTCTGAATGGATTAAAGGGGAATTCTACTCTCATACTTAGCTGGTATTAATAAAAGCAGCATAATTAGAAAAAACGGGTCAGTGAAAATTTGAGCAATATCCAATTAAAAATAGAAAAGTTATGAATTGTTGAAGTTGTTATCAGTGAAAAAAATTGGCAACACTGTGACGTATCTTGTGAGGTCCTCTCCAATTTGCTCTGTACAGAAAATTTCATAAACTTTCATTTGCTTAGGTATTAATGATAAGGTAGATTTGTTTCATAAAACTTAAAAACATGTTTACAATAATTATAATTAGGGTGCATTTATGATTGAAATTTTCTGTAGTGAGAAAATAGAAAGTTCTGAATTTTCTTAATACAGAGCAAATGTGGAAGAGACCTCGGAAGATACGTCACAGAGTTGCCAATTTGTGTTTGACTGATCGCAACTTTTTAAAAATGAAATGGCGCCTTATACGTTTTATTCCAGCCAATGCCAATATTGGCTTTTTGTTGGCTTTTTCGTGTTGGTTATAATACGCAGAACCAGCCGGCCCGTGTAATTGTTATTATTAATTAATTAATTAATTAACGGTCACCGTTTTTTTTTTGAAAGAGGAGCTGAATTGGTATGATCGTATTCAATCTAAATTCACACATTTTGAGGTCTAAAATTACCTTCATAGCAATTTTAGGTTCTAAAAGGGCGCTAGAATAAGAATAAGAGCAATAACCATGCACTTTGAAGGCATTTGCATTCTTAAACAAGAACTCAACTGTCCCTTTAATGCGAGTCTCATTATTTTCTACCAACTTTTACCAACTTTCACCAACTTTCATCAACTTTTTCTCTGCATTGTCAATTTTTATGCAATTCAATTTATTACAAATACTAGTTTTTTCTCATAACTTCATCTATCCCTTTAAGTAGTCATATCAGGGTGTGGTGAATATGACCTTCAAATATTCATTTGGTCCAGGTTCTAAGCAAAACATTGAATAATTTGATGTCGTTTTGCAAGATGATCAAATCGGGACATACGGAATTTTATTTTCATTTGGAGGATGACCCAAAAGAAATCCATTCATATGTTGCCAACCCTCTCACCTCCCCTCCACAAAAAAAAACAGAAAAGTTAGTTACCATCTTGAATATTGAGTTTGTATTTATAAGTACAATGTATTTGCCAAAATTTGATAGGCAATTTCAAAGTCAGGTAAATACAACTTACTAAATACAAAATTTGTTGGTTTGATTGGTTGCATTTATTCATAATTCCATGCAAAATTATCAAAGCATAATACATTTTACAAAACATCAACATTTCTTTAAGTAATATGGAAGTAAAGAATCCTGAATCATATTAATTAATGACATGAAAGAATGTTCTGTAAGTCACGAAATACGGAAATGAAAAGAACCTACTTAATTAAAAGCTAGGTTTGTTGCGTGTAGGTTCGCTGAATTATACTTCAGACCTAATATACAGAAGAAAAAAGGGAAGAAAAAAATACATACACTAGACTGAGAGAAAACTAGAAATAAACAAAATACAACCTGGTACGGTATAAAGTGAAAGAAAGATAGTGAGAGAGAGAGAGGGAGAGAGAGAGAGAGAGAAAAGCTGTAGAATTCGACTCGTTCTGAATAGCAGACTGAAATTTTATTATTTTCTAGTATCTACATGAACGCTTTATTATTCATTGTCATGTATTAAAGAGAAGGTTGAGTTCTGGGAAGAGGTGACAAATAATTTGTGAGCGTTATCATTGTTATTATGCAAGTGTGGAAGAACATCACATAAAAAATGTTCCCTGAAAAGCATGGCTCTTCAAATGCCTTAATATTCTAAATATGACATGTAACAGCATAAAAATCGGGATGGATTTTTATGCCACATGTTCGTGTAGTCCCACTGCTTTCTGTGTACAGTACTTGTAACTTTACCAAGACTGGGCCAAATTTCTTATCATTTTGATGATTCCAGAACCTTGCAGTACACACCAATACTTCTATGCTATTAAGTGATCAACCTTTTCTGATCGATTCAACACTGTTTCTTTCACAATGCAGTCGCATGACCAGAACTCAACCTTATCTTTAAATGCTAAACAGTAACAGTAAGCTACATTTTGCTAATACATATATGTTTTGTTCAAAAAATGAAGAATATATTACTTCTTGATCATTTCAGTAGTAGATGTCACAGAACACCATTGGTATCTTTCATACAAGTTGATGCTTCCCTTTAAGTATGCATCGATTCTTTAACGAATCAATAAAAGTGTATCATATATATCGTATTTATTTTCATAACCTTTATGTACAGACAGATCCATTTGTCAAAAATAATGCTAAAAAATATCAAACATTTAAATAACCTAAGGTTGATAATTATGAACTACGAAGATTTCAGTGCAAGCTGTTCTTAGAGGATTTCATCCAAATCTGAACATTTTGACACAAACATGTTGTATATAGATCGAGAGATCAACAAAATAAACACCAGAATACTTTGAATTTGCTTCATTTGAATGAAATGTAATGATGAGGCAAAACATAAACTGGAAATGACAGAACGGGGGTCCGTTTCATAAAACTTGTTTTCTAATAACAAATGCTAAATTTCTATGACAAATTTGCTCTCAGCCAATCGGATGACATGATTTCAGTAGCTTATAACAGTAGCTTGTAACTTGTTATTGATATCAAGTTTTATGAAACAGGGCCCGGATGTAATTACTTGCATCCATTACATGAGCGAGTGATTGAGGAGGTAAGGTCTGGAGAGCACTTTATAGTGTGAATTATGGCCGGGTTGCGGTATGAGACTGAGTGACCTATACTGAATGATACCAAATATCGAAATTATCAACAGAGAGAAGTAACACAAGGTTTATTCAGTCTAACTGACTCAGTATGTTATCTGACTATCACATCTTTAAACAATTTCAATCTAAATTGTTTTTTTAAGATGAAATTATATACTTTAATGCAATTTGAATACGCTTTTAAATCATATTGCAGTTCACACTGGAGTGCAATATATCAAGAGGAGAATGGTTATGCATCCCTCTGAAGATAAGAGCGTCCATATATTTCCCCCTGAAATAGTAGAGCCGACAGTTCGTCATTAGATGGAGCAAAGAGATATCTTTGGATGGAGACATATTGGGCTCATGATAAGAGGCAAAATAAAATGTTTGCTCTAGTAAAAGTTCAACCGAATGGTATTTGGATGTGTTCTTTATATAATCGGTTCATCATCTTTTTCCCTTGCCGGATGCATTTCTTGGTGACTTTCCCATGTTGAAGGACGATTTGGTTTTGTTGAGTTTCTTGCGGACATTGGTCCAGGATTCCTTGCCCTTGGGCATTGAGGGCGGGCGAGATAAGTCTTTCAGGCGACCTGTATGTCATAGAAGAATATGCATTAGAAAATAGTGCTCAATAATAAGATAAAGTGGAAATACACCACACAATATTGATTCAATGATTGGTCGATTTTTTAACAATTGGCAGCCAAAAAGAAGATGTATTCCATCGTATTCGATTTTACGCATTCAAAGTACGACACGTGACTTGTTCTCATTACATGACAACAAATTTGAACATACTTTTAAAATAAATGTTGCCCTGCTGCGAGCTTCCACGATAAAGCCGCATAAAGGCCATTTTCGTAATGTGACCAAATGTATACTAATTATAAGTGCTTCGATACGAAATATTTATTTCACTTGTTTACCAATAATTGTATTTCAATAGTCAGAATGCAACTTGCATAATACATGTATTAAGTGTTGTTATGTAGGAAAAACCATTATGTTTGTCCTACCTAGCAACAACTAATGTATGCAATTTAAATTCTGATTAAAGAGATGTATTTATTCGTAACCTGTGAATGAAATCATTCGTATCCAGGCCCTTCACAAAGGCATATGTAGAAATTTGGTTAGATTACGAAAATGGCGTGTTATTCGTAATATATTCTTCTTTATTTCTTCCTTATAGCTGGTTCAAATGCTACACTCATTAAACATAAAACCAATCGAATAATTACATACTTTGTAGTTCTGGACAGGTTTCTTCGGGGTTACTGATAAGAAGTGAATATACGGTGGGTTCTCTGTCCGTTGCGCCTTCTGTAAGGAATGAAGAATAATTGAAACAATTAATGGTGTTCAAGGGAGTCATTCAAATTAGTGATGAACGGTACATCCGATTAATTGCTCAGACGGTGGAATGGAACAAAATGGACTTGGGTGCGGGTAGATGCCCGATGTCTAAACCATGGTCTAAATAGTGTAACAGTGCGCCTCCGATTGGCTTAAAACAAACCAGAAACACACAATTTTGCAGTCTTTATACTTTAGCAATGCATTAATGATTCAATAATGAATACAAAAAGTATTGGGGGAAAATTTCTGGTTGGAGCATTTTCATTTCAAAGCCTGAAAATGTCATCAAATTGTTGTGGATTACATGTAAGATTTATGAGTTCACAAACATATAGGGCACCTTCATATTTGCAATGCTGAAATGACAAGATAATCTCTCCTTATAAAAATGACATGTTTCTTGCTCAAATCGTGATGGGATTTTTGGAACACATTCACTATTTCAAATATCAGGAATAACATAACAGTATCATTACGAGGAATACCAAAATATTTCATGTAGAATTCTTAGTGAAATCTGTAGACATGCATTCGAAGTTAGGCCTCCCTATCCTTTTCCAAATAGTTGTTAGGAGACCGTTGAATCACTGATACCTCTACTAATCAATATAGGCAGAGATCAGGTCTCTGTTTCGTAAAACATGTTATCAATAACACATGCTAAATTTGTATGACAAATTTGCTCTCAGCCAATCAAATGCAACGATTTCAGTAGCTTATAACAGTTATTGTAACTTGTTATTGATATCAAGTTTTGTGAAGCAGGGGCCAGGTAAGGATCCAGACGGGGCAGAGGAGATGGACACGACCAATTTGAAACTTTCAAAGCATACATTTATGAAATGAAAACACATCTGTTCCTTTCTATCCTTTTTCTTCTTATTACCTTCTTCTTCTTCTTCTTCTTCTTCTTCTTCTTCTTCTTCTTCTTCTTCTTCTTCTTCTTCTGAATTCTTCTTCTGAATTCTTCTTCTACATCTCCTTTTTCTTCTTCTTAACTCTTCTTCTCCACCTTCCTTTTCTTCTTCTTCTGTTCTGCTGTTGCTTCTTCCTTTTCTTCCCTCTTTTCCTCTCCTATATATACTTAACACCTTCTGTCTACATAAGTCCCCCCATGCAAGCCCCTTCGTATCTCGTCTTACTCTCTACTTTGATGAGCCAGTACGTCTCACGACCCTCCAAGAAACTGTTAGCATACGACTGAAGATTGTCCGCAGAATGAAGGTTCTTCACGTTACCCGAACCGTCCGACAGATCAAGGGTTGCTGTTCAAAAACAAGAAAAAAATAACATGATAGCAACTCCTCCTTTTCATTTTTCAGAGCACCTAATTTATTTGGAAATCAATCGTATAAGTTTTAAGAAAGAGTGTTAAACTACCTTTGATAATAGGCTCAGGTGGAAGCAAACAAAATAAGAAGAAAAATAAAACAACAGATTAGCAATAGTTCAGACCTTTTTTCAATTTTCAAACCACCTAATTTATTCGGAAATAAATCGTATAATTTTTTAAAAAGGTGTTAAACGCCCTTTGATAATAGGCTCAGGTGGAAGCAAACAAAATAAGAAGAAAAAATAAAACAACAACAGATCAGCAATAGTTCAGATAAATATGACATGCAGAGAATAAAAGTTCTTTAGAAGTACCGTCATGATCACAATGTGGAATATATTATTCGTTTGTTTGATTCTTTCTTTCTTTTTATTTCCAGACCAATTTTTTTGTTAAAGATACTATATCCCTTTTACAGCCAACATCAAATTCTGTAGAACTTTGCAGAATAATGAATATGTCATGTATGTCCTATCTGTGAAATTTAAACATTAGCAGTGTCCTAATATTCAAATTATGCAAGGAAACCTGTTTACTTGCTAGACTTCATTGTCAGACACTATTGAGTGACTGACTGGCCTTTTTAAATCTTTGGTAATAACATACATAAAATGAGCTGTAAAGGGTACATGAGCATTTGTCTACATCAATAACCCACTTCTTGTAATGGCCAAAATTAAACTGATTGAATCTTTGCGCAGCACAAAACGTACAACCATTTGGTACAATGGTCTGAAAAATCAGACTATTACTTACTGGCTCTATAGCTCCTAAGTCGATTGGACAACTAATAGTCGTTATTTTCCCACTTAAAGACATTTTCAAACCCCCCTTTTTTAGGGAAGTTCTAAATTAGCATTGTCTTTCAAATGTCGTTGGAATTTAACCTTGTCAAGATGAAAACAGCATTATATTATCTTCAAAATTCAAACATATATATTGGAATATCTGAAGTGGGAGGATCATGAAAAACACACTAATAGCTTGTTAAAAATGATCCTCACAGAAATGACCGTTTTGCCATTTAAAGAGTATTATTAATCTTAAATTTCATAAATCATTTAATTTCTTTCTCCTATTTTCTCAAAATTTCAGTATTCCATTACTCTACTATCTATTCGTGTTTTGTTTTGGTGTACTCTGGAGAACTTTTTTTAACGGGTACTTGAACTCGCTGGGAACTGATAAAACCCGTTTTTTGCTGTCGAAGAGTGTACAGCTTCGAAGCAGGGAGCTGTGACTTTTATACAGCTCCTTGGTATTTCTTTCTCCCCACGTTGGGGGCACGCTTCCCAGACATTGCTATAATTTTACAATTTATTTCAAACAATGTGGATCCACAGCCAATAAAACACTTGGACTGAACATGAAGAGCATCTGTATAAACACAAAGGGAAGGGTTCTGATGTATTTTCCGTTAGTACTCTTATCCATCTTCTCTTTGCACTGTTTCCTTCTACTTCACATGCAACGTACCGTCTGGTGTATCAATGTCTTAATTCGCATGTTGTTGACTCTCTTGCTGCATGCTTCCATCCTATCCTCCCTCACTTCTCATTCTATCTTTTCATCTTTTTAAATGTAGTCCTTTTTTTCTTTAGTAATAGAAAACATGCCCAGGAAATGAGAGAACGAATGACCACAAATTATTTAGCGAACACCTGCCAAGTATCGGAGGCGATATTAATTAAACATCGATACAGTCTACTGGAAATACTGCTTGATTGATCACAATGTGAAGTGAGGTAGGCATTCAACTCGAATGCCTGGTCTGTTACTATTGTTCTGTAAAGTCGTCGTCTAGTCTCCTTCCTTGGGAGCGTTTTGTCTCTGTTATTTTCTGGTACACGTACCTTATTGTACTGTGTTGGGTCTTCCTTGACAATTTAAAGACGTTGTGTTTAGGAACTTGTATTTTAATTTATAGTGTCCACACACGTACATGTAAATACAAGTGTACTATATATGCTTCATCATGTGCACAGCTTTGCTTTTTAGTGGATCACTCTTTTCCATTATACTGTTTACATTATGTTTCTTGTCACTAATTCTACAAAGCATGCATTTTCATATCATGTCATACTACGTTTTCATCAGTTTGCATTATTACTATTATCATTTATTTTGCACTGTGCTGAAAACAAATCTCATTTGCACGAAGAAAAAAAAAATGTATTCTTTGTATTTTTATTTTGATGGAAATAAATGATACTGAACTGAACTGAACTCTCGTTACGTCGGTATTACATTATGTGTGTCTCCGTTTCTAATAACGAAACGAGTGAGAGGCATTGATGTAAAAAAAAGTTCCGAATTATTTCATATCTGCCCTAAACAAACAAATTTCTTGAGAATAAAAATAAATATTTACCTATGAAACTTATTTACGTTTTATGACATAATGAAAATATTCGGTGCTCTGGAGAGGCAGATATGAAAGAGCTGCGAAATGGGAGGGGGGGCTGGAACAGAATGGATGTCAGTAGAAGGCTTGACATCACACTGCAGTATGATAGAGTAAGGTGATTCGATGATTTAATATGTTATATATAGGAATCGTCGCTATCGAGTTTCATTCTCAGCGGCCTATCAATAAATTCATAAACATGGGGCGGGGTTCCACGGGGCGTTATATATTTGGGCAGCCTCGTGTTTTGTACTCACTGCACTAGTCTTTGTCACAAATATTTTCCAAGGGAACTACAAACAGTGCCTTGGACAATGCACACAAAAAATATATTTGTCTGTTTTGAAAGAAAGAACCATTCACGATTCGTTTACATGCTCGTTCTTCTGCTAAGTGATTTATCGATTATCGTTAATTATAGATTTCGAAGCACACTGATGAATACACTGCATCAAGGTTACTATGTACGACATAATGGAGACGGTCTTTTAAATGTTCAGTTTATCATGCCTTTTCGGTGTCATTCTATCAAAGCCTTGTCATCTAAATCTCCTTGTTATTATATTCTCAGCACAAAATTTCAGGTTTTCAGTATAAAGTGTTTTCCATACCATCTCATTATTTTCTCTTTACCCTTTCTCTGTAAATTATCAATCGTATTTTAAATATTCGTATATAAACATAGACAATATCCAACTATATTACATCATGAATACATGAATACACGAATACATGTATTCAGATGTTTTACGCAATCATTGATTTATTTTCAACTTGTTTTAATTTCTATATTACATAATGGCAGGATTGATTGCATTACACGTTTGTTTAGGAAATGAGTAAAACGAAGAGATATCGTGGTCACATCAAATGAACCTCTAGGTTTTTTTAAAGAAGTAGAATATTAAGGAAGCCATAAAACTAAATGAAAAAGAAATATGAGATGGCATCAACTGAAAGCGGGATCCACGACGGTGATGGGGAAGAGAGAAAAGTGACGACAACATAATTATAGCAATCAACTCTCGAACCATGAGATGATACAAAAGAAAGATAAATCCAAAACATGAAATATCGCAGTTAGGATTTTATAAGTGAACCGCATGTTCTATATACTATTTAATGCAGTACAATATACCCTCTCGTCCTACTTATATTTTCTTCCTCACCTCACCCTCTTTCTTCCATTCAGACTGTTTTTTTCTATCTTTTCTTTGTTTTCAACTAATGGTACTAGACCAAGCATGTAAGCTGCTTACACTATGA
Organism: Mesocentrotus franciscanus; assembly: GCA_037976565.1. NCBI lineage: Eukaryota > Metazoa > Echinodermata > Echinoidea > Camarodonta > Strongylocentrotidae > Mesocentrotus > Mesocentrotus franciscanus. The sequence continues at coordinate 16,673,180 of CP137672.1, read as the reverse complement.
CGTCACGATGATGTTAGAGGTTACCCATAGGTTATTATTGAGTGTAGCATTACATTGTTTCGACATTATTTTGCGGAACAGCAACCTGAAAAGATTCACCAAGCTTACAAATATTGCTAAGGTTTCATATTCATCAACAAACACTCCAACTATCACATAGAGACACGTATCGCACAAATAAACAACAACAACAACAAAATGTGAAGAGAACAAAAATCATATATTTCTTAAAAGGAAACATAAAACTTGTGAAAGGATCCATACTTATTGCGTCGTCTTTCTCTTTCTCTGTTCATTTTGTCTCAGAGATGCCCCAGAATGCATCAGCGATTACATGCCTAGTGCTAATAGACAATTTTCGTAATGTAATCAAATTGAATGCATAAAGCTTTTGATAAGTGCCATGTAACGACCTATTCAATTCACCTGTATGAATAATTGTATTTCAATAGTCAGAATACGAATTGCATACATTAATTGCTGCTAAGTAGGACAAACATTGTGGCTTGTCAATAGTTCATTGTTGAAGAAAAGATTTGGACTTGTACTCAGGCGCGGATCCACGAGGGGGCCCGACGGGTCCGCCCCCTCTGGCCCAAAAAAGAAAAAAACAAAACAAAACAAAAGAGAGAATTTTCTCACGAATTGTGCCCCCCCCCCCCGCTCAGGCGCGGATCTACGGGGGTGTTCGGGGGTTTAAACCCCCCCCCCCTCCCCCTTGGACCGCCCCCAAAAAATAAAAAATAAAAAACGCACACTGGAGAGAAACCTTTCAAGTGCAAGATATTCAACTCATCTGGTAACTTAACCAAACACATGATAACTCTGGATATAACTGTGTATTAAACTGTTACTTGATTTAAAAAGACGTTATCATGCACTGCTTTTTATGGTCTCCATTGTGTTAGTAGGTGCCAGGAAAACATCACTTACGGGCCAGGGGATTCAAAATAGCCAAACAAAAATCGCAAAAAACAAGAAGACCACATAAACCAGACCACAGATTCCGGCCATTTTTTTCTCATCATTTTCTCTCACCTCCATCCTCAGACGAATGACACTGCTTACGTATACTCTCAAGCAGATTCATACTGGTGCAGAAGGGATTAAAGAGCCGCTGCTGGTTATCTGTAATTCAAGAAAAAATAGTGAAACAAATATGAGGAAATAGTCGATAAGAGAAAAATATCAATTTTGTGATGTCAGCTTCTGTTTCAGTAATTTCTTTGATTTTTTATGAATTTTGGCAGCAGCAGACCTTTGATGTGAATTTTAAAAAACGACACTATGCATTATCACTGTCATGTACATGCCACGATGATTATAACTCATTTCGATCTTGTTTCAAGGGATGTCAATGATTACTTAGTTTGTATAATTTCATTTATTATTAAATGTTATAATGCCGACATCGATGAATGCCTTATTCTTTGATTTGTGTATACAGATATATTTCAATGAACTTAACTGGGCATGCCCCTTGTTACTACAACCAATCACACTTTTGAGCTTACAATTTTATTTATTTATTTATTTTGTTTGTATTTTTAAAAATTCATTTTCACCGTTTACTTTTAATCGTCCCCCTTTCCTTATTAATGATTTACTGAAGGAAACAATTTGGATTGTCAGGTCTTGAAAATAAAAGTTTAGAAGTCCTAAAAGTCACAGTAGCTTTAGAAGGTTGGAGCTAGTACTTTAAACACCATGTATCTAGATGATAGTTACCCGAATTTTCATTCATTATAGTTAAGCCCACCGCACACTATACGATCTTCCTACGATCCGGTTTTAGAAACATTATAATTTCAGTAGATATGGAAATCTAAACAAACATATCTTCCTTATTTAGGTTGTAAATGATAATAAGAATTCTTACAGCTGGAATTTTAGTGCATTGAAGCATTCTAGTCAGAATAAACGCGGAATCGGCTTTAAATCGTAAACAATCACACTACTGCCGGTATGACGCCACTACGACTCTGAGCCGATTAAGCTTCTCCTCCTCTAAGATAGCTTCAAATTCATTGGAATTTAGTTTTTATTAATCATAACATGATTATTCAGATTATCAATCATTAAGCTTTTAGAAATTTGAATATTGACATCAAATGCTATATTGCAAATTCTTCCAAAATCGGATCGTAGCCAGAACGTAGAGTGTGCGTGGGGCTTTACACCACACCGTTACAAACTGTCGATACTGTATCAACGTTTCACTGAGATCCTATATGCATAGATCAGGTTTGCTAAACTTCTTTAGAGAGATCCACCATTGTAACCTGAATAACATCAACAAGTTCACTGTTTACTCCACTTCAACCCTCTCACACCTCAAGAGGATCCTATGCTAACCCCCGGGGGTAACTACACTCCGAGACATAAAAGTGGTTTTTAATCTTGGTTTGCAAATAGAAACGGATTGCGTCATGTCCCCCTCCCCTGTTTTGTAAATTAAGAAAGAAAAAACTTTCAGTTCTCTTATACAATTTGTAGGAAATTAGATATTCTTGTCTTCCAATTACCTTTCTCCAGCCCCCCTACTATTCTGTAGCAATATTTTCTATGCTCCGTAAACTTAGTATGATCTTTTAACTGTTTTAAGTACTTCCCAGGCTACTCTTTCCGTCTTTTATTCATTAAAAAAATATCCTGCAGACTTTCTTCAATACACTAAACAGTACGTTGTCTTGATCTATAAATCGTCATAGCATCTAAAACTTAATGAAAACACTCATTGATCATGTTGATATATATTATGTCACGTCCTTTGGACTTAAATTTGTTTAATTACAATCATTTAGAAATAAGTTCTCTTTGAATTTGTATCAACAAAAAGGTACATATTGCATTGTGTGTCAACTGTTAACAAGAACGTCTCTCACAATCACAGCTCAAAAAATCGAGTGTATTTTGTGGACATGACAGTTTTGTATGTAAAACAAAACTCTCTTGAAGATTGTAGGCCTTTCAGTATTTTTTGTTCATTTCATAGATATAATCCTGTCACATCTCTATAAACATTGGATTACATATAAATCCGAAATGCCTGATATATAATTTTTAAATTTAAAAACATCTTCATGATTATGTCTTTGTTACTTCGACGCCTGCCAAATTACAGTTTATTGCAGTATCAAAGGCACACATAATATACAAGCAATTTTGCTTTCGAGACAAATTCCTGCACGCGATTCCCCTATGATGTACAGGGCCATAAGGTTATCATTAATATCCTCATTACAGTCATAACGTTTACCAATATTTGCACATGAGATAACGTGTATGGCGATTCTGTTCTTCAAGTCCTGCAAGTAAAGAGTGCAAATAGAAAAAAACAGAGGCTAGCTTTTATTTTAAAAAGGAAATTTAATATTCATGGACAGCAAGTCACTGTGAGAATACGACTCCGCAGTGTACGTCATGCAATCAAGAAAATGGCGATGCCCATGTATTGTATTGTACATCAACAGGCAGGAATTCATCTCGTTTTTCAGAATACCTACACTTATTCTTTGGGGTTAGTTCTCCTTTAAGGTTAGTAGAAGCTTAAACTTTACATGTAAATATTCATCCCCTTTAAAAATCAATTTGAAAATAGATTTCTAACACTTCTTATGATGGGAACCAATATCTAAACCGATTATTCTCTAAGACATTTGGATTAAGTAATGACTGAAGGCGGTTCCTATCTAAATACAGGTTGGTCTTTGTATTATGGATATACTCTGAATGGTCGTCAAGATAATGGCAAATGTTTTAACGACAGCTTTAAATCGATTTGTCGTTCTCGCTTTGTTCACTGAAACGAGGAAGTGAAAGAAGCGAATTTCCCTAACGAAGAAAGTGGTCTCTGCTTGACATATTTAAAATAGGGTCAATGTTTTTTTGTTAATAACAGTTTATACGCAAGTTTTTTTTTTCTCACACAGCCAAATTAATTTTAGAAAATTTAAGAAAACTTATTCTTTAAAAAAACAAACACAAAAACGAAAGAAAAAAACACCCAAACACAAAAATTAATTTTTTTTTTTTTAATCACATTATTTTGCTCATTCACGGCCGCATGATATTATAGGTATAAATAGTACGTTTTAGCTGACGTCAGGCCATGGTTGTAAAAATGTGCAATAAAAATGAGAGAATTGCATCGCACGATCTGTCAAAGACATGTCAAAGACATTAATCAACTGAACAGATAAACAATGGTTTGTATTTGTGTTTAATTAAGCAGTGTATCGCGAGATCATTACGTAATTTCAGAGCTATTTAATTAAGATCAACTTACCTCCGTATTTCACTGTTATAAACACCATCGTCTTTTGATGACACATCCAATTATTATCCAGAAATGTAACTTGGTAATAACTATTCAATGAATCAAGAATTCATGAAGAAAAGTCTTATTTGCCTGACAGATTGGAATAGTTATTCCGTTCCGAGGTAACGACCTATCTCGTCAGTGGCATAGCTTTTAGATATCACGCGTCAAATGGTACACAGTCGAATTCACATAAAATATTTGCGTCTGCCTCATCATTGTCAGTGCGAATCAATTATTGAAAAGTATTCCAACTACTGCATTTGTCAATCTGACGAATATGAAGAATAAATTGCACAATAAGATTTACGTATTGACTGTGTTTTCATCCAGTATGAACATGAACGACTGGTGAAATGCACCGTAGCGAGTCGTTAATGTGAGCGCGTATAATTATGTCTGCTGAATGGTGAGTATAAGTTCTTGCATGCGACACAATCAATCTGATTTTCTTCAAAGCTGTCTATAGCTCGATCCTGCTCAAATTTGTCCACAATCAGTTTTTATCTTAAATAACAGGTATGCTCATTCGATATAATATGTAATACTTAAAACAATCAGATAGTCCAAGAAGTAAGGCAGCTCCTTTTTGTAAGTTCAGACTGCTGGGTAACTTCTAAATAACCGCACACTTCTTCCTCATAATTGCATGGCCCATCGACAGGCGATTACGAGCCCTTGCAGACGTAATATGGGGTAATATGGCTCAGTCTGTCAATAAAAAGCCGTACGCCTGGACAGTCAGACAAGTTTTTAATCACTCACTGTTCCATCAGCTTCACAGTCCTAGAACTGAAGATTATGCCAAACTCGGAGAAAATGCCCAAACGTTGTGCGGTATTTTGCACGATTCCCGTCTGGCAGTCCTAACGATTTTTGTCTATGTTTTAATAGTCCACTTTGAGAATTGGTTCTACAAATCCCTCTTGATCTTGTTAGTTGTAAACACAGAATAATGTTGGTATATACAAGAGAGTTGCCTCAATGAACTATAAATATATCCAGGTAACCTTTGACTCTGCCCGCCGTCCATTAGGGGATGTTTCACACCAGTTCGAAGTTACGTTATTGTTTTATTTGATTATACATGTATAAGCCACTCGAGTCCTCAAGAGCCACTTACATGAAATGAAATAGAGCAAATAAAGGGAAAAGCGTGGGATAGCGGGCCGGGTAACGAAAAATCGATAAAATAAAGCATTTGTGATCCTTCACTTGTCGACTAAAACATGCCTGACAAGGTACAAGCTACATTATATAAAAACGGACTATACAAAGCTTGAGATAAACTATGTTCAGAATGATCTTCTGTGGTGAGGAGATTGAGAAATCTGGAGAGAAAAAAAAGGTGAGAAGGGGTGAGAGGAAAAAAGAGACAGACAGGTGAGGTGGGAAGAAGAGAGGGAAATGGAGAGAGATAGAGATAGAGACATTTAAAGAGAGCAAGAGAAACAGAAGGAGGCATAGCAAGATTTAGAGAGGGGTTGGGGGAGGGAGGGAGACAGAGATATAGACATATAAAGAGAGCAAGGGAGACAGACAGAGGCATAGACATATTTAGAGAGGTAGAGAGAGAGAGGGAGAGGGAGAGAGAGAGAGAGAGAGAGAAAGAAAGAGAAAGAGTGAGACATATAAAGAGAGCAAGATAGACATACGGAGGCGTAGAAAGACTAACAATGAGAGAGAGAGAGAGAGGGGGCGCAGAGAGAGAGGCATATACAGAGAGCAAGAGAGACAGACGGAACAGATTTAGAGAGAGAGAGAGAGAGGGAGAGAGAGAGAGAGAGAGAGAAATGGGAAATGGAACGAACGAAGTAATTAGTTTTTCAAATCCCTCCCCCCCCCCTCTCCCTCTCTCTCCTTCTCTCTCCGTTCATACATTCTTTCTTTCTTCCTCTAGATATTTTCCCTTCTCTCCCCCTGTCATTTCTCTATTTCCTATCCCCCCATCTTTCAAGGTATTGCAGGATTTTCTGTGTCACAATTTTCCTCTGGGTCTTATATCTATCCAAGCATTAGGAAGGGGCCAGACAAATGCTATTACTATGGCTACTCCGAACAAAGACAGTCGTTATCGTTGTCCGCCTCTTTCATCTTTTACAAGACGTGAAATCAATCAATATTATTCAAGAGAGGATGTCGTATCGACGCCGATTCTTTTGTAAATTAAACAGGGAAAGAACACAATCGAACCATGTGGAATGACAGCTAACGATTTTCAACTTATCTTCTGTTCTTTTTCTTCTTCTTTTGTCTACACATTGTAGTACATGAATTAGCGTGGAGAGAACAACAAGAATAATTATGATGAAGAAATAAACTTAAATTTTATAAATGACTCTGATTGTAATTTATGCAAGAGATGAATTCACAACTTATACCCCACATTAGTTAATCTATTAACTTTCCATGTATTTCATAATAATACACGTGACCTGATACATTTTGTTTATAAAACCCTTTAAGGGCAATCCAACCCTTGTAATAAGTTCATATTAATGAAAGCAAACAAATGAGAGAAACAGAATGACGAAAGGTTGAAATAAATCAGAAAAAATAATAAGAAAGTTATGAATGTTTGAAAGACGAGATCACTACAGCTTTGCGAATCTCAAATTGGCAATTCTGTCAGTAGATTGTGACGTAGTGACGGATAACTCTCCCGTTTCTCGGTACAAAAATATCACTAATTTCTGTGTTTTTTCTCCCAAGTTCCTTCACTCTTGTGGCATATCTCAAAATATAGTATGGAGATTATATCATTACAGGTCCTCTAAAAAGAAGAGACCATCCCGAGTAATAAATTTTTGAAAAATTGAAATTTTAGTAATTTTTTGTGTTGGAACAAATGTGAAAGTTGTCCGCCAGTACATCGCAGAGACATTACCGACTCGGCCCATACCTTATTGCAATTTTCAAAAATTCAAAACTTTCTCATTTTGTGTCCGATTTCATTCAAACTTTCACCTGTATTAAATTCTTAGTTTTCTGCTTTCTTCTAGAGTAATTTACTATCTATGTTGGATTTCCTTTTAAATTCCATATACTTTATAAAAGTTATATATCTCATACTATTAAACTGTTCTTATAAAGCATCGATCTTTTTTAAAGCAAAGAACAAAAAAAGATGTGGAAGGAGGAAGAGAGAGAGAGAGAGAGGGGGTGTCGAAATAATGGGTGTTTCATGTGTTTCGCCATTCTCAGGAGAGGTCCATCAGCATGGCCATCTTGCCTCATACGATTGTGGATGGGGGGGGGGCATGTCAACTACAAGATTTTGTTCTTCTTCTCAAAATGTTTTAAAACTCTGCTTCCCTTTCCTCCCGCTAGGAACACAGATTTTATATGCACCACTGATGTCATAGATAAGTTGTCCCCAGTAGAATTACGGCGAGGTGTTTTTTTTTCTTTACTTTTTAGCTTAAAGCATTTGGTTGATTTTTAAAAAAATCATAATATCCTTAATATAAACAGTGCTTCAGTTGACACGGATTAAAAGAAAACAAACCTGTAAATTATTTTCTAGTGTCAACTGTCAACGACAACATTTTCATTGCTTATAAACTGTGTGATAATTTATTGGACTACAGTTTGTTGACATTGATTTCGTTCTCATAGTTTCTATTGTAATGCTTTCATTTTGTAAATGATATTTTACTTTGTTTTCTATAAAGTCGTGGAATATGCCTATCAATTTTGTTCTCCACATAATATCAAGTATTGGTCAGATGCATGTGAATAAATCAAACAACAATATTAAAACTTTAGATATAGTTATCATTCTTATCGCACTATTTTACGCCATATTGACCGATGAATAGTCAAGGAAATTCCGACAATCTGATGGAGCTCGCACGAGCTGGTCAGTCGGTCATTATAAATCTCACCGGATGTGAAGGTTTAGATTAAGAAACACATGTCCTTAATCAACGATAGCTTTTGTTGCTTTAATATTTTTGTTATGTGATTTTATTAATCATAACTTTATCATCAGTGATAGGACTGAACATGTGTGAGTATAATTTATATGAATCAAGCATCGATTAGAAAATCTAAAGATATAAAATAGGAAAACACAAATTGATAATGGATAGAATTTTCTTTTTGATTTCATATTCTTAATCTCAACCAAGAAAGATAGGCCCTGTGAATTTTTCTCTTTTGCGTTTGTGATTCAATCGAAGCAGAAAACTTCCCCTTTTATTTCACTTCTCTATCTAAACTTCATGGACATCATCATTTGGATGCATATAAATATGGGTAAGCCTTAAAGGGCTCTGATCATTGATGTTCCTCATCGGAACTGAACAACACATTGGTCAACCAGTCAGAAAGTAAAAGTAAGTAGAACTGTTTTCTTTTGCTTATGATAGTGTAACTCCATTCTTTAATTTATTATAATCCAATGAAAATCAACTATAGCTATACATGAGAGAGTATGGTATACAATGTCATGATTTGTTCTTCCTTTCAAATGAATAATTACGAAATTTTAAGACCAAGACTCTTCGTTTTGATTCGCCATCCATTGTTATAAGACAAATTGGAGATAACCGTTGAAATTTATGTCATTCTCTTTAAGTCGATGCATGCATTAATTAAAAGCAGAACCTTACTTTGGAGAAGAAAATATTGTATGTAGCCATGTCATTACAAAGTCATAACTTTCTTATTAGTTATCCGATTTTGCTCAATTTTTTTTTGATTGGTTTGTCTGATTGTACTGCTTCTATTGAAAAAAAGTTATTTTTGGAGTGGACTTGGACTTTAATGAAGCTGCTAGCCTATCCTCGTCTTAGATTGTGTGCTTTGATTTGCAGCTAGGGGTAATAACGGGTTAATATATACTGTGAACCAATTGCATGTTATCTAAATTGATGAAAACATAGTAATACTTATTACTGACTCGTAGGTACTGACAATTAGTTCGGCTGTTCAATTTTCATTTGAATACACGGACACGTAGCCACAATCATGGGGCAACTATGGCTTTCTCTAGCCATCATCGTGCTCCTGGCAGCAATGACCAACTCAACACCAGGTGAGCATCAAAACCTATAATTCTCTTATTTTGACCATAGACCTTCGTAGTAGGTCTATAGTTTGACATCTAATCGCTTTTAAGAAACCTGTCAAAGCTTCAAAATAATCCAGATAGAAAGCAACATACAGTCAAACCTGTCTTAGTGGCCACCTGTCTATAAAGGTCACCAATTTTGACTCCCTCTAAAAGGAAATGTGTGTAGAAGAACCTGTTTAGAAAGGCAACCTGTCTACAGTGGCCACTTTTTGTGTTTCATGTGAATGGCCTTAATAGACAGGTTTGACTGTATGCGAAATGTTACGTGTATCATTTTGACTAATAAATTGAGAACATAAATTATGACAGATTATTACGAATAACAATACATCAAACAAAAAATTATTATAAACCCCCTGTGCAGTCTACCGCCTGAATATTATTTTATTTATTCATTGTCCACATTAAACGCAAACGTTTTGTTTACTACTTCAATGCCATCAGACAACAAAAATGTGAAAATGTATAAGTTATGTAAAAACAATAACAACAACTACAAACGTTTCAATTAATTGTTTGTGCCTTTCTTTATTAGCTCAGAGATACAGAAGAAGCAGCAGCAGCAGCAGCGAAGAGGATGGTGGTGATGGTGGTGATGGTGGTGATGGGGGTGATGGAGGTGGCGGAGATTGTGGTGGAGACGGAGGGGGAGACTGCGGTGGAGATTGCGGTGGAGACGGAGGAGGAGACTGCGGTGGAGATTGTGGTGGGGATGGCGGTGGAGGGGGTGGAGGTTGTGACGCTGGTGGTGGATGCGATGGGGGTTGTGATGGCGGAGGTAATGGGGGAGACGGTTGTGATGCAGGTTGTGGTGGTGGTGGTGGTGATGGAGGATGTGATGGCGGAGATGGGGGTTGCGATGGCGGCGATGGCGGTGATGGCGGTGATGGCGGTGGTGGGGACTGCGGTGGAGACTGCGGTGGTGACGGCGACGGTGGTGGAGGAAATGATGGAGGCTGTGATGGAGGCAGCTGTGGTACGAATGGTGGCTGCGGTGGTGGGGGCGATTGTGGAGATGGAGGTGATGGCGGAGACGGTGGATGCAACGGTGGATGTAATGGCGGCGATGGAGGTGATTGTGGTGATGTCGCTGACGGTGGTGACTGCGGGGATGGTGGTGAAGGCGGAGGCTCGAGTTCTGATTCATCTAGCAGTGAAGAGGATGGAGGCGATGGTGGTGATGGTGGTGATGGTGGTGATGGTGGTGACGGTGGTGACGGCGGTGGAGGTGATGGCGGTGGAGGTGGAGACGGTGGTGGTGACGGAGGAGGGGATGGAGGAGGAGATGGAGGAGGAGGTGGAGGAGGAGATGGAGGAGGAGGTGGAGGAGGTGGCGATGGTGGTGGAGGTGGTGGCGGCGAGACAGAAGTCGAAATCATCTATATTCCAGTTCCTGTACCTGCTCCATCTGACGACGGAGATGGTGGTGATGAGGGTGGTGATGAGGATGGCGACGGCGATGGTGATGGTGACGCAGTTGGCGATGATGATGGCGGCGATGAAGATGGCGATGACGATGGTGATGGCGATGATGACGATGACGATGACGAGGATGGTGATGGAGGAGATGGAGGAGATGGAGGAAATGGAGCATGTGATCTTGCTGCTGGCGATATTGGTTGTGAACCACTAAGCGAAGCAACAACTCTTGAAGACAGACCAGGTAGGTTTAGAACATTACATGGTAATAGTCCTGTAGAGAGAAAGAAAACTACTACTCTACTTCGCGTCAAGTAGGAGGTGCCCTATCTCATACACAAACAGACCGTAGACAGGAAATAAGCTGAACAAATTAATTATTTTTGATTTGCCAGGAATCTGTGAGACAAAAACACGGGAATCCTAATAATGCATACTAAATTTAAATCATTCAGAAAATAAGATCTATCAGATTGAAGCCAAGTTAAAGCGTATATATTCTTCCAAAATTTAGTACACAAACCTGGGCCCCGTCTTGTAAAAAGTTGCAATTGATCCGAATCAATCGCAAGTCCTCCAATCAATCGTAAGTTTACAGTCTCATATCTCTCATGTACACGATTGCGATTGATATCAATCGCAAATAAGTTGCGATCAATCGCAACTGTTTATAAGACAGGGCCCTGATAACGTAACCAGTGGTACCAAGCGTCATTATAGTCTTTGGCCCTGCTACAAAGTAGTCACCCCCATGAGCCCTTTTGACAAAGTTTGGTCTTATGATCTTATGACTTTTTTCAAATAAAATATGTCAAATATGAATGGCGTACGTAGTGGCGCGCCGCAGCGTAGTCGAGGGGAGGGGGTGCACTGCATGGTTTTACTTATCACAATACGAGGGAGTTAAGCAGTTCAAGTGCAGGGAAATTATTCATCCTCATGTTCTTGCTTCTCCACACCTCCCCCCCCCTCCCTCCCCTTCCATCGCCCTCTCATTCCCTTCTGTTTCCCGATTGTGTGCATTAATTGACGGGTTTATACGAGCCCATGATGTCCCCTCCAGTGCTAAGCAACTTGATGTGCGTCTGTATTCTGAAAACTATGTTGTCTATTATGTTAGGTATACAGAGTATCATGATAAGTATTATTTTTTTCATTTTTTCACAATTCTATCATATTCTGCTTGATTATAGGAGGTATCCTTGGTCCGATCTGTTCACCGTGCCCATCTTTCATCTCTACTGATCAAGTAGTCTGTGCATCAGATGGTATCACGTATGACAACTTATGTCAGCTAAGGAAATCCGCCTGTGACCATGGTAACAGCAACCTCAAGCTGGTAGCAGATGGCGCCTGTGCAAAAACATAAACTCAGTAATGACGTAGGAGAGAGTATTGATTCATCTCAGGGGGTAAGGGGGACGAGCTCCCAGGGTGGGCGGCATCTCAAGACGCGCGAAAGTGAGAGAGAGAGAGAGAGAGAGACCGGGGGTGGGGAATAAAGGGACTTTTCGGAGGAATTAATGGAGTTTCTTAATTACTCCTGGCCAAAGCAAATTCAATCTCTCGTGTTTGTTGCTTTGACTATTTTTCTTAGAGTTTAGCGCCCCATTCTATGTATCTTCTAGTTCAGAGATGGCATTTTCACGATGTAAAGTTGTAAACCCTACTCCTATAGCATTAGACGTGTTTGCTTCTTCATGTATTTCTGGAAGATTCTGTACACCCTTCCTCCCCCTTCAGGCTTAAGTGATTCACGATAGCCATCATTATCATCATTTACTTGAATGCATGACTTCGACATAGTACTATTCAATGACCGTAAATTTTCAGAACTTTTGGTTTAGATTTTTGGACACGATCGGGTACAAGTTCATGGCTTTTGTTTTAAAAGCTCTCCACAATTCTGCGCCGGGGTACATCTCCTTGTCATGCGGCAGTCTCCAAATCCACTTCGTTCGTCTGCCACAAAACATTGCTCGTAATTCTCCGAACCCGAACCTCCCACTTTTGTCGTGATCATAATATAATACGTATGGGCTCTTCAATTTGGCTGAATCCGTAATGTCTCTGTGATGTAGTGGCGGACAACCTTCCCATTTGTTCCAACACACAAAATGACTAAACTTTATTTCCTCCCTAAAATGTATGACTAGGGAGGTTCCTTTCTCCATAGAGGACCTCTGATAATATGCTACCCATAATATATTTTGAGTAGTGCCCGAGGAAGAAGGTACTTAGGAAGAAATAAGAAAACTTATGATATTTTAGTAAACAACAAACGGGAGAGCACGTAATCCGCGACTACGTGACAATAAGCGATCTCATATTATAAACATTCATAACTTTCTTATTATTGGTCCGATTTAATATCAAAGTTTCGCCATTCTGTTGATCTTATTTTTCTGCTTCCCTACAAAAAATGAACTTATTACAAGAGTTGGATTGCCATTTAATTTTAATTATTTTGAGTGCTTGGCCTGGCATAAGCAATGTTTTCTGGGATATGCCTCTATGGGAGAGATCACTTATAATGATGTATCGTTTAATTTGTTTGTATAATCTTTCTTATACTTCTAATTATTATCATATTGAGTACTGTAATTACTTTTTATATAGGTCAGTTTATTTTATTATAGTCTTTCAGGTTATGATTTCTCTTCTGCTGGTATTTTATATCGTAATTTATTTATTTATTTATTTATTATCATATTTTGATAAAATGATGTATAGTATTTGTGATTACAATGTCCAATCTTATGATATTCCTTTCATTCTTATTTTCATTTTATTTTTTTGTTTTTCTGTCTGTCTGAAAAACAAGATATGGACAGTTTATTTAAGCGTGAGGAAAACTGCAAAGTAAAATTGACAAGGAACGAAGAGAGAAGAAGAGAGGCGGAAAGAGTGCGGAGAGAATCGAGGAGACAACGAGAGAGAGAGAGAAAGAGATAAAGAGAGAGAGAGACAGAAAGATAGAGAGAGACAGAAAGATGGATATATATATATATAGAGAGAGAGAGAGAGCAAGAAAGAGAGAGAGAGAGAGAGAGAGAGAGAGAGAGAGAGAAATGAGAGACGGAGAGAGATAGAGAGAGAGGAGAGAGAGAGAGAGAGAGAGAGAGGGGAGAGAGGGAGAGAGAAAGACAGAGAGAGACAGAGGATGAGGAGAGAGGGATAAATAGAGAGGGGGAGAGAGAGAGAGAGATAAAGAGAGAGAGAGAGAGAGATAGAGAGAGAGATAAAGAAAGAAAGAGAGAGAGAGAGAGGCGGGGCGAAGGAGTAACCAAGGGTTACCACATTATTAGGTACCCCTTTCATATTCTGCCTGTGAAGGAGTGGGGAACAAGATAAATCAAAGACAGTTTGCACATTTTCTTTTGAGTAGGCATATAGGTGCCACCCAGTGTCACCCCTTAGATTAAAATAATACACTGTTGCAACAAGTTGGAATATTTTTTTCTTACCACTTTTCATGAAATGATTGTGACAATAAATAAATTAGTCTTGATTGATAAAATTTATATATTCTCAGAAATTATTGATAGTATCTCTATGACTCTTTAGATTAATAAAGAAAGTGTTAAGAATATATAAACTTTTTCTAAGAAGAGTAAATCATTTTTGTTACAATCACTTCATGAAAATAGGTAAGAAAAAATATTCCAACTTTATGGGCGACAGTGTACAATAAATTAAACAACTCACATGATACAATAACTCCATACAACCCCATGTTATATAAAGATTGTCCAAGTTCTTGAGGATTTATTTCTCAAACTTCGGATCACACAGTGCTCTCAATTTGGCTTTCCTAATCTAAACCGGAAAGCTCGGATTAGGATTAGGATCAAAGATGGATATGAAACCGATTAAATCGGGATACTCTTTAAGCCATGGCCGGGGTGTACATCTTGTGAATGAGTCTCGACGTCACTGTACTGCAATATCGTATTTGAAGGGGTAAATGAAAGCAATATGCCCCCGACAAACATTTAAGCATATACATGAACAATTATTTCATATGATTTGGAGGTCATTTGCAGTTCAATTAATGCTCAGACTGCTTATTACTTATGGACATGTTCTCATTAATGTTCCTGCTGGAGCGTAATGCTAACTCACACATCACTGCCGTTAAACACTATTTATGAGTTCTTAGGGTTTTTTTAACTGCGATGATAGATTAATGAATAAACGAATGAATAAATGAATTATAATAAAACTGTTGCCCGGATATCACTTCCCTTGTTTCTAAATGTATAAGTGAGTAAGCAGAATTTTTTAGACTTTGTATCGTAATGACAGTTATTTAGTTGTATTTGTATTTGTATAGACATTCAACCAAAAAGCTGGATCAATAGACACCTCATCGTAAAGGACCGCGATTTTGCTTGTCATGACGTCACAATGAGGGCCGCGTAGGTGACCGCGCCCTGGTAACAAACATGTAAATAGATCAGATTATCTTGCACCTTTGCTATCTTATGAACTATATGCCAACATTCCTTTTTTTTAAAATACAAATTTGACTATTTTGATTGCTTCCAAAGGCTCTCATTTTCAACCGCCAGGTCAGTATCTTATTCTTAAGCATTATTGATTGATTATATCAAGTTTAAAGAAATATTGAAACATTTTGCATATTTAATCATCACAATCATATCCAGACGTTGTGTGTCCGAACAGGTTGTGTATACGGAGAGTTGATTTAAAACAGCAATTTAAAGAAGTTTACAAGCAATATTTCATAAATCTTCTAATTAAGACTTATGTTGGACAATATTATAAAGGAAATATATTCATGATGGTTAGTGCTATTTGATGAGTATTTTCCGTTAAATCCGAAGGCAAAAGAGAAGTCTTTATAATTGTTAAGTGTCTTTTCTTCCCATTTTCTTCCTTTTATTTCCTAGACCTAGTTTACCCCCGTTTACATTACAGTTTCCAGTTTCTAAATCATAACGTTGGAAACAGAGATTAAGGCGGTTGTATTGTTTGGATGTATTTGCTGCCTTCGCCCCTATGTCCTGGGAAGACCTTTACCCCGTATTGGGTCAGCTTCTCCTGTTGCCATCAAACCACCAATGGCTATCCCCCTAGATATAATTTCATAAGCAAAAGAAAAACGGAACAATAACAACAATAATAATAATAATAATTATAGGCATGATGAAGATGATGATGATGATGATGGTCGTGATGATAATAATAATACTAATAAAAATAATTAAAATAATAATGATAATGATAATAATGATAAAAATGATAATAATAATAATAAAGTGATAAAAAATAAAGACTTAAAAAAACTGTATAAAATAAATGGACAAGAATGAAATACGTAAAGAACTTACAGATATGGGACAAAATTAATGATAGAAGAGAAGAAAAAAAAGATGACGTACAGAACAATTGATAATAATGAATAATTAAATGAATGAATGAAGGAAAGAATACATACAAGCAAAGAAAACAAAACACTGTACAAAATATAAAACAATAACATTAATTTGGAAGAGCATATGAATATATCACCGCCATTATCCCAAGAATATATAAACTACATAATTTTGTGATCATGATCTTCACCAAATCATATTAAATGAACATAAATACGAAAAAGCGGTTCGCAATTCCTTGACGAATTCAGATGAATGCTGTAATACTTCTCAACTTTAATTTTAAAAAAATAGGAGCTGTATACGTCTTACCACGGCCCAAGCTTTCTCTGCCGTCTACCATCTTACATCCACCAGCTATGTCGGGCAAGCTCTTTCTGCAACTCTTTCAGAACAACTTGGAGAAAAAAAAACTTCGGGGAAAGCTTGCCGTAATTCTACATCTACTTGATTCTCAACCAAACTAGATCAAAATAGTTAATACCAGTGAATTTTATTAATACTAATCTACCAGTTCATTTAAGCGCAGTACAAATGTATCAATTATAACAATAGGAAAATGGCAACGATTATAATGATTTTGATGATGCTGATGATCACAATGAGGATGATGCTGATAATGATAATAATAGATGTAGAAGCAATGAGATATAACAATAATATTGTCCATCGTCCAATATTATAGACAGTTATGATTTCAGTGTATACGCCTAATGCATTCCCCCTCAGTGTAAGATTGAGTATACATGTACTTCTACAATATCTTTAAGCGATAATACACATAATAATTCTTAAATTCCCTTTTAAAGTGATGGGGGCAGGAGAGACAGTGCTAAGGCAATGGAAAAGAGATTCTCGGACCAGGCCTTGAAAGTCCAGGTATTGGGGTTAGAACTAACAGAAGCTTGGACGCAGAGGACTTGAAGAATCTCCAAATAAACTATTAAATTTCTTGTATGTTTCAGTATTTGGTTGAAAGATAATGATGGCGTGTTGGTGCATTTATCAATTAATATTATTATTTTTTTCTTCTTGCATTTACATCTAGTTCGAGACATGACGTTTTTCATCTTACTAATGAAATAACGTAATGGTCAACACCTTGTTAACCTGGAAGTAACTGATCTCATACATTCAACATAGCATTTTCTGACGGTTATGTGTCCCTATGGCGTATTTACTGTATGAAACTTACTTCTAATAATTTACCTTGCCACACTGGCCAATGTTTGTATTATTCCATAGTATTGTTGTACCGAATGACCATCTACTCCTTTTCTTCTATTCTTTCTTCGCCCCTCCCTCTATCTGTCTGTCTGTCTCTCTGTCTCTCTCTCTCTCTCTCTCGCTCTCCCCTCCCTCACTCTCTTTCCAACTCCTACTCTCTCTATTCGTACCTCTCTTCCCCCTAGCCCTTTCTCTTATCTTATCTTATCTTTTCCCGGGAGGAGGGAGGGGGACACAAACATATTTGACAAGCAAAATAAACCACATCTACGCACACACGAAAAAAAGGTGATCTTACATTTTTTTTTGATGGGGAACACATTTTGTAGGCTCTCCCGCTGAGATCCGCCACTATATGTAGCCTATGATAGAGAGTATCTTGTGAAATAAGTTTATTTATGAATTCATAAGTTCATTTCCTTTCCACATTAATGCAGTTAGTGGATGAAAATGTACAAATATGATTCATGTACAGGGTGGAATTATTGTTTGCATTGTTCGTTCCTTTTTTTTTCCAAACACTGGCCCTCAGGCTAGGGGATCTAGTACTCTTCCAACAGTTCCTCTGTCTACTCAAAGTCCTATGGTTACCCAATCCACAACCTCTAGGTAAGAAACGATTTCCCCATTTGATTTTATTTTGATTTTATTTTATTTACCAAATATAAAAACATATAAGTAACAACATACATGATAACATGAGAAAATAACATTGGATGGATCGCCCTGCTCAGCTGTGCTAGTGCAGCACAGCAGTTCTACCGAGGGGTACAGTTTCAATACAAAACAACCGAGAGAAAATGATATATCACAAATTAAAATTCTTAACATATTGGTATAATGTAAAAACAACATCGTTTACACAGTATCATGCCCCCATCCATCCAAAAGCAAAACCCAGGACCCCACCTACCCTATTATTGATCAATATTAACATTCTTCTATTTTAAAGGGAGATAGTTTTCAACGTATGTCTATTTAATAACCTTATGAATTCATTGTAATTTTGGGATGATCTTAAAGTAGAAAGTAAGACGTTAAATTGTGATGCCCCACGATATGAAAACATTCTACGACATGATTCAGTATGTGGTTTAGGTAAAGATAAATTTCCGATGAAACTTAACGAATATTGGTGATAAATAAAGTGAAAGGAGTCCTTTAGGTAAGGGGCACTGAGGTTATGAAGGATTTTAATGGATTGATGACATTAATGACCATAGTTCGCGTGTGATCTAAATTCAAGTGAAATCAAATCGAATGAAGTGAAATCAAATGGTGTCAAATGAATTCGAATCTAATCAAGTAAAAGCGAATAGATTCATGTGAAATAAAATCGAATAAATTGAAATCAAATAAAATCATGGCAAGTGAAATCAAATGGAATCAAATGGTATCAAGCGAAATCAGATGGAATCAAGTGAAATCAAGTGGAATCAAGTGACATCAGATGGAATCAAGTGAAATCAAATGGAATCGGGTAAAATCTAATGGAATCAGGTGGCAGCAAATGGAATCAAGTGAAGGAAATCAAAAGAAAGCGAATAGGATCAAGTGAAATCAAATGGAGTCAAGTAAATTCAAATGGAAGCAGGTAAAATCGAATAGAATTAAGTGAAATCAAATCAAATCTAATGATGGTTGGTTCATGGTTGGTTGATGGGTGATTATTTTTACCTGACTGCTAAAGAAAGCGTGTAACATGTACTTGTCAGTAAGCAAGTAAAATCAAATGCGATCAAATTTCCTTCAAATGCAATCAAATTGAATCAAGTGAAATCGAGTGGAATAAATTTAAATAATATGTAATCAAGTGAAATCAAACGGAATTAGGTCAAATCAAGTGGAATCAAGAGAAATGAAATAAAATCAAGTGAAAACGAATAGAATCAAGCGAAATCAAATGAAATCGCGTATAATCAGGTGAAATAAAATGGAATCAAGTAAAATGAAATGGAATCCAGTAAAATCCAATGAAATCCAGTGAAATCCAATGGAATCAAGTGATAGCAAATGGAATCAAGCGCCGTCAAATGGAATCAAGTATTATCAGGTGAAATCAGATGGAATCAAGCGAAATCAAATGGATTCAAGTGATACCAAATGAAATCAAGTAAAAGCAAATGAAATCAAGTATAATCAGGTGGAATCACATTGAATCAAGTGAAATCAAATGAAATCAAGCGAAAATAAATAGCATCAATTGAAATCAAATAGAATCCAGTGAAATGGAAACACGTGAAATAAAATGGAATCAAGCGAAATGAAAAGGAAGCAAGTGAAATCAAAAGGAATCAAGTGACATCAAATGGAAGCAAGTGAAATAAAATGGAATCAAGTGAAATGGAAGCAAGTGAAATGAAATCAAATGGAATCAAGCGAAATTTAATGGAAGCAAGTGGAATCAACGGAAGCGAGTGAAATCAAATGGAAGCACGTAAAATCGAATGGAATCAATTGAAATCAAACGGAAGCAAGTGAAATCAAGTGAAATTAAATGGAATTAAGTGAAATCAAATGGAATCAATTGAAATCAAATGGAGCCAAGCGAAGTCAAATGGAATCAAGTGAAATCAAATGGAATCAAATCAAATGGAATCAAGTAAAATCAAGTGAAATCAAATGAAATCAAGTGAAATCAAATGGAATCAAGTGAATTCGAATGGAAGCAAGTAAAATCAAGCAAAATGAAAAATGGAATCAAATGAAATAAAATAGAATCAATTGAAAACGAATTGAAGTGAGTGAAATCACCATCATGTCTATTCAAAGTTGAGTGGTTAATAATTACATCGATTTTCTTATGTGTGAATATTGATGCCATTGTCTAGATATTTTTATCTTCTTCGATTCATGAAAATCTCAAATTCCCTCCCACTCTTACCCCCTCACCTTGTATCCCCCTTTTTCAGTCTTTTTTTAAACGAAATTCTTCCCCTCCTTTCAACTTTTTTTCTTACCTTGCTATTTCATTTCCCTCTTCTCATTCTATCTCATTTTCTTTCTTTTTTCTCGCCCTCTCTCTTTTTCTCTGCCTTTCCCTCACCTTTTCATTCTTTCTCTTTCTCACCCCTCCTTCCTCTTTTTCTCTCCTCTCCTCTCCCTCTCTCCCCTCTTTCTCGCGCACACACAACCGCTCACATACCCTTGTCAGTATCATGAAAATACGGGTTAAAACAAATGGGATTGTTTTTAAATATCTACAACATATATTATTCTGCATACACGATCAAATAAGGTATAGGCCTATAAAAATCTCGAATGAGACTTTTATATTTATCTTAAGATAGATAAAAACTAAATACGCATTCATCATACATGCTGACTCAGAGAATTTCATTATTATTAACAGCATATGCAATTTTTTTGTAAAAGTATATATATATATATATATATATATCATCATCATTGAATACAACAAAGGTATGAATAAACAAATACTGAGTGAAGTTTATTGGATGGGTACCAGCCCCATGATGACTGCTTATCTCCCTGAATAATAAACAAAAAATACAATTATGACAAGCAAAACAATCCGTTATATCTATGATTTCAACTCCTTCTACACCTCTAAAAAGTTGAAAGCAACAAGAAAAGCAGGATATCTGATATAATTACCATTACACTGTGTTTAACGTGGATTTAATTGATAACAATGCCTTGCCTACGAAAGCAATCATGTGGCTGATATATCGTTAGCAGTGAGAGTTATTTCTTTGACATCCTGGTGAAATTACATTCAGATATTTTAGAATGGATATTCACAATCAATTAACTTATACATGGGTTAAAATATTGATCGATTCTTGTTCCTCGACTGACCAGCTTTAAAAACGTGCTATCAACATCAAATGTAGAATGGAATGCCCTTCTGTAAATCTGAGCCAATTCCTCTCTGTAATCGTACTCTAATCCTGATTGCAATTTCTTTATGAATACTTACCATAAAGGCATTAGAATTCATTTGAGTCGGTAAAATTTCTTTTGAAGAGAGCATATATAGAAGAGGGGACATTTTATACAAATGTTCTAGATATAGGTCTATAAGTCGAAAATGATTATTTTTGCAACCACCATAAGTCTTATTGTGTTGGCTTCAGAGACGTCAGAAAATTGATTTTAAACTACTCCTTTTTTATTTGTTTGGCTATTCATGGCTTCGTCCTCATCTATTTCGGAAAATCAAGTAAACAGTTAACCTAAAAAATCACCATCCCAATTTTCCCGTGCCCCTTTATACTTAGCTATGCATTTGTGTAAGACACAGATTACTCTTTTCTTAGTGTTACGTCCAAACTTTAGAGCAATCTCCGCCTCTCAATCAGGTTTGCACCCTTATTATTAATACATTTAGCTTGCGTCTAAGAAACCTCTCCTTAGACATGTTTTACTGTAACCCATCATGCTATAACTCCAATTGGTTTATCAAATGTTCAGGCCTGATTGAATATCCTTCTCTTTATACGTACAGTCAGGCGCGTACGCAGGGGTTAAACCCCTAAAATTTGTGTAATTGTTAAAAAAAAAAAATTAAGGTAAAAATGTGCTCTTACAAATTTCAAATTTTAACCCCCCCCCCCCTGAAAAAAATCTGCGTACAGTACATGTGTACATATTCTTATTGGGTGCCATTTCTGCTTTTGTTCATTTTGATGCACAGTTTGTATAGACTATAGACTTTGTAAATAAAGAAGCTTTACAATTAATAATAACAATACACAAGACAACAAAGGTCCAGCCTTCGCACTGCAAAAATTTAACATCAGAAACCTCAAATACAATGTTTTATAGAAAATACAACTACATTATTCATATTCAATTATTCTCTGTCATAAGTATGAGTCTGATATCAATATGAACAATATTATTTCTCAATTTTAATATACATACTTATTAGAATAATAATATTTCCTGTGATTATAGTACCGGACTCCGTCTTATAAAGAGTTGATACTAATCGCAACTTATTTGCGTTTGATATCAATCGTAACTATGTACATAAGAGATAGAGACTGCAAACTTGCGATGAATTGGAAGACTTGCGATTGATTTGGCTGTTGCCCAGGGTACCGTTTACAAAGAGTTACGATTAATCCAAATCAATCGTAAGTCCTCCAATCAATCGCAAGTTGGCAGTCTCCTATCTCTTATGTACATAGTTGCGATCGGTATCAATCGCAACAACTCTTTGTGAGACGGGGTCCAGGGGGTGTTTCACAAAGATCCTAAGTCGAACTTAACTTTAAGTTGGACTTAAAAATTATGGATAGCCATTTGTAGCCTTAAAATAAAATATATTCAAAAGCAAAAATTCAAGTACTTTACACTTTTCATAAATTCCACATCAAGAATATGAAATCTCCTTGATAATAGAAAATATGAATGATTCGAATCAACATTTAATGCCTTTTAAAATAACTTTTACAAAATATTTTCAAAGATACTAACGGCTTTCCATAATTGTTAAGTCCAACTTAGAGATAAGTTCAACTTAAGATCTTTGTGAAACATCCCCCCCGGTGTGTATATGATAAATGAAACACACACATGATAATTTTTCATCTGCCCAAGGTGCACAACTGGTTATCAAATCGAAGGCATTTGGTAGGTACGTTGCTTCCAGTTTTGGGACTGGAGTGGACTGCACTGCTCATCAGAGCTCACTCATTACAGCTGAACCAGTCTTGTGTAGCAGGTCTAGGAAAGTAAGTACTGATATTGTAGGTCCAAGGAGATACCTGGTAGTATAAACCACCTTCCATGAAGAAATAAAGATAGTTATCTGCTCCTTGGATCATTGAGACCACTTTACCCAAGAGGTTAGGAAAGATGTCTGTGATGGTGTAAGACCCTCGGAAGACCTTCTCCCAGCCATAGAGGTAGATTTGGTTGTCTGGAAGAGAGAAAGGGAATAAACTTGGATGAGGGTTAAGCATTGTGCTGTAATTTATTGTGTAATCCATCCCTCAATTGGATGACGAATGTTGACTATAAAAACACACCCTTAAAAATAAGTGTATAGGGCAGCTTTTTAAAACTTAACTTATACCAAAAAGAGGAAGGTGACAACAGAAACAAAGAAGACATGAAAGTATGAAGAAGAGGGGGAATAAGAGAAAGACAGAGGAGAAATATAAAATTAAAATAAAGAGGAGAGGAAGGAAATGAAAAAGAGAAGGCGGAGGAGAAGAAAAAAGATATTGAAGACGAAGGAAGAAAAAAAGGAGAAAGGGAAGAAGAAAAGAAGAAGAACGGTAGTACAAGACAGAGGATGGAGGAGAAAAGGAGGAGGGAAAAAAAGAGATAAAATATTTACCCATGACGAAGATGGTTTCTCCATTCCCGCTGATTTCTGCTACACCTTGCACAGATACGATTGGTATACTAGGCCTGAACTCAAGAAACACAGTCTCGAGCGCTTTAGGGTAACCTGGTTCCAAAATATTTGCAGCGCTGTATTTCCATACTGCAACACTTCCTGATATAGTCTGTTGGGGAAAAGCATTTGAGATTTTGAAAATATCATGTTCTGTTTCATGAACATGAAACATCGCAACAACAACAGAGACAACAATAATAGTCGTAATAATCGTAGTAGTAGTAGTATTGATAATATTATTATTATTATTTATTATTATTATTTATTATTATTATTACTGTTATTATTATTATTATTATTATTATTATTATTATTATTATTATTATTATTATTATTATTATTATTATTATTATTATTATTATTAGTAGTAGTAGTAGTAGTAGTAGTAGTAGTAGTAGTAGTAGTAGTAGAGTAGTAGTAGTATTAGTAGTAGTAGTAGTAGTAGTAGTATTAGTAGTAGCAGTAGTAGTAGTAATATAGTAGCATTATAAACCGCAACAACTACACAAGATATATCACCCTGTCCACAAAATAATGTAAAGAACAAAGAAAAATATCCTAAATATCACCCAAAAGAAGTTGTTAAGTTGATAACAATAAATCCTGAGCCTTCTTTCATTCATCCTCTATTTTATAATTAGACTAATCATTTAATAACAATTATACTCGTACCTTAAAGAAGTATGTCTTTCCTACATCACTACCCCATACTCGTGGGTTTTTCATGGAGAAGGATGCAGAGAGGTTGCTCTGTAGGCCTGGCCAGTTGTTCGAGATAAGCTTGGGGAATCCCTGCACAACCTGACCTTTCTCTAACATCCAATAAAAACTGTCTGCAATACAAAATAACAAAAGGAGAAAAGTAGTAAGACCTTCCTCTTCAGTTCTACAATACATAATGTAATTAGAGGGATCTGAACACACACCCTCTCAGATCACTACATGACATTGCCATCTGCACAAATGAATCATTTCACTAGGGTTAAATGTAATAGACAAGTACACAAATGGTAAAGTGTTCATCTATCCCCAAACTCTGAAAATATAAATACCGGTTTTTTGTATACATGATCAATACTCGTCTATTCCTTAATAAAATTATTTCCTTACCGAACGGTTGATGACGGATCAGTTCTTCACTTCTACCTTCCCCTTTCAATGATACCACAAACTTATTCATTTTCGCAAAATGTGCATGACTAAAGAAGCAAGCCCAAAATCTTTTATTCAAAAAATAATACATTTGTATATGAATAGGGATTAAGTATTGTGCATTGGACAAGTAGAGAGCATTTTCGACCCAAAAGTACATTTGAAATGATTCACAGTTATAATAATTCATCAGTATTTCGACAGGACATAATTACAGGAATAAGAAAAGACTAAACTATGTATGTTGTTTTTTCATTCAGAAGATTTATCCAATGCCGAAGTACTGCTAAATGCCTTTGAAGGAGGCCAGTTTGAAATCTGAGGTGCCGGTCTTAAATTCCATTTTTAATTTTTGAAACAAGAATAGCCAAAATCAGTCATGTTAGCAGACGATTAGCAGCTTTCTCATTCACATAAAATTTCACGCTAGGTTATTTTCTTTATCAATTGGCAATGGATGACCTTTATCATGGCGACAGCCCACGACGAGACCGACAGTGCAAGTGTCGGTCACGTTGGCTGTCGGTCTATCCCACCTTAATTCATATTATCCTCAAAAACCTTCTACGTAACGATTGATTCTTGGTTCCTCTTGATTTCCATCTTGATTTGTATATATTTTGTTTTGTTCATTGAATATTTTAATTTCTTGAGCTGCATGCCTGATGTTTTTTTATCATAATAAAGCGTTTCAATAGCGTTATTTTGTTCTATCATGCATGTACATACTGTACATTTACATGTAAAACCTGTCACCAATAACCTTTCCTAACCATAACCACCATCATCAGCAGCATTATTGACATTCATGATCATTACATCTTTACCCTCATAAGACTACCGGACTCATGCCTACACCCGTCTTCCAATCCAAGTTACCTTTGAAAGCATACATATCTCCACCAGCAGTCAATGTGATGGCGTCAGGATGCGCTACGCAAAGATTGGGTATGTTAGGATTGTTAGGTCCCTGGGGGGAGCTAGTTGGAGAAAACAGTTCTGCTCCAGATCGAGCACCTGATTTAAAGAAAAAAAAATTAATAAGTATCTTAATACTTTAATACTTAATATATACAGTTGCAACCATAATCGATATATCAATACTATAATTTGAGAAGAAAGGACAAATATAGATAGAAAATGGATGTAGATAATATGTAGAGATAGATGGAGGATAGATGAATAGAAAGAGATGAAGGAAAGATAAACAGACTCTGGGATAGATAAACAGATAAAGATGGAGGATAGATAGATAGTGGTAAATGGAGGATGGATAAATATAGAAAGATGGGGGATAGATAAACAGAGATAGATGAAGGATAGATAAAGAGAGATAGACGGGGGATAGATGAATAGTGATAGATGGAGGGTAGATAAAGAGAGATATATGGTGGATAGATAAAGAGAGATAGATGGTGGATAGATAAAGGGAGATAGATGGTGGATAGATAAAGAGAGATAGATGGTGGATAGATAAAGAGAGATAGATGGTGGATAGATAAAGAGAGATAGATGGTGATAAAGAGAGATAGATGGTGGATAGATAAAGAGAGATAGATGGTGGATAGATAAAGAGAGATAGATGGTGGATAGATAAAGAGAGATAGATGGTGGATAGATAAAGAGAGATAGATGGTGGATAGATGAATAGTGATAGATGGAGGATAGATAAAGAAAGATAGATGGAGGATAGATAAAGAGAGATAGATGGTGATAAAGAGAGATAGATGGTGGATAGATAAAGAGAGATAGATGGTGGATAGATAAAGAGAGATAGATGGAGGATAGATAAAGAGAGATAGATGGTGGATAGATAAAGAGAGATAGATGGTGGATAGATAAAGAGAGATAGATGGTGGATAGATAAAGAGAGATAGATGGTGGATAGATAAAGAGAGATAGATGGAGGACAGATAAAGAGAGATAGATGGAGGATAGATGAATAGTGATAGATGGAGATTAGATAAAGAGAGATAGATTGTGGATAGATAAAGAGAGATAGATGGTGGATAGATAAAGAGAGATAGATGGTGGATAGATGAATAGTGATAGATGGAGATTAGATAAAGAGAGATAGATTGTGGATAGATAAAGAGAGATAGATGGTGGATAGATAAAGAGAGATAGATGGTGGATAGATGAATAGTGATAGATGGAGGATAGATAAAGAGAGATAGATGGAGGATAGATAAAGAGAGATAGATGGAGGAAAGATAAAGAGAGATAGATGGTGGATAGATAAAGAGAGATAGATGGAGAATAGATAAAGAGAGATAGATGGTGGATAGATAAAGAGAGATAGATGGTGGATAGATAAAGAGAGAGATGGTGGATAGATAAAGAGAGATAGATGGTGGATAGATAAAGAGAGATAGATGGTGGATAGATAAAGAGAGATAGACGGAGGATAGATGAATAGTGATAGATGGAGGATAGATAAAGAGAGATAGATGGAGAATAGATAAAGAGAGATAGATGGTGGATAGATAAAGAGAGATAGATGGTGGATAGATAAAGAGAGATAGATGGTGGATAGATAAAGAGAGATAGATGGTGGATAGATAAAGAGAGAGAGATGGTGGATAGATGAATAGTGATAGATGGAGGATAGATAAATAGAGATAGATAGAGGATAGATAAACAGAGATAGATGGAGGATAAATAAGAAGATAGAGATAGATGAAGGATAGATATATATAGATGGAGGATAGAGATGGATGGAGGATAGATAAATAGAGATTGATAAATGTATGTAGATAATAAAATGACAAAATGACATAATACCACATGATTAGAATTTCCTCTAAGAAAAAAATTGCCATTCCTTGGGATCAATCGCAAATTTATTTTCATTTATTCATTTTACCATTATTATCTAAATGCAATACTTATAATGATGATGAATTCATACAAATGATCATACTCGTATTTATCGAAACGATGCAGCTATTGGTATGCCTGAGGAACATATGGTTTTGATCATCACCTTAAAAATTAAAAATAAATATGGAAAAAAAAAACGCCTCTGTCTACGATTATCCCAGTATTCAGTCGTATGTCAGACTATGGTTGGTATGTGACGATGACATACTGACTCACCATACAAGAACTGGACGCCTTCGATATCGTCTCGATCGAGCGTAAAGCTTGGATCATAGGTTGGATACCAGGGATACATGAGGGCGGGTAAGACCGTGGAATGACTGAGTCCAATAGCATGGCCTATCTCATGACCAACCGTCAACCACAGATTCTTTCCTGTACGTGGACGATTCGGAAAAGAGAAATCGAGGAGGTTTGTTAAATTAAAGATAACGGTCATGGTTCAAGGTATATCTGTAGACTCAGCTATGTAACAGTAACGAATTTTAGTGATCAAATCGGTTATTGATTATTTTTTAAACAGCTTCTTGTTAATAGATGGGGAATGAAAGAACAAAGAGATCATTCATTCATTATATGAAACAGTTTTTACCTTAATGTTATCCTTCCCCTTCATCATCTTACTTTTCTGATTCCTTAGACCTCATGAAAACAAGACCAAAGATATTAAAGGAAGAAATAATGAAGAGACCTGATCGTGAATTGGCTGTCCAGTTCTCATCTTCATCAAGGTGAATACTGCCAATGAGATCTGGTCTGGATGTTATGAGACCAGGAGGAAATGCGTGTCCTAATACTAATCCAGGGCCATCAAAGGGGCGACTATCGCCATGATCTCCCCGATGAAATGAGATATTAATGTCTGCCTTGCCACTGAAGATCTGGGTGAAGGTTATGAGGGCGACATCAGACCACAACTGAAATGGAATAAATTGTCGGAAAAGGCGGTTAAAATATTATTGAGTCCTAGTACAAAGACGGAATAGATATTCTCACGGAATCAAACCAAATCTACACTGAATTTACACGACTATATTGATTAATATCTTCCAAACGATTCAGAAAGAAAATGTTCAATGGTTGAGTAAGAATTTTCCGGGGGGAGTAATTGTCCTGGGTGGGTAATTGTCCCGCTGGTAATTGGCCGGGGGTGATTGTCCAGGGGGGTTATTGTCCTACAACCTACCTTGAATGCCCTAGACACTGCGTCATCGACTATATCCACAGGAAGCTTGGTGGTGTAGGTAGAGATTCTATAAGTTAAATCGTTCTTAGGCCATTCCTGGAAAATAGCCCATCGTTTATGACGCATCCCTCTCTCAGATGGTGACATGACGTGTTCATCGAGGTCGCTATCACCACACCGTGGCTCTAACATCTTGGTCATCGTCGTCATATCGCCCTCACCTGTTGAGATGAGAAAATGAAAGAAAGTGTGCATTCATTGAAAGCCCCTCTGCACTAGTTTGGCCAGGAGGGATTAGGATTAGCGTGGTCACTGACAGGTGGTTATCTCATCAACTCAGCTGGGACCAACGGGCACCGCTTAGGCATTGTTTTCTATATAGAGGGAGCAAGTAGTACAGTGGGGCTTTAAACTTTTGTTCTACAAGCCCCTACCGACACCTCACGTGTATGACCAGTAGTGTATATGGGGGGCAGAGGGGCACGTGCAATACCGAATCAAATAATGTTCATCTCCTGATATTTGTCGATGTATACACAAGTATTGTTTTCATGCATTACTAATACTACTCTGATGTTTGGAGGAAAACTTATATCATACATTTTAAAGGAGAGATATGTTGGTTTATTGTCATTTGGTCCAAAGCCATGTGTTACCCAGATCGTCTAACTTTATTTGATCTATACCCAGTTATTGGACCACCAGTATGTGGACAAATTGGGACAAATTGGGTATAGACCAATAGAGTCAAACGATCTGGGTACTGGACTGGACTAGACCAATTCGGCATTGGACGATATTATAATTAGACTGATTGGTCAATGGAAGAAGTGATGACTAGACATAATGGTAATTAGACCAACTGATGATTAGATCAAGTGAATATTAGACGCAACGGGTTTAACAGCTTTTATACCAAATGGAAATTTTTGACAAACTTGATAGGAGACAAAATGTTAATTCGACAAAATGGGTGTAGACCAAATGGTAAATAGACCAAATAGTTCTTAAAACGAAATGGCTATAGCCAGACTACTTGCTCATTGGGCGAAGTGATTACTGTACAAAATGGTTATTGGACGAAATGCTAATAGACGAAGTCGTGTCAGACCAAATGATGACGTTGGACCAAATTACACCAAAAAATGCTCCTCAAAGTGTGAGAACCGTTAAATTAAATGAACTCTATTATTTCGTTTGCTTGACTGTCAATCATAGCTGTCGATCGTACGTCACCTGGGCGTGGGACGGGGAAAGTAAATATTGTGCGTACGTAATGAAACTGTGATTTTGGTTTCAATAAACTGAATTGATTTCATGTATCTATAAACTAAATGATTACGCCCCAACACACATACAATAATTGTGTTTAAAGAGTACTGTTAATTTTGATTAATGTTGATTTTTCAAGCTATTTAACTTCGGTTATCGGCCCCATCCCATTGCCTTCTCCACTCTCTCTCTCTCTCTCTCTCTCAACAAAAATCTTTCTATTACATGTTCTACCTTGACGTCTACGGTCTTCCTTCTTATTATTGTTATCTATTTCTGTAAAGAAAAAAAATGTTTGCGTAAATATTTGTTGGGAACATTAACAAATAAATAAATTTACAAATGTATATGTAAAAGAGTAAATAGATGGGCAGACAGAGGACAATTATCTCATCAGAAATGAAACATACCTGTATCGGGTAATCCAGTAAGCTGTTGAAATTTATGGAGCGCATTAGTAATTTCCTTTTCAGAGGTCGCCGTTTCGACAGATTTACTGGTTAGATAGCCAAAGTCTTCCAAATAATGCTGCCATGGAAAAGAAACCAAAGAATGTTTATCCAAACAAATCAGCTTAAACGATTCAATGCATCCTACAGTGCACGTAACGCTGCAATAATATATCGGGACTATATCACCACCACAACAAGAACAAAAACAATGATGACGACTACTACTACTACTACTACTACTACTACTACTACTACTACTACTACTACTACTACTACTACTACTACCATTACTACTACTACTACTACTAGTAGTAGTAGTAGTAGTAGTACCACCACCACCACCACCACCACCACCACCACCACCACCATCACCACCACCACTACCACTACTACTACCACCACTACCACTACTACTTTAGTCTGACAGATATGAGCGCTATACCTGTATATACAAGAACCCACAGTTATATTACGATACTCCCACCACCACAACTACTACTACTACTACTACTACTACTACTACTACTACTACTACTACTACTACTACTACTACTTCTGCCACTACTACTACCACTACTAACGTTTGCCTTGTCGAAAAACCCACAAACCATTCCTTTACACGGGATCTCAATTTAACGTCCTATATGAGGGACGGAGTGTTTTCCATTGTAACATAGCCTGTGTATATAGAAACAGGGGAGCTAGGGGCACGACTAACACGCAACGCAGGCTCAAGTCATCCGCCTGGGTTGGATTCAAGATCTTTTACCGACTGAGCCAACTCGTCTCCTTTGTCATATTCAGTTAGGTTGTAAATTATACACAGAAATAATTCTATAATATTCACTCAGCTCACATTGTTAACAATTTTCATAGTCTCGTACTTTTGACAATAATGTTCTTTTTCTCTACGCATACGTACATGTACGCTTTGCAATTTTGTCAGTCGAAGGTTTGAAACAAATATTTAAATATCAAGGCGAAAGAAAAACATGACCGCAATTCTTTTATTTGGACAAGAATCGTAAGAAAAGTTACTACTCTAAAGAATACGAAGACTAGTACAATGCGCCATTTAGCCTACTTTGTAAAGGGAGCTGACGTCATGGGAGAAAGGTAGTATTTTTTAAGAGTCACGCATCGCCATGTTTGAAGTTATCTAAATCGTGTCATAGACGGGTTACTCCTCAAAGACCATAACCATTGACTTTTCAGATCTACACGTTAATCTATGAGTTCCTTGGTTGTTTTTTTTAATCGATAAAAAGTATACCTTATCATTCTGTTTAATCATATGGGAATGGCTAAAACTCTTTTATCCAGCTATCAACATAATAACACTACTAATATTACTACTACTACTACTACTACTACTACTACTACTACTACTACTACTACTACTACTACTACTACTACTACTACTACTACTACTACTACCACTATCTACTACTACTACTACTACTACTACTACTACTACTACTACTACTACTACTACTACTAATACTACTACTACTACTACTACATTTACTACTACTAATTCTACTACTACTAATTCTACTACTAATATTAATAATAATTTTTTAAAAATAGTAAAAAACAACAACAACAATAATGATGATAATAATGATAATAACAACAGTAATAGTAATAATAATAGCATTATAATGATAATAAATGACACATACGTTTCCTATTCTGATTGTTATCTATCAGGCTCTCTTTGATAAACTTTGTGTGCTCATAAGGCATTACAGAAGAGAGCTATAGCTTGCATAAAGGGCCCCACCGTTTGGATAGGCGGAATTTCAACTTCCGCCCCCTCCTCACGAAGCCGATTTTGAATTATGCTCCTCCCCTTTGACGACACATGATTTATAAACATCCCCTCCACTGCAGAAAAATAAATATTGAACATTTCGCAATGAAACAAAACAAATTAATAACTGTCTCAATCGATCAAGTCACATTCTTTTAAAATGTCGAAATATGAAACCATCTTCAACATTTTTTCTTCAGGTACTTTTCACAAAGAAATTTTACTTCTGATCTCATTTTCGATCGATGAATGGGAAGAAATTCCCTCAATTTGTGGGTCCGGGAGTTTTGCAAATCAAAACGTGTGAAGAAAAACACAGGTGCAGGTCAAGTCAATGGTGGTAAATAAATAGGTGCTTCGTTGACCTTGCGAGGAAAGCACCAACACGTACAGAGTTTACATCACCAACTATTACAAAGGCTTGGGAAAGCACCATATCAAATATTTAGATTGCCGTATTTCCTTCAACCGTGATATCCTGAATATGTCATAGAATTTCCCGTTTTTATATTGGCAACTCTTGTGAATTAAAATAGTCTTCAATTCTCTTGGTTTATGTTACTTCCTTATAATCAATAAAATTTATCACGTAACTCCATATACTAGCTATCATTTTAAAACTCGTTTGGATCCGGCTGAGGCATGCAGCTTGTCATTGTTAAGAACTCCCCTGCAACATTTTTTTTATTGCGATTGAAAGATAATTCTATCGGTCAAATCAATAGCAGTTGCCTGAATCAGAAACCCTGGTTCAAATTACGGCAGAGACTCTTTTTTGTGTCCAATCCTTGCAGGTTCCCAAAGAACGACATTAAAGAGGAACCGTCATTTCATGTCCGCACCATTATTTTTTTATTTTCTTTAACAATGTTTTCTTTCACGGCTGTGCGGCACCAATGCCCTTTGGCAAGATATCAATTTACATTCGCCACTCTCCACCCGGGTGTAGTTAATGGGTACCCGGTAGGAAGAAATTCATTGAATGCTTGAGCGGTATCGTGGTAGCTCGGTTAGAGCCAGGTTAATAATATGTTTGCAGGGCCTTCAGGGAGAACAGTATTAATACTGATGAGGCTATAATTATCCTGGGTAAACAAGCCATATTATTACTTTTATTATTATTATAATTATTACTAGTGTTATTACTAATAATGTATAGGGCTTTCTACTAAATGAATAAACACTCTATTCATGTGACCAGGGGCGGTGATTTCTTTTCATGACCGGGGCGAAATGCGAGGGACGAGGGAGCAGTGGCGTAATGAGCAAAAACGTTTGGGGGTCAGAAAAAAATCCGCATCATCATCATCACTTGTACATGTTACATGCAGGCCCCGCGGAACGTTTTTCAAAGTGGGGGGAGGGGGCTAAAGTTTTTATGTTCAGGTAGAGCAAAGCGAGCGAAGCAAGTGGAAAGTTAATTGGCGTGGGTTCCAGGGGCAAAGCCCCGGCGGGGGTAAAGGGGCCGATCCCCATGAAGCTTAGGGGTTTTAGGCATTTAATAACGGTATGATGAGCATCCAGGGGCCACCTTAGGGCCCTTAGGGCCCTTGGTGGGGTCCAGAGCCCCCGGAAGCTCAGGAATTTTAGGCATTTAATTACGGTCAGATGAGCATCCAGGGGCCCGCCTAAGGGCCCTGGTGGGGTCCAGGGGGCAGATCCACCGGAAGCTCAGGGGAAAATCATGCCATATCAGCAACATTAATTTGTAAATCACTGGTATCGAATTAGAAACAAACAACGTTTGAATTTTAAGGTAGAGTTTCATATGTACCCCCCAGGTTCGGCGATTTCTTTTCATGACCGGGGGACGAAATGCGAGGGAGGAGGGAGCAGTGGCGTAATGACCAAAAACGTTTGGGGGCTGGAAGAAAAAAATTCGCAAAAAGTATTTACGATCAGGTAGAGCAAAGCAAGTGGAGCGTAAATTGGCAAGGGGTCCAGGAGCTCTGGGGTTTTAGGCATTTAATTAAGGTCAGATGAGCGACCAGGGGCCCGGCTTAGGGCCCTTCATGGTGTCCAGGGGCAGAGCCCTCATGAAGCTCAGGGGTTTTAGACATTTAATAACGGTCAGATGAGCATCCAGGGGCCTTCCTTAGGGCCCTTGTGAGGTCCAGGGGGCGGATCCCCCATGAAGCTCAGGGGTTTTAGGCATTTAATAACGGTCAAATGAGCAACCAGGGGCACGCTTTAGGGCACTGATGGGGTCCAGGGGGCGGATCCCCCATGAAGCTCAGGGGTTTTAGGCATTTAATAACGGTCAGATGAGCATCCAGGGGGCCGCCTTAGGGCCCTGGTGGGGTCCAGAGCCGGAGCCCCCGGAAGCTCAGGGGTTTTAAAAAATTTAATTACGGTCAGATGCGCAACCAGGGGCACGCTTTAGGGCACTGGTGGGGTCTAGGGGGCAGAGCCCCCGGAAGCTCAGGAGTTTTAGGCATTTAATTACGGTCAGATGAGCAACCAAGGGCACGCTTTAGGGCACAGATGGGGTCCAGGGGGCGGATCCCCCATGAAGCTCAGGGGTTTTAGGCATTTAATAACGGTCAGATGAGCATCCAGGGGGCCGCCTTAGGGCCCTGGTGGGGTCCAGGGCGGAGCCCCGGAAGCTCAGGGGTTTTAGGCATTTAATACGGTCAGATGAGCAACCAGGGGCACGCTTTAGGGCACTAGTGGGGTCCAGGGGGCGGATCCCCCATGAAGCTCAGGGGTTTTAGGCATTTAATAACGGTCAGATGAGCATCCAGGGGCCCGCCTTAGGGCCCTGGTGGGGTCCAGGGGGCGGAGCCCCGGCTCAGGGGTTTTAGGCATTTAATACGGTCAGATGAGCAACCAGGGGGCCGCCTTAGGGCCCTGGTGGGGTCCAGGGGGCGGATCCCCCATGAAGCTCAGGGGTTTTAGGCATTTAATAACGGTCAGATGAGCATCCAGGGGCCCGCCTTAGGGCCCTGGTGGGGTCCAGGGGGCGGAGCCCCCGGAAGCTCAGGGGTTTTAGGCATTTAATACGGTCAGATGAGCATCCAGGGGGCCGCCTTAGGGCCCTGGTGGGGTCCAGGGGGCGGAGCCCCCGGAAGCTCAGGGGTTTTAGGCATTTAATACGGTCAGATGAGCAACCAGGGGCACGCTTTAGGGCAGTGGTGGGGTCCAGGGGGCGGATCCCCCATGAAGCTCAGGGGTTTTAGGCATTTAATAACGGTCAGATGAGCATCCAGGGGCCCGCCTTAGGGCCCTGGTGGGGTCCAGGGCGGAGCCCCGGAAGCTCAGGAAAAATCATGCCATTTCAGCAACATTTGTAAATCACTGGTATCGAATTAGAAATAAACCACATATATGAATTTAATTAACTGCCCCCCCCCCCCCATCAGTTCGCCAGCGCGAGGGAGCAACGAGAGGGGTGAATGTGAAGGAAGTGACTACCTCACAGTTTTTGAAGTTTTGTTGTATTAAAAAAACTATAGTATAAAAACAAGCAATATATTTTTTCACACTTCACTTTTCTACAATATCTACTTGTACATTTTGAAGGATATTATGCGAGGTAGGGTAGCTCCCGAGTAAGAAGATTTTTGCATTTTTATTTGTCTAAACGCTGCACTCTTGGGCCCGTCCCCCCGGGATCGCCGCCCCTGGTTCCCCCCGCTAAAATTGAAAATAAATATATAGATATGACTTAGATTATGCGAGGGAGCGTAGCTACCGAGCAAGAAGATTTTTTTGAACTTTTATTTGTCTTAACGCTGCACTCTTGGGCCCTCCAAAGCCTAAAAGCGTGTTGCAGTCTTTAGTCAGTATTTAATACACATTTCTTTTGCACTTTTTCAAATTTTCCGGGGACGATCCCCTAAAGAAATTGAGGGGCTCCCCGTCCCCGGGATCGCCGCTTCTGCATGTGACCCCATTTTGATCACCAGCTTTGAGGATTGCTAAATTCCAATTCAAATATTTTGCCTGGTTTTCCCGAAAAACACAAATTACAGAGGATTATGTAAACACTCCCATTGAACATCTGAACCTGTTTTACAAGATATAATAAGATATAATTATGTTCGGTATCTGACTACCATACTGAAATTTACAATTCATGTGTTAATTAACGTTCATAATCCTCATGTAAACTATGGTGAAGATGTTCAATTGGAGTGTTAACGTATTCCAATCAATATTTTTGAATGATTTTGAGAAAGCAATAGAAATTGTATTACAAGTTATGAACTTGTTACTGATATGATCCTTTGGCAGCAAATTGCACCTCAAGAAAATGACAATCCTCAAGATTGCTCTCTGTGACATTTGGAATAAATCTAATCAAGATCTCTTGAGATATCAAAGTCTGGATGTAAAGAAAAAGCTTTTGTATTTACATCCAGACCATTTGGGGGCAACAAAGCTTAACAAAGCTGTAACATGTAACGCGATTAAAAACAGTTCTTCTTCTTCTTCTTCTTCTTCTTCTTCTTCTTCTTCTTCTTCTTCTTCTTCTTCTTCCTTCTTCTTCTTCCTTCTTCTTCTTCCTTCTTCTTCTTCTTCTTCTTCTTCTTCTTCTTCTTCTTCTTCTTCTTCTTCTTCTTCTTCTTCTTCTTCTTCTTCTTCTTTCTTCTTCTTCTTCTTCTTCTTCTTCTTCTTCTTCTTCTTCTTCCTTCTTCTTCTTCTTCTTCTTCTTCTTCTTCTTCTTCTTCTTCTTCTTCTTCTTCCTTCTTCTTCTTCCTTCTTCTTCTTCTTCTTCTTCTTCTTCTTCTTCTTCCTTCTTCTTCTTCTTCTTCTTCTTCTTCCTTCTTCTTCTTCTTCTTCTTCTTCTTCTTCTTCTTTCTTCTTCTTCTTCTTCTTCTTCTTCTTCTTCTTCTTCTTCTTCTTCTTCTTTCTTCTTCTTCTTCTTCTTCTTCTTCTTCTTCTTCTTCTTCTTTATTTCTTCATTATTATTTTTACTATCTTTATTATTATTATTATTATTATTATTATTATTATTATTATTATTATTATTATTATTATTATTATTATTATTATTATTATTATTATTATTATTATTATTATTGTTATTATTATTACAATCATTATTATTCGATGAGGTGAAATCGACCCGGCTTTGGGGTCTGTGTGTGTGTGTGTGTGGGGGTCAGGGGGTGTCTGTTTTTTTTCTTCCTTTTTGTCAATGAGTTAGATGGTGTAGGTAACTTTGAGGAGTCAAATATCATGGGTGACTATTTTAGGACAGGATCACACACCATTTCGTCTTCAATGAACAATGTAGAGGACAATGGCCTACCATGAAATTTTTCTATTGTTTTATTCATTCTTTCTTTCTCTACTGTTCATATAATCCAGTAATTATGTAACAAATAAAATATGAAATAAATCAATGTAATCGGACGGGATATTCTTCGAATGAATGTGATCAGTACTTACTTGGTAAACTTAATCACCTTTGAAATATTGAAATGAATAAATTAATTAATGCGCTCATATATTAGTAGCTGCGCGATATAAATGGACATACATGTATTATCATTGTTAGAGTTGGCAGATTTTCATGTTGGGGAGGGCAATTTAAGCGATATTTATAAGCCAATAAACTGAACAAGAATAATAGTCTCATCTTTCGTCAAGAAAAGTTATTAAGACCCGAGAAATTTCAACAGAGGCTGTGTTACGGTACTTTTTTGGCGACATTAGCTAGGCGAAGCAATGTGATGTGAAACTGTATTCGTAAGCAGTCTATGTAATAGGACAAATAATGTCTATAAATCAAATATTAGTAATAACAATATTACTAATGAATAGTTTTTGTATAGCGCATATCCCATTATGAAGAAAGGTCATTCCTAAGCGCTCTCAAAGGGATTTGTACATTATCATATTCCCTATCATTACTAACAGCCTCTGTTATCATCCATAATGTATCCTGCTATGTATACAAATACGTATAACACCACAGATGGGAGCAGACGTATAGCAATTGAGCTCTTCGGCCAACGACCATTTTTTTAAACTTCTATGTTAGGTTTTATAATCCGTTAATAACGTTACTAGACGCACAGCATTAACGATTATGTGAATTACCAGACATTTTGTGACTTTTTTAGCATCACAGAACGGAATTTGTTTACGCCCGAACTTTGTATGCCAACCAGTTTGAGCCAGCCATGATGACACGAACTGGCGTACTGTGTCCCCCCTCCCCCCCCCCAAAAAAAAAATCAAACGTGGTTTATTTCTAATTCGATACCATGCAGATGTTGCTGGAATGACATGATTTTTTTCTCTCAATTTTTGTAAATTATACTTTTTTCTGCCCCCCCCCCCAAGGTTTTGCTAATTACACCACTAATACGGACATGCACTACCAGCAAGTCTAAGCCATTGGCTGCCACGCCACGAGCCGAAGAATCGGCCGAGGAGATCGAGACCCAGCTAAAGACTCTGCACAGCAAACGATTAAATCCCTGGAAAACAAAGTCACCGTGTTGGAAATTCACAACAGAAAATCCAACTTATTGTTCTATGGATTGCTACAGAATGAAAGTGAAAATGTCTACCAAGTACCTAAAGGAGCATTCGTTTAATCATTTTGACATTTTGAAGTGGAATAATTTTGAAGAATAAGATCAGCCAACATAATACCATATAAGATATCCAATATTTCTATACTTTTACTCTAGGACCCCGTTCTCACTCACTTCGTTGGAGCGGTCTAACTAAGACCCGTTCCTCAGGAGCGGTTCTTAGGTGAGTGAGAACGGTCAAAGTGGTCCAGGAAGTGGACTTCTGGACCGCTCCAGAAGACCACCTCGGGAGGTGGTCTTGAGAACGGTCTTATTAAGAGCGGTTTGGAGCGCTCTAACATGCAGTGTGAACGGAAGCGTACTTTGAACGGAAGTGGTCTAGTGACGTTGCGTGCGAAACATGTAGTACCGTACATACGCTTAGTATTCCGCGCGCGAAAAATTTAACCGCTGACCTGAGCTGCCATAGCAACAAGACCACTTTGACTCGTGGAGCGGTTTGAGCCATAAAAAACTGCTCGGAGTGTGAACCCTCGCAAACCGTTCCTCAAGACCCGTTCCTCTGGAGCGGTCTAACTAAGACCACTTTCAAAGTGAGTGAGAACGGGGTCCTAAATCAACTTCTACGAATAACTTGAACATGACGCCTCACAACGTGTACGTCTTTATCAAATTATACTCATTTGCAAATCAGTTTATCAAATAATATTATTCGTGCTACTCTGAATCAAATTTGTAAGATTTGCATTTTGTTGCCAAACAAACATTAATTTTGTCTCATCTGAAGATTCAACCATGGCAGCTAACGTGTCATTCCTTTTATCGATACAAATCACGTAAAACAAGTTTGTGTTACGTTTTTTGCACCTATCAATCAACTCTCCACTTGAAAGGATATTTTATACAAATACAATTCTCAGCTACAATATTTTTGAAAGAATACACATACCATCCTTTGCTACTGGAAATAAACGTTTATTTACTCATATTATCTATCGATGTCGCCTTGCCACTTACATTGTCAAATGCTACACTTGAGTGTGCCTTCTTTTTGTCTATAACCAGTATTGAATGAATACATCTATCATTTCTTGCTCCAGGGTTTTTTCCCCGCCATATCTTATAGTTATCCTCTGATATTTATGAATTGTCTTCATCCCTATTTATCAGAAATGTACAGATTCAATTGAGCACAATGATCGTAGTCTCCTCATCAATTTAGCCTTGAATTCCAATAATCCAGATTTTGGCTTAAGTTCGCGTGAGCGGGCTGGGTTTAGGTAGCAGAGGAGCGATAAGTGTTTGACTCTATTTTGTGTGTATAACTGGTATTCTGCGGCAGGGCGAAATTCATGTTAAGCCAAAATCATTGTAATTGTTTTTTAAATTAATTATTGTCTTCACACCTAAATGTTTTTGTTGTTCTACCTCTCGCCGCAGAATGGCGTTGGTGCATTTTGATATATACAAGAACGACATTAGCGCTCTGATGGATGAAAGAAGTCACAGTATTTCGTTTATACATTATGAAATGGCATATGACGCTGAAATCACAGTTATGACGTATTGTTTTAATTCACTAAGCCAAACCTCATAATAGATTTAATTGGTGTGAGTTTTGTTTATTTATGTTTATGTTTTGATTTTGTCTTACTCTCCTTGTCAGTCACTGTCTTCGTCTTGTTTATTTGTTCTATGTGGTCTTCTGCAGCTAACATCTCTATTTATTGTGGTATACTGCACTGGTTTATTTAAAGTTGACAGTGTTAATTAGTATTGCGCTACTTAGAGTATTTACCTTTCCTCTTATTCCATAATATGACAATGAAATTCTATTACGTAAATATTATTGTCACATTATGGAATATGGGGAAAGGCCTTGGAGTCGTTCAGAATTTATCTTACAGGTAGAAAGCAGTTTGTTTCCATAAATGGCTCAAACTCAGATTATGACATAACATGTGGAGTGCCCCAGGGCTCACTTCTTGGGCCTCTTTTGTTTATTTTGTATATTAAAGATTTTCAGAATTCATCTAATGTTTTATCATTTTGCGGGTGACACCAATATTTTTTTTCCTCATAAAAACCCCGATACTTTATTAAATACAGTCAACGATGAGCTCAGATGTGTTAACGAATGGATTTGTTCCAATAAGCTTTCAATGAATGTTCAGAAAACCCATTGTATGCTTTTTAGTATTACCATTTCAGTTTTATCTGGTAATGTTGTTCTGAATAATACTTCAATATATTTATTTGAATCAACGAAATTTCTTGATCTTTTCATAGACAACAAAAACTTTCACGGGAAGAAACACATGATGTATACATGTATATTATTATCTAGGAATGTTGGAGTAATTAATAAACTAAAAATGACATTTCCCTCCAATATATTGCTAAATTTGTATAGTACCCTTATCCTTCCATATTTGAATCATGGAATATTAGCATGGGGCAACTCCTCCAAAAATCAACTGGAAAAATTATAATTGCTACAAGAAAGGGCAATGAGAATCATTTGTCATAAAAACAGATGAGCCCATTCTGATCAATTGTAATATTCCAATACTGTTTAAAAAATATATGATTTAAATAATCTTCGCCTGGGTTGTATTATGCATCAACTGAATCTGGACGAGTTGCCTCATGCACTAACTTTGTTGTTTTAACAAAATGAGAGATTCCACAACTACCCAACGAGACAATCTTCTCTTTGTAAACAGACAACCTTAATTTACACTTTTGGAATTCTCTTGATGAGTCTTTCAAACACTCACCAAGTCTATTTTCATTTAAACGTAATCTGAAGTTAAAACTAGTTAACACTTATAAGGAATCCATGTAACATTATGCTCATTTGCTTCAAATGCATTCCATTATTCATTTTTACATTACACACTTTCCCTTGGAATTTTGATTTATAGCAACCAATGTTGCGCAGTGCTTTTAGTGCATGATAGCTGCAGAATGCAAACTTCAGTGTCCCATTCTCGTGCTTGTGTTGTTTTGCTTGTCTTGTCATGTATTGTCTTGTTTTGTATCGTCCCGCGTTTTCCCCATCTTTTCTTTTCCTTGCCTTTTCTACTTTATGATACTATGAAATTTTATGTTAGGGAACCTAAATTACAGGCGACGCTTTCCTAGGTTTCCTCCGCAATACAGCAAGCAATTACCTTCTTAGTCTCGATTGTACACTTGTCTTGTACTGCATTGTACGTATATTTTAGTTGGAACACCATGCATGGTGGATATGTGCGCTATATAAATATCCAATATTATTATTATTATTAATATATTTCTGCTTTGTTAATATTTTAGTTGGGACTTGGAATGACTTTGTAAAACGAGAAGCTTTGTACATTGTATTTGCTGTTATTGTGGAAATAAATGGAATGAAATGAAATGAATGAATTTTCGACAAATTCAGCTACGCGTGCTTCCTTCATATAGCCCTCCCCCCGCTACCATTTTTTCTATCATACATAATATTTTTTGATATTTCCAAAGAATAATTTTTTGAATTATGCGAGGAAAGAAATGAATAAGATTTTGCATTTCTCTCTTTTTAGTATTTGAATTTAGCTTTCTTGAGCATGTTTTAAGCACAGTTTAAGCATAATTAAAGTTACTGTTTTCATAAGACACATGGTAAAAATGTCGTCTCATCCCCTTTACTAGAGAGAATTCTCGATCTTCTCGCCTACCCGCTTCGAGCGCATTATTGTAGACAGGGTTCACAAGCATTCCATCTATTAAATGCGAGGGAGTGTTTTGGAAAGTTGAAACTGCATTTTAGAGCACTTAAAATGTTATTCATACTGCAGATATACTAAATACAATTGTGTGGTTGTCTCGTGAGAAGGGCGCGGTCTAAACGAATTGGCCTTTCCCCCCTTAATAGATGAAAGCTCTACCCGCACACCCCGGGGCCTTGCCCTTGGTGTAGGGCGTTTCTACAGTTTTAAGAAACACTGCTTCTGTTAAAAAGCGAGGGAGCGTACTATAAGCGACCGAGTGAGAACAACAATTGGAACGTTAAAACTGTGTATTTTAAAGCACCAAAAATCTTTTCAAGTGTTGTACTGCAAACTGATTGATGTCATTTAATGTTGTTTTCTTGCGAGTGGAGACAGGGACTAAGCCCCATTTTCGTAATTTCTTACCACTTCTTTCTATATTATGTCCACGAGCATAATAGCGACCACTAACTGATAAAATTAAGGTTTTGGAATGCAGTTTACTGAGAGTACTTATATATTGCATATAATTATATATATATATATATATATATATGTTGATAAAGCTAAACTGCGAAATATTTGTCGTCGAGGGGGGGGGGGAGGCAAACATAAACTTTATTTTTCTACAACTTTTAAAAGAATGAAGCGTCTGCCTCCTTGTTTGCGATGTCTATTGAAGACATGATTTTTAAAGGCATAAGAAACACTGCGTCTATTACTAATCGAGGGAGCACTTGAAAGCTTGTTATATATCGTTGGACTGCAAAATAATTACAAGTAATTTTCTTGTTTTCTCTCTCTTGCGAGGGGGCCCGGCATGAGCCCTCTCTGATCTGCCCCACCCGGTCATTTTTTTTCCTCCTCACAATGAGTAAGTCATAACCGTTAAGCATGCCATGTAATACACTTTTCACTTTATGATGATCGAGGACTACAAGACAGTATATAAGGAACAAAATTACTTGTCACTTACTTTGACTGTCTGTCTCGAGATCGAAACAGACTCGACGCTGCAAACCAAAATCGAGATCACAAC
Organism: Mesocentrotus franciscanus; assembly: GCA_037976565.1. Taxonomy (NCBI): domain Eukaryota; kingdom Metazoa; phylum Echinodermata; class Echinoidea; order Camarodonta; family Strongylocentrotidae; genus Mesocentrotus; species Mesocentrotus franciscanus. The sequence continues at coordinate 16,629,318 of CP137672.1, read as the reverse complement.
AGTGATTGTTAATACTGAAGAATGGAGGCCATTGTTAGAGCAGTGCCGAGCACAAAGAGCAGGCAGTCCCTCCATTTCAACTAACTCAAGTTCATGTAGGACTATTGTGGTTCAACAAATGATCCTTGAAAAGGCTTGATGGTGGTAAATAGAGAAGTTCAAATACACCAGCGAGAAGTGCGCGATGACTGGGCTATTTAGAGATTTTAAACTAAAACGATGTTAATATAGTAGAGTCTTCGCTTCTTTTTCTCAAAGAAATCAACTGCTTACTCATTACAAAGCTTGATCCCGTATGTAAAGTGTCTCTTCCCTTCCGTGATGTCAAACGTGTCTTGGTAATCCTTGCAAAAAAAGTCTTAATCGAGAGAGATCGGTCACGGTATACGCTTAAATCTCGATCACTCATCGACTAACTGGTCGTCTGCTGCGCTTGATTGCTGTCGTCATGTTATGACGTTTTTCACCCATTGTCATGCGATTGTGGCTTACTTCCAAGGTTTGTTTGTATCCGACGCTCTACCAGTTTGTTTTACTTCTTCTCCCTTGGCTTTTTATGCAGAACCTGAATAACAGATGCAATTCTTCAGTTTCCCGAAAATTGGAAAGGTTGCGATATAACAAGTTATATTTCCTTTTGAAGGTGTCATATTTCCTTTCATTGTAGCCAGGTCTTATCTTGAAGTTCATCTTGCAATATTCTTAGCCGACGTCCCGTTTGCAGTCATATTTCAATAAAAACAAACTCTTCACTGTATTACAGAAAATGGGGATCCCCATTAGGATTTGTTTAGAAAATTTTAAAGATTGTAAATGTTATAAATTTTCCTCAAAAGGGGAGGAGGAGGGAAGGCGAATGACCGGCTTCGGCGTCTCCTTAAAAAAGAATTTCACGTCTGGGAAATAACTGATATACCGTCATCGTTAAACCGTCTATTTAATTGAACCTTATACAATAATATTGGTGCTCATTACACATTGAGACACACACACATGGTGAATATTGTGAGGGTCAGTGATATTCTGGGGATAATTGAGAGGAAAACACGGATCCAATACCATAATCAAATGTTTTGAGAAGGCTGAGGTGTGCTTTGTCCCTAAAAACCAACACTACATGAGGTTACCCCTATCAATGGGCCAATAACAAATGTCATTGCATAAAAACAGAAACATAAGAATATCACCTATTGCTGATTGTCATCACATATTAATAACAACTGGATCGTACGACAGAGGACGTCACCCCCAACAATAGAACGAGGGAAATGCCTAACGCAGTCTCACCTGCATTGTGTACATGAAATACTTATAATACCATTGGAATACTTTTAGGGTGCTGCGCATTAGACCCCCGATCAGACCCCTTGTGGACAATGTCCTAAAGTTTGAGGTCTCCTTCCACTAAAAATGATTCTTACCAAGTAAAAAAAATAATGGGGCACTTTAGGAGTGCTGCCCTGAGCCCCCTTGAGGGCAAGTTACCCTGTTGAACAATATAAGGTAACCTTCCCTTTAAGAATGATTCCCACCAACTATGGTTCCAATCCAGCAATAGATTGGACAGAATGAGTCGAAATGTGTAATTGCCATTGTCGGACAGGGGGAGGGGCGGGGGTCAATGGCCTTAAAGGTAATACAAAGTTTTGGGAATATTTCAATTTTTTTTGGATCATGAAATTTAAAATTTTCATTATCATTGTGAAACCTAGTGTTAGAACACTCAACTCTTAACAAAAGCCTATCCCCCTCTTGAGGGGTATATGTACTCTCTTTTAATTTAAATCCTCTTGTGTAAGGATGATGAATCCTGCCAAGTTTGGTTGAAACAGAGACATGCCCGGTCCCTGATTGAAATCCACCAGCACATTTTTTTCAGAAGTCAAACAAGTTTTCCTCCACTGCATGTGTGCATTACATGTACTAAATACATACACGTGCAGTTAATGACTGAATTACATGTATTCATACTCTTTGTAAATTTGATGTTTTTTGTGTTTTCATAACTAAAGAATGAAAGGTGTACTGGTTGAATTAGAGCCTTTATTTAATACTTTTAGATGTAAACTTTAATATGTCACATTCTCAAGAAACATAAATTGGGACAAATCAATGTTTTGCATACTTAGCAAATTACAAAACTTGGTAAGGGTATGAATAATTTAGTTTTTAACTGTACATCATGTACGTAGACACAACAAAATCTTAACCCAAACAATTAACAGAGGGTCAATGAGTGACCTCAAATCGACGAAAAAAATTGAGATTTGGGTATTCATTTGAAAGAGGGCAACAAAGAGACTATTTCTAAAAAGATTGATACCAAGTGTCTTGGAAATTGAACAAATGCTTTCGAAAAGAGAGTAAAAAAAAATCAAAACTTAACTCAAGGTTTGCATTATAGGAACATAACTGTACTCAACTGACTCAATTGACCTCCGATCTAGACTTTTGACCTGAAACTTTCTTCACATTATTTGAGATAAAGTATAACCCTCGTGTACAAGTTTAATTGAAACTCCCCTGCCGTCGGAAAACCGGCGCTAATGATATTCGCAATACATATACCAATATTTATATAGCCCTTTATACTACTGTTTCCATCAAATGCAGATTGATGTCTATAGGCAAAGGACATTAGTGCCGCAGAGGGAATCAAACCGCGAACCATGTGATCTATGGTCCGGTGACGTATGCACTAGACCAAGACCTCTACGATGTCTTGCTTCCGCTGCCCAGGCAAGACAAAAAACAGAACAGTCTTTAGCCAAAAATTCAACCGTAGTTGCTTTATATGTCACCTATTGAAACGTAGTATGTCATGTGCTTATACTAGCCAAGTACAAGGGCAATGATTTTATGAGGTAGTCGCCACGAGCATGCCACCGTTAATATCTTCTTGTATATGTAATTAAACTTAGTCTAAATGAGAGACACACACCACAATAAACTCCACTGACAGAAAAACTTTCTTATTGAACATTTAATAAAATCCCTTACTCAAAAGAACAGAAAAGGGTTAACATGCAAAGTCTTTGAATGTGATAAGATGGAGGTGAATTTGAAACAAACAATATCTTTAAAAAAAAAATAATACAATTTTTTAGTCATAAACGTCATGGATGCTCACTGGCCTAATTTACGGAGGAGGTTTATATTTACCCCCCCCCCCAAGACACACATACTTAAAGAGGTTTTTAAACTATGCTTGAACTCCTCATGATTTGTAAATCAAATGTACAGACCCTCATAATTGTACGAGGTTTCACTTCAACTACAACTTTGAAAGTGAAATATGTAGATCGGAATGATTAAATTAAGAGAAAACATAGCACTTTAATTTTGATACCTTTGAAGTTAGTTGCAGCAATCTAAAGTTTTAACACAAAATTGTTGCATCTTTTATGCAAAATGTTGATGCTATTACGCAAGGCACCTTTGTAATTTTATACACATGTACAACGTATCTACACCTCTAAGAAAATAACAAGTGAAGACAAACAAAGTGGTCATAAACAAAATACTGAGAGATAAAAATAGGAACAATAGACCATACAAAGTTTGCTGTCATAGAAAAAGTACTGAAAGAAAAAAATAAAACTAATTAACAGCGTAAATTAGTTATCGACTGGTCATAACATGGTTTAAAAAAACCCTTTGTTTTTATGTCCATTGACTTGTAAACGTTTGACATTTGACCTTCTTTTAACTCTTACATAACATTGATCTTATAAATGGAATAGAGATGAAAATGACAAACTTATGCGCATCTTCAATCCATAACATAAAGTCATAACCTCACTGAGCTCGTGACAATATTTGATGGTAATTTGACCATGCTCTTTTGGCACAAACAAAAACACAAATGAAAATATGAAACGATAAAATGGTGGTTAAACATACAGCTATATAAAAGTTTAACATGTTATATGAATATATTTACAATGCAAGGTTACAAGGAAGACAATGTTATCAAATACAATTTGAACAAACTGTTAACACATTCTAGCTACACTAAAGCTTATAAAGATCTAACGCAACTTTTCAAGGTTTTTCAACATAACAAACTACTTCTTTTCATATACATGTAGTTCTGAATACCATATTATGGAATGAACACCTCAAAGTGACCTCATAGCATTTCTCTTTTAATATTCCTCTTTAAAAAAAAATTTGACTAACATGCAAGCAAATTTGTTTTTTCATCAACAAAATAAAATGTAATGAAAACATAAAAAACAGAATCATCTTGAACAACCACAAAGCACATAGGCCCTTACAATGTTTTCAAATGATAAATCAGGCGTTATCTATCCCTTATATCAAACATGTTTTGATCTAATAGTTTAGCAGCAGCTTTTTTTTTTTCATTTGGAAAAGAAATAATAAAAAATAAATTATAAAAATATTTTAAAAAATATAATCACCGTTTTTGGCCAAGATAGACTTTTTTTTCCTCTGGATTATAAAGCCTTCACACATGGTCAATACTTATAACCAGCAATCAGGGGAATTCTCCAACCAAACCATATCAGAATCTATCAGCATGAACACTCCAGCAGAAAACTCGTTCCAAATGGTCAAAGCTGGTATCGTTAGTTAAACCTTATCATACAGAGATGTTTCAAACAATCATCTTAACATCTATAGGTAGAAGGTAAGAATAATAGCCAAAACATTTAAACAAGACCTATTATGCTAACTTTCTACAACACAATGGCAACTATTACAACAACAAACTCAAAAAACTCAAGGGCAATTTCAATACCTCATTTTATGTCCCATAGAAATCATGTTCGGATGATGCAACACGTCATTGTCATGTTCACACATCATTGTCATGTTCACACATTTCAATGTAGGTGCTCTCGTGTTCTACAGAGAAAAAAAGTTTCTGCCGTATCATACTTTTTGTGACTTGACTTGACTCTCTTAACACAATTCTACAAACATGACACAAAAAGTTGCGCTCTTCCATTATGACATGTGTGAAAATTTACAAAAGTTCACTTCAGGAAGTTATTTAGGTTTTAAACTCGACATACTGTCATTGAAACTGTTTCGTATTGTTCAATGGCATCTGCCTAACATCAGAACTGCACCTCCTCTACAAAAAAAAACCAGGAACAAAAGCTGGCAAAGGTATCCTGCTCTATAATACAACATGTCAAAATTGCAGGTATATCATTGCATCAACAATACAACACCCTGTACAAGAGGTCTCATTTGAGTTTTGTTCACTTCTGACATTTTACTGTGCATCTTCCTTTAGTAGAATTCCATGCACAGACACACCTCAACATCTTTGGCGGATAGAACATAAACTGAAAGTACTGTTCAATTAATAAATGGTGAATGTAGTAAACACCTTCAGGCATATCTTTGAGTATCCTCACTCTAGTCAACCATCGAAAGTCCTCATAAACCTGTTTCACAAGTTCTTTCCCAGGATGGATAAATGAACGGTACCACAATTTTGTAAGATAAGAAATGTATCACTGCCCTTGGACACATACAGTGAAACCTGCTTTTGCGACCACCTGTACAAAAAGACCACCGGTGGTCTGTCTATAAAGACCGTAATTTTTGTTTCCTTTGACAATTGTTCTCTCTATATAGACAATTATTCTTGTCTCCCTTTGTCTTGTAATGTCTTGTAACCATCGCCTGAGCCTGCTCATCTAGAGGTAGAAGAGGGTGTCGGCTAGTCTATTGTTGGGCACTTCGTGAACACTCTGCCCAATGAGGAATGCTAGCTTGTGTGCATACATGCATGGGGCTGGAACACGCACCGTTCCCTGTGAAAACAAATTAATAACATGTAGTACAAAAATATAGTGGAGACAAATAATCCTTTAAGCATAAGCTCTTTCAATGGAACTTATTGTTTAACCTTAAAAGTTAAAGGGCAATCCAACCCTTGTAACAAGTTCATTCTATGAAAGAAGAAAAAATAAGATAAACAGAATGGCGAAAGTTTGAAATAAAGCGGACTAGTAATAAGAAAGTTATGAATGAGATCACTAAGTCTATGCCAATCTCAAATTAGCAGTTTGGTCAGTGGATTGTGACATAGTCGTGGATAAGTCTCCCGTTTGTTGTGTATAAAAATATCATTAATTTATGTTTCTCTCAGTTTGAAGCTCATACCTGTAGTGGTTCTTGAGATATTGCGATGAGGCTAAAACCTTTCCTTTTTATAAATTTATCTCCACGACCTTTGGCTTAATTTTCCTAAAATCTGATCAGATCATCTTCCTATGGTAATACATACTATCACCACATTTGATGCTCTTACCGCTAGTGGTTCTTGACATATTGCAATATCGCGTTATCGCCTCTGGCACCATCTACGGTGGGCAGAGGCATACAAAAAATAGAGACTGTTCTATGGCTCTCTAGCTTAAATTACTCTGATTAAGAGAATGAGCAAAGGAACCCTTCCATTGGCACAGGCTGTTTCAAACAAATTTGAATTACGCAGTTACTTAGACTTGGATAAATCTTTTGATTGCTAAATTTTGATTCAAATTATTAAAAAATCAACTCTATATCGGAACCACATGAATCTGCATTCTTTATTTCCAAAAACAGAAACCCCCATTTTCTACCTGTCCTACTAAAATGATGATTTGAAGAAAGATAGAGCAAGACTTACCGGCCAGTTGAAGTAGAGATGAGTAAGCTTGTAGGTCAACCTCTGCATGTGGTCTGGCTTGAGACCTGTGGTGTCATAGACAACGTTGTAGGACGTGGGGGACACAGTACCCTGGCGTACACTCTGACTGATGATGAAGTAGTCATAGCTAAGAAAGAAAGAAAGGAAAACATAAACAAATGCCAGTGCGTCTCTAATATGCCTCCCTCTTACATTCCTTTAATTCATTATTATTAACGATTTCTACAACATATTTTATAACCTTCAAACCTAGTATCTGACAATCATTTGTCACATGACCTTTCTCCAAAGTCGGCTTAACTTTACCTCCCTACCATATTTTATATGAGTTGACTTACATCCATTAATGATTCTTTTTAGCAGACTAAGATTCATGTACAAGACTACAAACTCATTATCACTAATTGACCTTTGTCTTTGGGACTTCTCTCCTTTAGCCAAGTTTCCACAATATATAGAGTTCATCTCCCTATATGGTGGTACATGATGGTACTAACTTTGAAGTTCATAGCTCAAATGGTCCTTAAAATATTGAGATTAATGAGGCTACATTTTCATTGATGTCTGACCCAATATCCCTAAAATCAAATAATTTTGACCCCTTGTCTCTACAAGTACCAAGTTTTGGGTCAGTTCTTTTTTCAATGGTCCTTCTGATATTGTAATAATTAAAAAGGCTAAAACCCCAGCATTCCATGGAATTGACCTCTAAACTAACTCTGCAGGGGATTACCCTATCAATGGGTCAATAAAAATGATAGAAAACAGAAACATCATAATACCAACAACTGCTGATTATCATCACATATAACAACAAAAAGTGGCTTGTATGACACAGGGCAAGGGTTCAGCCTATGGACACAGCCTAACATGCCACAATCCCCCCAAAAAAAAAAAAAATAAATAAAAATGCAAAAAAAAAAACTTCAAAGTTAATCCTGTCACATTTATCAACTGGCTAAAAGGTAGGGGGCCCTTGACTAACCAGAACAAGTACATGTTTTTGAACCCAATATACATGTATATAATCTCAATGACAAAAAAAAAGAAACACCAAGAATCACTCAAAAGTAATGGGATTCCTGACTGGACTAAAGGTTTATAATTATGATTGCAGCATATGCTAAATCCAGGATTTTGTTTAGAATCTAATGCAAAGATACCCAATCCCTTTAAAGATACTATGTCCCTTTTGCAGCCAACATCAAATTCTGTAGAACTTTGCAGGAATTATGAATATGTCATGTATGTCCTATCTGTGAAATTTAAACGTTAGCAGTGTCCTAATATTCAAATTATGCAAGGAAACCCGTTTACTTTGCTAGACATAAAATGAGCTGTAAAGGGTACATGAGCATTTGTCTACATCAATAACCCACTTCTTGTAATGGCCAAAATTAAACTGATTGAATCTTTGCGCAGCATAAAACGTACGACCATTCGGTACAATGGTCTGAAAAATCAGACTATTACTTACTGGCTCTATAGCTCCTAAGTCGATTCGACAACTAATAGTCGTTATTTTCCCACTTAAAGACATTTTCAAGCCCCCTTTTTTTTAGGGAAGTTCTAAATTAGTATTGTCTTTCAAAAGCCGTTGGAATTTAACCTTTTCATTTTTTTGGCCTGCAAATGGGACATAGTACCTTTAAGGATATTTTGTATTCATGTCCTACACCTTCATGGTCCAATATGAATTTATTGAAGGTTCCACATATGTATACCAATGATAATCATGTTACAATTTGAGTGAAAAAGGCTGGAATCAAGTCTTGTGGACCCAGAAAACCCATTTTGTGTTAATCCAACACTTTTGACTTACAGGTGGGGCTTGGTGACAACATCATCGATGACAGTTCCAGGGGGTGGGTTGGACAGTCCTCCCCTCAGATTGGCAAAGAAGCGGTTATTGATGCGCTTCTTGACGACCACAACAGCCAGCTTGTGAATCGTCCTATCGAGGCAAAGGAAACACCAGAGAAAATGAGTACTAAATCATATGAGAATTCCATAAAAATAATTCAGAGGAATCCATTTCCCAGAACTCTGCCAGGGCTGGCTCATGTAAATATATGCTCAAATCCGTGCAAATCACCAATTTATTTAACTTGATTTTGTGGTTCTCTGTGACAGGAAATTTTACTTGTGAACAAATTTTACACAAATCATTTCCACATGCCACATATTTCTGAAAATGTTAAAACTCAAAAGCAGAATATTTCATTTGTTAATCACAAACATATTTCAAAAGGTAACATTCCTTCAGACCATCCAGTCATCCCTTTGGATATCACAGCATTACTCATTTAACATTGTGAGACAGAAGCTATGTCTCAGGCAGGGGACAAGAGTATAAGACAGAGAAGTGTATGACTTGAATTCTGATTGAATCATTACAAAATGTTTAAAATTTCATTTTCTTTTGAGAAATTCTGAGATAAAAATGAGAGGAAATATTAATTCTGCCAGAAATGCACTCTCTATACCAGGGTTTCTCAAACTTTTTGTTGGCTCCATATGTGATTTCCATGAAAGCTAAAAGGTCTGTAACATGGGATGCCATTCTCGCGAAAAAATTCTTAGGGTCATTCGTATATGTCAATTAAGTAGAACAAAGTACTGTTAATTGCTGAAAATCCGGACGCAACTTAAACATTATTCAATTCTGTTTCAGACACAATCTACTCCTAGAATTTAAAGTGATGACACTTGTAATACTGAAGAAAATGATGCCTGTTTTATGCTTCTATTTCTATATCTGATCCATGGTGAAAAGTTAAAATTTAAAAAAAGAGCAGAGCCTCCCAGGCCGTGCAGACTTTAAGAAGCCCTGCTCTATACGAAACTCACCCTGGGGGGTAGACTTTGTCCATGGTGTCCTTAATTTGTTTGAGCTCATAGTCAACTACCAGGTTGACTTGGCTGTCACCAACACCATCACGGAAGATGATGATACGCTCAGGAAACTTCTCGTTGATCTGATAGTATCGCTTCAGGGCATCTGCGTGATACAATCAATATCAATGCATTTAATGGACCAGATAGAATAAATATGCGAAATAAATACAATTATTTAGTTGTCTAAAACGTTTTGTGCTGACAAGAAAAATCAGTGTACCATACACGTTGAGCAAAAGTACTCGGGTAACCGTTTAATTAAAACAATATCTTGTGGGCAGTGAAGAAGTACCAAGATGAGCGTGCAATACTTTATCATATCTCATGGTTTGGGGTGTGCAAACGTGTAAAATTATATACTTATATAACATCATTGTTGTAATCATTGCTTATAAGTACAGCAAAATAACACATTTGGAATTGTACAATGACAATAATCAGGTTCATGAAATTTTGTACTAGTAGTATGATATAGTAAACAGAAGATACATTATACATAAGCATGCCTTTTTTTTTTGGGGGGGGGGGTTACAAATTATTTTGTTCTTGTATCTTAACACTGAACTGCAAGCATCTAATCTGATCAGTCTATGGGGCAGACACTTTTCTATGCATTTAATTAATTTATAGAATTGCCAACTTCCATGAAAAAATCGAAGTACATTAGAGATTTAGGTTAGGATGTCTATGTATGTACCATAAAAATAGACTTACTGTTCATGAGGGTGCTCAGCTGAGCACCAAATTCTCCCTGTGAGTGCTGGAATGCACAACTAGAGAAGAAGCTGAACAAGAAAAGACAATTTACAATATGTGTGAACACAACTATGGTGTATGTAGGGATGATAAATAAGGCAGAGTGCATAAAAAGGAGGATTATTCAGTCATGTTATTGACAGGCACCAAAGGTAAGACATTAGTTATCTTTCTCCTCAGAATGGAGTCCCATTCTGCTTCTTGCAATGAATTACTACAAAAGCCTGGGGAGTGTATCACAAAGACTAAGATTGACTTTAAGTTGGACTTAAATATGGCAGGCCGTTCATGCCACTGTTTGCTCTCACCATTTATTGGCATTGGTCTCTCTAGGAACGTACAAATCATAGTCAAAAATTAACAGAATTTACATTTTTGGATAATGCATTATTGAAGGAAAAAATAGTGTCTAAAGGTCATAATGTTGAGAGCAACCATTGGCATGAATGGCCTGCCATAGTTAAGTCCAACTTAAAGTCAATCTTAGTCTTTGTGAAACACCGCTCCCCCCTTTGGATAATTCATTATTGAAGGAAAAAATATTGTCTAAAGGTCATAATGTTGAGAGCAAACCATTTGCATGAATGGCCTGCCATAGTTAAGTCCAACTTAAAGTCAATCTTAGTCTTTGTGAAACACCGCTCCCCCCCCCTGGAATATCAAGTACACTGTACTTTGCATATTTCAATAGTTGACTAAACATAGAAATACGATTTTACCATTTCAAGAAATTTACATTGAATCTAATAACAGAAAAGCAATTTTCAAATATGACATTTATCCTGCACTTGTTCATGCTCTTATTGTGCCAACACCTTCCTCTATTTCTGACATGAAATTCCAGAAATTGGTTAAAATCTTTTAAAGCCAGCAAAATTTGATGGGTGATTACTACCCACAAAGAACAATAGATGCTACATGGGAGGAAATGACTGATCACCTCCACTCCTCGGTACTTTCTTTCATTCTAGTAATCTAAACATTGATGTATTTGCGTATCAATTGAGTTTGAAAATATGGTTTGCATACCTGGTTTGAGACTTGTTCATGGAAGCTACAAATCCCATGACAGAGCGGCCTTTGGTCAGAGAGTCACGGTAGCTGTCAATACCAATGATCATCAGGTTGCTCAGCTACAAGATACAAAATCATTCCGAACACAATAAATAATAGCTCACATTTATAATGCGCCTGATACTTTGTTTCTAGGTGCAGCACATATTATTACCCCGGTCATCGGATTCAGGCTTACCCGCACACAATGTATGCACATTCTCCACTCCCTGGGGAGCATTCCGGCCAGTCGCCATTTTATAAGCGCCACTTGCTCATCCTACCGGGTACCCATTTAACACTTGAGTGGAGAGTGGCAAATGTAGATTAAAGTCTTGCCAAAGGACATTAGTGCCGTGGCGGTACTCGAACCCCGTACCTTGCGATCTTCAGTCGGTGACTTATCCACTAGACCACAACACTTCTACACTTCCAAACATCATTCCATTGGTCTCGTAACCGGGAGGTTCCGGGTTCGAAACCTAATCGATGTGCTAGTGCTCTTTGGTAAGGCATTAATCCTCATTTCTAAGTCCATCAGAGAGGACTGTCGGTTACCTGGTAGCTTATTTACAAGCATACACATGCTTTCTTAGCAGTCAGGTAAAACAAACAAACAAACCACCAACCAACCAACCTACATATTGTTCATATGGGGAGAAAGGGGATCTTCATATCTAAATACTGTTTTGTTAAACTCTACAATACCTCTCCTAATGTGTAATGTGAAGAAATCTATTCATTTCAAAACCACTATCACTGGCATACGTGGGACAGAATTTATGTTTTCAACATACATCACAGATTAAATGAGCTGAGACTGCATCAGACAAGACCAGGAGGTTGATGAGTGAAGCCTAAAGCAATTTTGTTCATGTGTTAATCATTCACTGACATAATCATTACCATAAAGGCAAGAATTTTACCCTTGGTATTTCTTTTTCTGTAGTCTACCTTCCTTGGGGCAATCAACAGATGTGCTATGTACTGACAAGAAGCGCAAGTATCGGTTTGTACAACTTAAAGTCCAAAGCCCACGTTAACATAAAGAAAAGTAAGATTAGAACCGAGGTTAAATTCTTGCCCTGTTTGCACACTTGAATACATGCTCTCTTCAACTTTACAAGATGAACTCTAATCTGAAATAGCCGGTGAATGCTGATGGGTGCCATGGTTTAGTTTATCTTAGCCTATTATCTAGTTTTTGTTATACAATTTTACTCGTTTATTGTACAGGAAACCCCACTTACAAGCTTAAGCTTCTCTCGGGTTCCCTAACCATTCTTTACTCTGTATGTCCATCATGTTTTGTATCATTATGTCCTTCGAATATTGTTTGTATTTTCTGAATGTTGTTTTTAAAAAAATGGTTGAACCAATAAATGAAATGAAATGAAATGAAATCTAACCTAAATTGCCATTAGTACTGATAGTAATGATGTTTGTGTCCGTGATAATTGAAAATAAGACTCTAGGAAGGAGAAAAAGAAGGTTGACCTAACTGACCTTAGACCTACAATACTTGTTCCACATTAAATCCACATTGTCATATTTAGTTTACATTGTCACATTTTGATTTTTTTGAATCTCACAAATCATTGTGTGTGTGTGAAGAGCTCTGTGTGAATGACTCACCGGGATCTCGACTCGCCAGAGGTCTCCACCCATCTTGCAGTTCATCTGCATGGCAATCTTGGTGGCTACAGACATCAACATCTGCTGCTTGGATAGGGTCCTAGAGACTATCACCTGGCTAGGGCAGGGATGGGTAACCACACAGGTCTTCTTGATGGCATCATAGCGGTCCTTTCTGTTAGTTGGCAGGATCACCACCACCTGTATGAAGACATGAGAGAAAATGATATTTCAATCTTCCAAGGAAATCATTGGCAGCAAAATTAAAAGTAGTCTAGATTTCTGATGGCAATTAAAAATAAGCTTCCAAAGTAATGCCAAGGAAATAAAGAAAAAATATGAAATGGCAAAATACAAATTTGAGTTTTTTCAGAGTTGTATCACGATCAGGACAAGCTCATTACCAATTTTTCTGCAATTTGTTGTCCAACATGTCTATATTTGTGATGCTGCTTTTTGATTAGTTGGTTCGTGGAGAGTTTTATGAATTATTATATTTTGCTAATCCAAGCAACCCAGGTAGTTCTGTTGATGAATAATCACTAAATGTACAAGGTTGTGAGTCATAACATTTAGCATGTTTTACCTGACAAACAAGTACATACCCCTAAACCCCAAACAAATTGAAAAAAACAAATACATAAATATTAAAGTTCAAATGGTGAAAAAGTGCATAAAAAACAATGATCACTGGTGTTTGCATGGATGTTTCTCTAAAGCCAACTACACAGAGACATTAATTATCCTAACTAACATTTATTATAAAAATCAATATACCTGTATCTCACTATTTAAAGATTTAAAAAAAGATAACATAGTAGAATACCACCCTGAAGCTGTGTCTTATTTGTTTTCAAAAGTTAGTGGACAGTGATCTGTATGTTCACCAGTTGTGACTATTGTTGTGGCACTTACAATCTGTGTATCCTGTGCGATTTGTGACTGTAGTGATCTTGTGTAGGTCTCTGTACGATCATCGGGAAGTTCCACTCTGCAAGAGAAAATAAAGTGGTGAACTAACTACAAGTGCTTGTACTCTGAATTAGGCCCGAGTCGAAACGGTTCCCCGCCAGGTCCCTGACCGTCACGCTGATACCCGGGTTTGAATTTTCAAGTTTGCGAGTATGAAAATTAAATTTCACACTGATATTTTGCAATACAGATCTTTAAATATACAATTCACAAACTAAATTTCAATTTACTTCAATATATAAGCTGTAGAAATAAAATGATATCATTTCAAAATGACCCCCCCCCCCCAAATCAGAATAGGGTTAAAGAGAAAGACCAGTTCTGGTCATGGGATTGCATTGTGAAAGAAACATTGTGGAATTGATCAGAAAAGGTTGATCATCTAGCATATAAGTATTGGTGTGTACTGCAAGGTTCTGGAATCATCAAAATGATAAGAAATTTGGCCCAGTCTTGGTAAAGTTACAAGCACTGTACACAGAAAGATGTATATGGGACTACGCGACCACGTGCGCGATATCTATTTGGTCCCAATAGATATAATAATTTACCAAATATATCAATAGTAGGCGGTTTCCGGCAAAATTTGTATCATCACGTATTAGTCAAAACATATTCTTTCATATGATTGGTAATGAGAGCTTCCATTTCATTTTTTGAGAGAGGGGCGTTTCCAAAACTGGTCTTTACCTTTAAGCATGGGGACAACATATATGCAGTACATATGCGCAAGTGGTATTTCTAAGACTTACATATAGAATTAAAAGATTGCCTAAGTCGACGTTATTGACTCAGTCCTGTCAAAGTCGACTTACATGAGGTTGACTGTATGTGCATTTTTAAGAGTTAAATTTGGAATGCCAATGTAATACCATTAAAATGCATAAAATTTGCATAAAGTAGCATTTTTCAGAGGGATGCCAATTACCAATTACGTTGCACCCCTTCTAAAATTTATTCTTATGATATATATGACTCACAGGAAAAAAATTGCACCCTTGCCCTCTCCGCCCCCAAAGCTTTAAGAGGCCTGACACCTTAGAGGCATAAAAGGAAGGAAAAAGAAATTCATGACAAACACGTGTTGTTACTTACATTTCTGGTCCTCTTACGTTCATACCCATTGGGTTTGCAACTCGTACAAGTGCCTTGATGAAGTCCTGTC
Source organism: Mesocentrotus franciscanus (assembly GCA_037976565.1). Classification (NCBI taxonomy): domain Eukaryota; kingdom Metazoa; phylum Echinodermata; class Echinoidea; order Camarodonta; family Strongylocentrotidae; genus Mesocentrotus; species Mesocentrotus franciscanus. Next base: position 16,614,160 of record CP137672.1, on the reverse strand, counting down.
CCCTGTTGGCATCCCGGCGTGTGTAGAAGATCTTCCAATTGTTGAGTATCTTTGCATCGGTGAGGGCATTACCCCTAGTGTCTCTGGACCAGTCTGCATTGCTGGGATTGTAGCTGAACTAGAAGACAAAGAGACAACGAGACAACCGTGTGTATACTAGGTTTGTTGCATTAAAGTCTCAAGTTTTCATGACCCTACAATTGTCCTTTATATTTCGAGAGAGAGAGAGATGGGGAGGGGAGGGGGAGGGGGAGGAGGTCTGTATCCGTGCTCCAAAACTTTTTCACAGGAGGTCTGAAATTTAGAGTTTACATCCATTAGCTCCCTGTTTAAATTTTGAATTAGAGGAAGAGGTTGGAAATACAATTTTGGGGCACCATTTGGATGGATCCTTATTAACATTTACCTCTGTCTACATGAATTTAAAGTGTTGCAAGAGATGGCCCATTTTTTTATTGGGTACACAACTTACCTGTTTACCCTTCTGAAATAGTTTCTCAGGTGGCAGAACACGCCCAGTCAACTTGACCTGCTCTCTGTCAAACTCCATACCCCAGGAATCGAGGTAAGTCTTCACTTCTTGGTTGCTGTGTCACATTGATATCAAAGATAGAATTATTATTCACAATCTGATTTCTTGAAGGGAGATCAAGGACTGCTGATAAAAGGAAATCTTTACAGGAATTTAACTTTGAAGCAAGATCAATATAAAATTAAATATAAACTTAAAATAGCAATAAAAAGTTTATAATCTTTGAAAACTTTTAAATATACATTAAATTTGAAAATAATTTTGCCTACTTTTTTTTATTGATATGCATTTTCCAAAACATAGAAAAAGCACTTTAATAATATATTAGAAAATGCTCTTTCATGGCATGAAAAATCATCACTTTCCATGAAACTTTCCACACATTTTAAGGTACATTTAAACATATTTCATTAAACAAGGGAAACGCTCTTGGCGGTCTCGCCTGCATTACGCAATTCGTTAAGATGAAAAACTGAGGTTGGGACATTATTTATAGGCAGGGTGGCCCATTAGCAGGCCCCCCAAAATGAAATTCTTTGAATATAATCATCATTTTTAAGTGAATATTGACAAAGAATCATCAAAATAATTATTTACTATTATTTGTACCAAGATTGATAATTTTCATGAAATATGAACAAATAACAAAAATTGATTTATTAATTCTCATATTTAGTTGTGAAAACATAATCCAAGTCTACTGACCTAAAATGACCTTTGACCTTGACTTTGTGTTAATGATTTGTGATACTTGATGACCCTTGGGTACAAGTTTCATGGAATTTGAACAAACACTTTTGAAATTATGCTAAAAATTCAAAATCTTGATGTTGATGCCACAACAAAGTCTAAGTTTGCAGACCTGAAAAGACATTTGACCTTTACTTTGTCACCTAAAAGACTAATCACATGATTGGTGATACTTGATAACCCTTATGTTCAAGTTTCATGGAAAAGGAATGTATACTTTCAAAATTATGAAAACAATTCAAAATCTTAGCCTGCCGCCGCCGCCGCCACCGGAAAAGCGGCGCCTATGTCTCGCTTTTTGCTACGCAGGCGAGACAAAAATATTGAACAGTACCCGCTACAAAGAAAAAATGCATGGCATTTTTGGCATGGATATATGTGAAATATTGTTATAAATAACAGAGCAATAATCATCACTACATACCTGCTGAGCTTGTGGATGAAGCTGCTGAGCTGTTTACATCTATCTTGGGGTCCAACACGAGTGTGCTGGCCCATGTCCTTCATGACATGGAAATCGGCACGCATGTCATCGCTTAGACCAGTCAGGAAGCACAGCTCAGGTGGTAGCAAGGCTGGACCAACTCCCTTCTTTTCCTCCTGAAGAGATCAGATAACCAACATAAAGTTTCTATTTCATTTATCCCTGCAGTGTTTATCAATGGTTTCTCTGTCCATATTAGCCGATACTATCTCAAAAAACAAGACAAATGGGACTGCGTCTATAATATGCCTCCACCTAAATTCAGTTAAGATCATGGATTTAATTATTCTTGGAATTTCACGATGTGAACAAAAAGCCTATACTTAAATTTCAATTGATCTTTACGACCTTTGACCTGACAATCCCAAAATCTAGTCACTTTGCTCCCTACAGTAACGTATACTACGTACAGGTTTTAATTTCACTGCTAAAATAGCTTAAAATAGTCATTGATTTGGTCGTAACAAGGTTTAAAAAAAAAAACACTTTAATTTCATGTAAATTTTCAATATTTGACCTTCTTTTAACTCCAAATCTGATCAATTTGTCTCACAAAGGTTGATACACACTAATTGGTATCAAGTGTGCACCACCATAGTTCATGGCTTAAATTCTACTTGATACATTGTGATAAAGGGCTAAAATCTGAATTCAGATATTGACCTCCTTTACCTTTGACCTAGTTACCCCAAAATCTAAACAGATTCGTATTCCTATGGTGATACACATTATCACCAGGTTTGAAGCTCATATCTCAAGTTTTTCTTAAGATATTGTGGCTAAAACCTGTACTTAGCCCAAAATCTAATTAGATCGTCTTCCTAAGGTGATACAAAGCCTACTATCACCAAGTGTGAAAATTCAATACCGTAATTAACGTTGTATAAACCGCCCTCGTGTATTAACCGCACCCCTCTTTTTCGCCCTTTAAAAAAAAAAAAAAAAAAACTTTTTTTTTTGTCCATGGAAGATTTTTTTTGGTTAAAATTGTTGATTTTACCGGCTTTTACGACACAAAGTAAGCCGACGAAAAGAAAGAAATGAATGAAGAGAATGATTGCCGACACCACCATGGCAGCATTTGAGGAACAACATAAGAGACAGATCGAGGGAGATCGAGAGAGAGGGGACAAAAAGTCAAAAGGCATGCCGACGGAAAGCAAGAAATGAATGAAGAAAATAATTGCCGATACCACCAGCGTTTGAGAAAAAAAGAGACATCGCGGAGAGAAGCGAAAACAATCGCTGATATTTAATAATTAGGCTTTTAATTTTATAACAAAAAATAAGCCGACGGAAAGAAAATAAAATATGAAAACTAAAAGTAAGATTCAAAGTTATCACTGATACAAATTAGTACGGCACATCGCGCCAGAAAACAAAGATGACTTGTGATAAACAAAAATCACAATCTAAAAGCAGTAACGATCATGCATAGCATGCGCCAGCCCAACAAGAATTTTATTCGGCCGTGAAATAGCCTGCTATTGTATTAGCTTGATCAATCGAGCGGGACGCCGACAGAGGTGGACGGCCATATTGTTTTTATTGTTATTGGGAGATTAACTCAATTAACACAAAAGGTTTGTGAGTCTTAGCAATGTTTAACATGAAACAATGAGATCTCGGACAAAACATAGGGAACCTTTTGACTGGGATAGCGTCAGTCTGTGTCTAGTACACGTTGTCTCTTTTGTCCTTCTCTCCAGTTGGTTACGGATTATTAAAGAGGAGATCGGACTTGTCTAGGCACGCCCGACGGCTAGGGGTGGCTACGGTGTGCGATGGGCTGCCAAATACTCGCTCTAGATGGCGTGGCTTCTCGGCCAGAATGCCCGTCGTTCCACTGATATTTCTCATTAAATTTAGTTTACTTATTAAATAATAATAATAATAACACCGGTGGAATAAGTAAAACAACATTAGAATAGACGGACTTCACACAATTTGCACTAGATCTAGAGTCTATGTTACACAAAAAAATCGTAAGAATGACCTAGGCTCAAATCAATACGAATCATTGAATTAATAATAGTATTTAAAAATTATACAACATAATCCCCCTTTTCGAGAAGTCTCTGAATAAAATGTTAATTATAAATCATCAAATCTATCTCTTTAAATTAAAAAACAACATTTGTTGCCCCTTTATTTTTTAAGAAAGAAGGTTGATTCATGATTATAATTTTATTCAATTATTGAAACAGCTCTGAAGACGAGACTAGGAAAAAGAATCTTCATCATCATTCTTCCTTCCATCTCTCCCTTTCATCTCCCTTTTTTTTCAATTCTATTTATTCATATTCCGAATATTTTTTAAAACTATTTCCCCCTCAAATCTTGCTTTTACTATTTGATCTTCTTTCTTTAAAAGTACAGAATTATTTACTTAATGTAGTTTTCGCATGTTTTCTTTTCTTAAGTTTCTTTTATATTGTCTCTCGATCCCTCCCCAAAATTCATTCACCTTTCATATTTCTTTCACCATCATGTCGCAGAAATTTAGAATACAAAAACATTCCCTATCAAAGATTAATGCATGCCAGACAGCTGGCGCCCAGCTGGGTGTAACATTACACCGCGGTTTCTTTGAACAGGGTTCAAAGGTTCAAAGGTTCAACATGACCATTGTCTGTCCGCGTATCACTCAGCACATTCCAAAATATATGCAAATCTTGGTTAAGCGTATAGCATGCGCCTTACATGTGATCGTTGTTTTTAATTGACAGACAAACAGACCAATCATAATAGAGCATGTTGGATGGGCACTCTGACAGGGACATGAGTATTTTGAGGATGCCTACATGTAGCTAGCCTTATATGCTTCATCTTTTTAGGGAGTGGTCTAGATTAAGGATGATAATTTATGCTGACCTGGGACTCATTTCTGGACCGCTGACAACATGATAAACAAAATGTAGCAATGTGCCCTCTATTCAGGACAAGGTCAGTGGGTCACACTGTGATCATAGGAATTACATGAAAAGTTATCAGATACAAGATTATAATATAAAATTGACATTAGATATATTTTTCTGATGTCAGAACTTCCGATGGATGATTTGAAAAGCGTTGAAAATGAGTGTCACTTTCAGGACGATGGTATCTAACTAAGCCGAGCTTCAGGATATTTGTCGCATATCATTTTGGGGACATCCCCAATCCTCTCCTAAGCGCGAGCACCCTCGGTGACACAATTTGACCGCTGCTGAACGCGGAGATTGTAACATACCTAGAGTTTGCAGCATGATGCATGTCTGTAACGGTGTATAAACCGCACCCCGACTTTTGATGTTTGCCGGCGGTAAAAAAAGTGCGGTTAATACACCGTTAATTACGGTACCTCAAGTGATTTTTTAGATAACGCGATAATGAGAAAGCGGGACGAACAGACAACCCCACAACATAATGCCCTCCAGCACCACCTTTGATGGGCGGAGGCATAACAAATGATTGACCATAGGTGCCACCTCCCCCCGACATTATTCTTTATGAAGTCTATGACTATAACTTTTCAGATGTAAAAGGCACAATTATCCCCTGCATGCACACACCCAAACACATGCTAAACATAATTACATGGAAATAAATAAATTCCTCCATATCAAGAAAGAGAGCTTAATACTTGAAACTCTCATCATCATAATCAATCTTTACAACAAGGACTATCTTGTAGATTACATTAATGCCATCAAAGATTAATCTGATCCATTAAAAATTAATATAACCTAGAAATACTCACACTCTTCTTTGGGCGAGAAACCAGCATGGGTTGGTTTAGGTCTGCAATGGTCCTTTCATAGGACTTCTTGAAGTAATCGGCATAGGATACTGGTCCTGAACGGGTCTCAAAAGTATCCTGTGGAGTAGTGTCAAAGTCGATGTCATCTACCCGGTAAGTCTTGTTGTTGTACCTATGCAACAAGTAAAAAGGAAGTACTATTCCATTCATATCTGTGAGAAAAAAACAAATTATCTACCCAATGACATTTCAAAACTGATAGCAGTTATGGTAGTTGGTGCTCATCCTTATACTTGTGTTGAACATAGCAAAGCAGTTGCCCGATTACAATTGTTTCAAGCATTTGACCGACATGAAATACATGTCCAACTAATGGGATATATACAGTATGTGACCCACCACAAAACCACCTAAAAGTAGCTAGATATATCCGAGATATACCCTATGAAAAAGAACTCTGCCTGCCAGGTTATGGTGCAACATGACAAAAGGAGGATTACATTTATGTGAAGGGATTATCGGATTGTCTTAAAGCTTGGCACACTACTTAAGTACATTCTGCTCTTTTATTTTGAAGAGCAGACATCTATGCAACAGCTTACTCTATTTTAAAGTTATAGGAGATCAAAGTGAGACCAGTAGCCAGGGTTGTAAAGAAATTAAGATTATTACAACACATCCAAGATCAGACAAACATAGGTTGGAGAACACTTTTAGATTATCTGGTACATCCAAATTTGAAATTACATAGAAGAAAGTGTAATCTTTTAGGAAATACTAAAACCATTCTGACCAAATACACTTTTATTGAGCTCTAACTGAAAATGATATCTGGCCACATAGAGTTAGGTACACATGGCTCCAAAAGGGAAATGATGTTCACTTTTTTAAACATGGATTCTGATGTAAAATTATAATGCTGAAAACGATCACCAACTGATTTTTTTTTTTATAAAGTATTCCCAAAGTGCCCAAATTTTATGTTGTAGGGGGCCACCATTGATTTTTTGCATTTCATAACAAATATTCTAGCTGAAAATGTTTCGTTGGTGTAGAAAGCCAACTTTGAACAATACAATGAAAAATAGAAATGGTTAAAACCTACATAAGACCACAGGGGCCCGGAAGTTGCTTCAAAATGGCATAAAAACAGACATTGCATAGCATGGTACATATGTGCAAAAATATTCATCATATAAACAAGAAGTTTAGACAGAGATTAAACAAATCCTACTTTGTGAGGACAATCTGTCCAACCATGAGCTTTGTGATTTCCTCTTTGAACCTGCCCCTAGCTTTGTTCATCAGATCATACATGACCTCCAAGACAGTCTCGGTACGCAAAACCTTGTGGCTGATGTCGGACAGCAGCATCACATCATACTCGTACTGAAGGATAGATGTCACGAAACCTGGCCACAGCTGTAGCCTGCAAAGAGGATATAAATCAAATGTAAACAAGATGGTATCGTCATACTGTGTACTTCTACAGGAGACCCAAAAATAACGGGTTTTGTCTACATGTCTACGTTTTTTAAGGCAAAATTTAGAAATTCTGTGTAGAGTTCAGTGTATTTCATTTAACTCTACAAGATAAAAAAAAAAATATTAAAAAAAATAAATAAAAATGGGTCAATAAATGAAGGAAAAGAACATTTTTTAGGGGGACTCTATATATGCATAAATTAGCATAATTGATGAATTTCACATTTCTGTGTAGAAATTTCAAATCCCCCACATCATATAGAGCAAACAGAATCACACTTGGATGAGAAATGACAAAGAAGAAGCAATTTGAAATTGTGGACCGAACACCACGCAACGGCATAACGGCTCATCGGCCCCATTCAGGCCGGATGAGCTCTAAAAAAAAAATGGAGCAGTGACTTACCCATGCTGCTTGATGTCAATGGAGGCGGCAGGATCATAGTAATTGCGTCCAACTTGTTCCATGTTGATCATCTTCAAACACCTGTACAAACAAAATACAAATTAATTCTGTATTCCAGACTATACCCAACCAACCAGTCTGACTGATCTGACATACACAAAACATTTAATGGCACTTGAACCCATAGCAGGCCAGAGTTGCGTAAAGGTCTAAATGAATCAGCTTTTCCTCCTCAAATTGGCAACAATAATTCTGCTTTTACACTCTTTCATAGTTAAACAAGGCAAATGCGACTGCATCTCCAATATGCCTCTGCCTTAATGCAGTTAACTTCATGGCTTGAATGGACTATCACGATGAGAATAATTCAATGTCAATTGATCCTCATGACCTTTGACCTGACAATCCCAAAATTTGATTACTTGTCTCCCTACAATAGTACAGTGATGCATACTACATGTAGTTACAAGTTTTCAGTTCACAGCTTATAGCTCAAACATTTTTCTTTCAGACATTTTTCTTCCAAAAGACATATACTGCAAAAAACTCCAAAATTTAGCACACAGGCTCAAGATTTAGCATGTGACTGAAAATCATACAAGACATTTAACTAGCTGCTCTTTTCTAGGAAAACCTGAAAGAATTTGTAACAAGCTTTGTAATAAGATACCACTATTAGACTCAATCATGCAGTTACAACATGAATAATAATTTACAACGTGCATTAGCATATTCTTGGAATGGTCAAGGAAGCAACTATAATGACTCTTGCTTTCACCTTCATAAATACAGTTAACAACTAAAATATTCATACCCTTACCAAGTTTTGTAATTATTTAAGTATGTGAAAAATTGATATGTCTTGCTTCATGTTTCTTGAGAATGTGACATATTAAAGCTTACTTTTAAAAGTAACTCAACAACATTCTTGAGTTACGATAAACACAAAAAACATCAAATTTGCAAGGGTATGAATAATTTAGTTGTTAACTGTATGTCTGCTTAAAGAGAAGGTTGAGTTCTGGGGAGGTGACAAATAATTTGTGAGCATTATCATTGTTATTATGCAAGTGTTGGAAGAACATCAGAGAATAAATGTTACCTGAAAAGCATGGCTCTTCAAATGCCTTCATATTCTAAATATGACAAGTAACAGCTTAAAAATGAGGCCTGATTACCATGCCACAGTTTTACAGTTATTCATCTTTCTGTGTACAGTGCTTGTTACTTTACCAAGACTGGGCCAAATTTCTTATTATTTTGATGACTCCAGAATCTTGCAGTACACACCAATACTTATATGCTACATGATCATGTTTTTTTCTGATCGATTTCACACCGTTTCTTTCACAATGCAATAATAATAATAATAATAGTTTGTCCTATATAGCGCATTTCAGGACCGCAGGCCCTCTCAATGCGCTTTACAGATATATATTATTACCCCGGTCATCGGATTCATGCTTACTCGCACACAATGTATGCACATTCTCCACTCCCTGGGGAGCATTCCAACCAGTCGCCATTTTACAAGCACCACTTGCTAATCAAACCACATTAACTTTCCCATCCTACCGGGTACCCATTTAACACCTGGGTGGAGTGTGGCAAATGTAGATTAATGTCTTGCCAAAGGACATTAGTGCCGCGGCGGGACTTGAACCGCGGACCTTGTGATCCACAGTCCGGTGACATATCCACTCGACCACGACACCTCTACAATCGCATGACCAGAACTCAACTTTATCTTTAACCTAAGCTTACCTTCTGAAGAGGACGTTATAAAGATGTAGGGTGTTTGGTGCCATGGGGTTAAGAGTAGCAACATGGTTCACACAGATATTAACCAGAGACCCATCCTTCCTCTCTGCGGTCAAGTTGGTTACCTTCACAACACATTCAGCAAATATTAAAGAAAAATAATAATGAATGGATGATTTTTTATTCTACAAAGCCTTGTCTGAAAAAAAATAGAATACCTCACAGGAACAACCCCTTTTGATGATACAGAATAATCGAAAACAATTTCACATCAAACTTATTTATGGGTGATATTATTTACAGTTCACCCCCTCCCAGAAACCAATCTTTCCCTGAAACAAAAAAGGATTGTCTTTCAGAAATGCCTTTCAGGAACATGCCTTTTTTCAGTCTTCAAGAGTCGAAATACAGTTTGACATCAAACAGCTTTCAGGGTACTTTTTTTTAAAGTAAAAGAGATGAGGCACTTACCTTTTCTGCCAGCTTATGAAGAGAATACATGGTGTCCATATCAAGTGTTAACCCATGACCAAGAAGACTACTGTGGTTCTTCAGGATGGCAAACCGAGCTCTAGGGTTCAGGACCTCAGGAGAAAAGTCAACCCGGTACTGGTAGAGTTGCCAGTTTGGCTGAGTCTTCAACTTGAAGCCGTTTGCTATCAGTGCGATCTTATCTCCAGCCAATGCTGTAGAGATTTACAAGGAACAAATGTATAATCACCTTATGAAATGCCAATGCCCTATTCTGATCAATCTTGAGGGGTGCAAGTAAACATTTTACACAGCCATGAAAATCAGTGAATTGTTCATCACTTAGTCTATGACTTTTCATTAGTGAGAGTAAAAAATCTTTTTTTTTAAATTATCATTTAATATGAAGGATAAAAATTTCAACTATTGTAAAAATATTTGTATTGCATATTTTTATACTGATTTATTTTCTTTAAAAAATAATAATGAACAAGTTTAATGAGTAACTGTGAACAGGCCTGACATCATGTGTGGAACGGTACCCATGAATAACATTGACCGCGTGCTATCACCCCACGAATGAACCAACGATGTCATTGTTTTTGTTTACGTATGTACGATAACTGGATAGCTATGAAAACAATGTGTGCTAAAAACATCCCCTGTAGGTATTGTATTGATCGTTTGATGTTTTTCGAGTGACATTTCGTGATTGAATGGATGTTTTTCTTAGCTATGATAGGCGCTGTGCCTGTGGCAGGAGGCGACCGCTAGTGGATGGCCTTGTTTGTGGATGCGTTTTGTCTTCACACAGCGGTGGAGAGCCAGCGATTTACTGCTGACAGCCCTGCCGCTGGTGCAGGCAGTCGATGTGGCAACACTTGCGGCGTCAAAATGAGTTGTATGTGGTCGTTATAGACCGGTGGCCGCTAAGGTAGGTTTGACTGTACAAAGTTATTAGCATTCTCAGTCATTTTATGATAGTCGGGAAGAATGAAAGAAATATCCCCTTAATAAGTTAGCTCTTCAAATGCTTGAATATTCAAAATATGACAAGAAATAGCCGAAATGTTGGGACAAAACTTTGATGCCACATGTATGTGTACCGTAAATCTCCGTGTATTTTTTTTTTTTGCCGACTCTGTCGGCAGCAAGCCAGGTCTGTGTTAAAAAACCCACGCGGGGAAGGACTTTCATTTAACTGCGAGGTGCAGTTGAAGGCGCCGATTTGTGCTTGTGAACTTGTCACAAATAATAGTAACAATGTCGTTTTTTAGAAGAATGTGTAAGATCATTAATGGAAATTAAAAACAGTAGAGGACCTTGTGGTATGCCATGTGTAATAGAAGAAAAATTGAAGGAATTATTATAAACTACATATTGACATCTATTAGAAAGATTACTTTCAAACCAAGATGACAGACAAATTTGAGTGTTGTTCTAGTTTCTGAGTGGTGAGTCAACACATCGATTACTGAGCTGGGAGACATTGCCAGGCATAGTGCCAGGTGGAGGGGCATAAATCGAAACTTAAAAACTGTGTATAAGACACACCCCCGGCTTTCAATTTTTTTCGGCGGCAAAAAAGTGCGCCTTATACACAGAGATTTACGGTAGTACCATATTCACACTTCTGTGTGCAGTATAAATGCGACTTTCAGCAAACCTGATCAAAGAAACAGATTTCTTATCAGTCAGATAATTAAAAAACCTCACAGTATACATCAATATGGTACACAATCAACCTTTCCCAACTGATTGCTTCCACACAGTTTCGTTCACAATGTAATCACCAGACAAGAACTACATGTTACCTTGAATGTCCTATTGAATGGCAAGAGGTTTTATTGTGCGATTGTGTGTATGTGGGGGAACATAGCTGCCTACAATAGCACTTCTGCCTGTGTGTGCTTTAAGTTAAAGGCATCGTTTAACAATGTTCAATCCGAGATGCACGGCCCTACGTGTTATCATTGTCTGTGATATGGTGTAATATTGAAGCCCTAAAGAAATTGCGCTTCAAAATGATCAAGAAGTGCCTCAAAAAGGTAAAAATCTTTGAGTGACCGGTTTTATCATACTCATTTTCCCCAATAGACTGTAGTGTTATGAAAACCGTTAGGAAAATGCAAAATTTGGTTTCGATTTCCAATCATAAATATCTTGATAATCAGACAGGCGATCGGCTCGTAAAAGTCACAGGATTCCTGACTGACCTAAAGGTTTATAATTATCATTGCAGCATGAGCTTAATCCAGGATTTTGTTTCAGAATCTGAGACAAAGTTACCGGATCCCTTTAAGTGAAGCGTACTACACTTGTATGTGTGGCATGGTGTGTTTCGGGGTGTTTTTTTTCTTCAATCACTTGTCCCTTACCCTGCTTGACAAAGTTCTCAGGTCGAGTTGCCGGCTCAAGTTCAATCTCGTCCCTCCTCCTGCGCCTGTCCTGCACTACACCACCCACTCCTCCTTCACCGCTAGCTCCAATGGCCAACTGAGCCATCTGGCTTGTGAGCTCCCCTTTCGGGGCCTGCTTGGGCACAGCTATCAATAAAACCAGAAAGGAAGAAAGATTAGCTGAAAACATGAAGGCATTTAAAGATACTACATGTATGTCCCTTTTGCAGCCAACATCAAATTCTGTAGAACTTTGCAGGAATTATGAATATGTCATGTATGTCCTATCTGTGAAATTTAAACGTTGGCAGTGTCCTAATATTCAAATTATGCAAGGAAACCCGTTAACTTGCTAGACTTCACTGTCAGACACTATTGAGTGACTGACTGGCTTTTTCATCTTTGGTAATAACATACATAAAATGAGCTGTAAAGGGTACATGAGCATTTGTCTACATCAATAACCCACTTCTTGTAATGGCCAAAATTAAACCGATTGAATCTTTGCGCAGCATAAAACGTACGACCATTCGGTACAATGGTCTGAAAAATCAGACTATTACTTACTGGCTCTATAGCTCCTAAGTCGATTCGACAACTAATAGTCGTTATTTTCCGACTTATAGACATTTTAAAGCCCCCTTTTTTTAGGGAAGTTCTAAATTAGTATTGTCTTTCAAATGCCGTTGGAATTTAACCTTTTCATTTTTTTGGCCTGCAAATGGGACATAGTACCTTTAATGTACATAGTTTGGATTAGTAGTTTCTTCATACTACTTTGACACAATGTTTCCCATCAACAGATCAGCATTGATCAGCTACCAAAGATTTAATTGAAATTCCTTACCACTTTGTCCCAATTAACTGATATACACATTTCATCCAAAAGGCCAATGCAAAATATTATGCACAACACTGTGCCTACTTGTTTTTAATGAAGCACAACTGCAGATTGATTTGACAGATCTATATCAATGTGATCTAAGTTCTCACTAGTGAATATAATACTTGGTGACCATACCATGATATACCAACCACAGTTTGACAGAATGCTCATCACCATTCTAACTCAGTCTCTCTGAGCTGATATTTTGGAGTATGGAACCCTTAACGCACATTTTTCATGCATACCTCCAGGTCCTGGTTGAGTTGTTCCACCACGTGACCGCCCTCTCCCAGGTACCGGCATACCCCCAGATGCCTCTTGTGGGGGTGCTGCCTGCTGCATCGGTGGGGGTGCTTGTTCTCCTGGCCGACGATCCATGCCTGGTGCCCCTGCTGCCTGAGGTGGGGCTGTAGCTCTGCCCCTTCCTCTTGCCCTGCCCCTGGCTCTGCCTGTTGGTTGTTGGGACATCCTTGGGTTTTAGTGCTTTCCCTTTATAGGTTGATGCTTGTCGCCCTCGCCGCGTCTATGGTTACCTGCAAAAAGAAAGAAATTTAATGCAGGCGTTAATTTAAAGCCTGGACCCACCCTCTTTAGAGGTTGCCAAATACCGACGTTGACTCGACACCGAAGCTTCAGGTCAATACATTTGTTGTTGTAGTGAAGTCCCAACGTTCTTTTTTAATAATTCGGTGAAGCTTTACCTATAAAGTTGATGAAAGGTGTGAAGCTTTGAAGAGTAATTTGTGTTTTCTGGTGATGTGACATCGAATCCACTACATCGGTCGCATCAAAAATATGTCGGGTCGTGATGTTTCAAACAACTATCAATGACAATTGTCCAGAATGCATGCGTCATAATCACATCACGAGCGCCTGGTTATTCTCTTATACATCCCTGTACAATATTCATTAAAAAGTGTCTGCTAGCTGTAATACGAGGATGTACTGATTTGGTCCAAAGGTTAGCCCTATTTATAAGCAGAATTGTTAACATTTAACAACGCTAACCTGAATTTGTCAGGAATGAACATTTTGTTTCACTGACAAATAACAGAGTTAGTTAACAGGAGTTGGTGTTTAATACGGTAGCTAGTTAACAAGAGTTAGAGTTACAAATGTAGTTTACAAGTGTCATACATGTATTTAAACAACTTTTGTATAAACTTCATGCTTTTTAAGTTTTATAACAACAAAAATGTATCTGTAAAAACATTGGATTGACAAAATAAATATGTCACTGTATCTTTGGATTGAAACCCGTTGGCTTGGTACTTTTTGAGAAATGTGGAATTACAAATTTGACCATTGCAGTCATGGTCTAGTAATAAGTAAACATTGATGAAGCTTGATATTGAGAGGTGAAGCTTGAACTATGCAAATGGCCAATATGGTGAAACAGTGGTGAAGCTTCAGACCTTGCGAAAACTGAAAAAGTGAAGCTTCACCTATGGAAATAATTCAAAGGGTGAAGCCTGGACTAACACATTTGCCAATAGAGTGATACTTGGCCTACCTGTATGTTTTTGTAAAGCAAGTGAAGTGGTGGTGAAATCCTGACCTTATAATAATTGGCTCAGGTGAAGAAAGGTGATGACTTGAGGGGGGTAGGTCCAGGCTTCAAATAACGCCTGCATAAATCTACAGTGTTTTAAAATCAATCCTCAGTGTTTTGCTATATCCAAACTAAAAACTTCTGCAAGTTATAAATACAGAGTATATCAATAATATTTGAAATATTGTTTGGGTTTATTTTGGCACGCATTACAGCTAATGAATTGTACTGCACATTCCTTCTGTGACTAGTCCGAACTAACCTTGCAGCAGCGATGAGTATTGAAACTTGTTATGAATACAAAGTATACCAGCTTTTTAAAGAAGCATGCAGTGTTTAGAATAAGAGCAAAATATATTTTGTGTCTTTGCAAAATTATTTGATGGGTATATTGTGAAGAAGAATTTTCTTAGAGAGTCGTCTTATTATTCCAACATTATCTTAAGCCTGATTCTATCATCCTGCAATCAAATTGGATTGCATGTTCTTTTTCTACTTTTACACCAAATGTTGACACTTAGAGGCCTAATATTAGCACTGTACATCACCAAATATGGATGAAAATAATGTCAAAAATGAGAATATCTCTAATCTGAACCGAAGGACGCATGTGTTGATTTATTTGATAGATAAAAAACATTACTTTTAAGGAGCTTATTTTTCATTGCCATCCAATTGGGGGTAAATACTGCTACCCTTACATCAGAAAATACTAACCCTAGAAAATACGGTGTCTATTGTTTGACAGCAAATAGGCAAACAGTACAGCCAGGACAAAAAACACATGTGCAAAAAAAAAACTGTAGTACAGAATTAAGATTGGAACACCCCCAAGCCAATGCAGTACATTGTAACACTTTTTAAAGATAAAGACCAGGGGGGTGTTTCACAAAGATCCAAAGTTGAACTTATCTCTAAGTTGGACTTAAATATTATGGAGAGCCATTTGTAGCCTTAAAATAAAATATATTCAAAAGCAAAAATTCAAGTATTTTAGACTTTTAATAAATTCCACATCAAGAACATGAAATCTCCTTGATAATAGAAAATATGAATAATTTGAATTAACATATTATGCCTTTTAAAATGACTTTTTGAAAATATTTTCATAGATGCTAACAGCTTTCCATAATTCTTAAGTCCAACTTAGGATCTTTGTGAAACACCCCCCTGTTCTGGTCATGCGATTGCATTGAAACGTTGTGGAATCGATCAAAAAAGGTTGATCATCTAGCATATAAGTATTGGTGTGAACTGCAAGGTTCTGGAATCATCAAATTGATAAGAAATTTGGCCCAGTCTTGGTAAATTTACAAGCACTGTACACAGAAAGATGTATATGGGACTACGCGACCACGTGCGCGATATCTATTTGGTCCCAATAGATATGATAATTTACCAAACATATCAATTAGTAGGCGGTTTCCCGGCAAAATTTGTATCATCACGTATTAGTCAAAACATATTCTTTCACATGATTGGTAATGAGAGCTTCCATTTCATTTTTTGAGAGGGGGGTGTTTCCAAAACTGGTCTATACCTTTAAAGATACTATGTCCCTTTTGCAGCCAACATCAAATTCTGTAGAACTTTGCAGGAATTATGAATATGTCATGTATGTCCTATCTGTGAAATTTAAACGTTAGCAGTGTCCTAATATTCAAATTATGCAAGGAAACCTGTTTACTTGCTAGACTTCACTGTCAGACACTATTGAGTGACTGACTGGCTTTTTCATCTTTGGTAATAACATACATAAAATGAGCTGTAAAGGGTACATGAGCATTTGTCTACATCAATAACCCACTTCTTGTAATGGCCAAAATTAAACTGATTGAATCTTTGCGCAGCATAAAACGTACGACCATTCGGTACAATGGTCTGAAAATCAGACTATTACTTACTGGCTCTATAGCTCCTAAGTCGATTCGACAACTAATAGTCGTTATTTTCCCACTTAAAGACATTTTCAAGCCCACTTTTTTTTTAGGGAAGTTCAAAATTAGTATTGTCTTTCGAATGCCATTGGAATTTAACCTTTTAATTTTTTTGGCCTGCAAATGGGACATAGTACCTTTAAAGTAGCCCCTTGGTTTTTTGAAAAGTAGCCCCCATAAAAAAAGAGTAATTCCTAGCCTGGTTTGCGATTGTCAAAATAGTTAATCCAAGAAAGCCAAATACGAAAGTAGCAACTGCGCATGCTCACACTGCGCGATATCTAGAGCGAACCCCAAACAGCTGTCGTAAATCATCTCGCGAACACCCGCTGAGTTTACGAGTCGGCTTCAGACCTCGATCAGACGGCTCGCTAGCTAGTACTCTAGTGCTGGTATCTCTTTGGTAACATCCGTATCCAGACTTGACCCCACTATATACAACCCAGTCACATAAACATTAACAAGACCACCCACCAGTCACAATTTACAATTAAAACAAGCTAGGTGCAATTCTCAGTCAAACATTTTCTCTTTGGTATTGCTTTAATCAGGATTCTGATGGATAATAAGAATAATACATATATATATATACACTTACCTTAGGTAAATTCGAAGGTTTAAATATAAAAACTTCCGGAAGTCTAAATAGTGATGGAGTAAGCACATGTAGTACTGTAACTCCTTGCTTGGACACTCCACCTATCTGGCAATTGAGGACTTAACTGACCATACATACTACACTATTCTCAAGGCTGTAGACATTTCTACAAAAATGTGTGTCAGCAATGTTGGAACCAATGTGTGGGTTGGGAGAGGGAGGGGGAAGCAGGATCCACTAAAGTCTAATCCATGGGGTGGAAGGCATGTATGTGTTGGGGTGCATGGGTGTGTGTGTGTGTGTGTGTATCAGCCCTTTACACCCCAGCCTATAGAGATTAATTGATAGTTTACTTGGAAAGCTATTGATTCTTTCACACTAGGATCTATTGTTATAATGGTCGTTAAAGGGAAGGTTGAGTTCAGGGGAGAGGTGAAGAATCATTTGTGAGCCTTTTCATTGTTATTATGCAAGTGTGGAAGCACATCAGAGAAAAAATGTTCCCTGAAAAGCATGGCTCTTCAAATGCCTTCATATTCTAAATATGACATATAACAGCTTAAAAATGATGGCCTCAATTTTAAGCCACATGTGTGTGTACAGTAGTCCCAAATACATCTTTCTGTGTACAGTGCTTGGTACTTGCAGCAAGACTGGGCCAAATTTCTTATAATTTTGATGATTCCAGAACCCTGCAGTACACACCAATACTTATATGCTACATGATCAACTTTTTCTGATTGATTCCTCACCGTTTCTTTCACAATGCAATCCCATGACCAGAACTCAACTTTATCTTTAAGTGTATAATCCATGTACTTGCTTCTGAGCAGTGAGCAAGATGAGCTCACTGATAAGTAAGTTCACACCTATGACTGGGAACAGCTGGCAATGTGACTTCTTTCAAATTCATTGTTTGTTTGTTTGCTTTTGTTTTGTTTTCTTTGTGCTCAGGCAAGAAATGTTAATTTTAACCAAAGTGTGATCAATGATTATGCCAAGCAAAATTGATAACCAGCATCTCATCCTGATTTTTTGAAGTAGAGAAGGGGGGTTCCTTCATTTCCTTGTTATTTATTATTTGACATTTTTCTGTAATACAAATGTAAAATTGAACACAAATCCGAAATTTAATTTGTACCTGCACTTAAAAAGGTAATGCAAAGTTTTGGGAAATTCTGAAAATTGGATGGATAGTAATTCTTTAAAATTTTGATATATTTTGATGCCCCTTTGGATGTATTTTATAAGCACTATAAAATCTCAGAATATGCAGGAATCCTAAGGCCATTAAAAAAAAAAACATGAAAAATAGGAAGGAGGAGGCCCCCTTTTTTTCCTTCGAAATGGACACTCCGTACATTTTGCCTCAAGATGGACGCTAGCATTTATGTTTGTTTTTTTTTAATTCAGAAAAAGACCAGGCGGCCCCCAAAAAGGAAGCGGGCAGGGACGCTAAACATGAATATTTTTTTTTAATGGCCGAATTCATTGCACATCCTGAGAATTGGACATTTTACATTTATTATGTATGCTTTGGATTTTAATACTAGTAATAATTATCCTTGACCTCTATTTGTATTAGGAGGCTGTTAAAAAAGACAACTGACAAATGTTTTTTTTTACAAGTTACACAACACAAAAATTTGAAAGGCTCTTAACTCATATCGTGCCCCAAAAACACCATTCCGTGTTTCTGGTCGCTTGCCATGCACACATAAACTCTCATTCGCTCGGTGCCACGTACACATTTTCGTGCATGACTGCATGAGTACACATGCTAATTGTTTATGCTTATTGTGCGATGCGCATTGCATGCACACATGAAAGCTTTTTGTATTTGCGTAGAGCGTTTATTGTTGTTTCGATTTCGCGTGCTTCACTTATACCGTTACATTGGATTTTCCTGAGAAAATTGCGATATTTTATCATCAAATTTGTTAGTTTTGATCTTGGCTTCTCAGCGTAAGAAAGTACAGTACTTAGCCTAGCGTTTATAGTACATTTTTGATAAACGCAAACCTGTTTTCAAACGTCTTTAGAAAAGGGTATATTGAAATGCGTTTTGAATGTGACATAGAGCTAGAATCACGTTTCTGAGGGGTGATAAACGCATAGCTGTTTTGATAAACACATACAAATCGGACCTTCCCAGGCTAATTTCTGGTTCGGAAAAATAGCGCGCGCCATGGGCTGTGTCATGTTGTTGTACAAGCATGTGTGTGTACTCGTCCATCGTTCATTGTTTTTTTGCATGCATTGTTCATCGTTAACGCATCGTGCGATTAAACTTGCAATTTTGAAAGTGACAATATTACTAGTAGTAGCCTAGTACTAGTTGGGATCGAAAATAAAAAAGTGCTCTAGTTCACCTCTGAGAAACTCTCTGCTTCCCAGGTCAAATGGCGCAAAGCAGCTGCGCAGAGACAAGGCCCTTATTTCGAATCATGAAGAGTTGATAAACGTGACATCCCAAAAATCACGTTCGTATAGTGGGGTTGATTCCGAGTGGCAAGACATGATAAACACACCCTTAGATACAGATTTTGTGCGGGAAATGACACAACGGATTGGTTTGACAACTCACCGATAGTGCTTATTTACATTAGCAAAAATACAAATTCATGAAATGATATTGATATCAACGGAAAGAGGGTGATATTTCCTACAACTTTAATGTACAATTTTTTTAAATACAACATAGGGATGAGAAGTTATAGTGGATCAAACATACGGTAGTAACAGCTAAACTACATGTACTTGAATCAAACCTAAAATAAACTTGGGCACAGGGGGGATTAGTGGATGGCACAATAGGAATTAGCACTGTGGCACTGGGTGCATTGCATGGGGGCAGCTTAAAAGTTAAAGTGACTCAGTAACATTGTTGAAGGTTGATGAACAAACTGCGTAATTTGTGTATGACATGTTACTAATTATATTCCTTCTACTGTACTAAACCTCTAGCATGCAAAAAAATCCTGAAAAAATTCTCAAATCACAAAGATATTTATGTTTTTCTTTGAAGGCGTCACTGGTCAACACCTTCTAACAGTAAATTCTCCCAACCATTTTTGAATTTTCCCAACAGTTTTTCCATGAAAATAAGACATATTAAAGGCAGGATTTAAAAAATCTTTCAACACTTATATGTCTGGAATGATATATACATGTAGAGCCAATTCATAGCTTTGTTACGATTTACATTTACCTAAAATGTAATTAAATTGTAATAATATAGTTGGGAGAATTAAGGAATCGATCAGATCAGTTTTTCCCAATTTTTATCGTTAATAATGGTCTGTTTTCACTCAAACTTTCAGATTATCTTTCATTTTACATCTAGCATTGAAGTCACTACCTTAGCACCATTTCTCTCATCTGAACAATGTTACCAAGTCCCTTTAATGCTTATCACAGGTGACACACAGTATATGTTACATGAACATTTATAGTAGATTGCACATTTCTCCAACAGGTACATGTATGTGGTTACCACAATATTCAGAGCATAAATCAACCGTTCAAGTTATCTGTGAAACATTATAGATTCATAGAACATAATTTTGTACAGGATCTTTTCTCAGTTTGAAGATAAACGATGGTAAATAAATAAGCAACAGATTAAAAAATGTTTCAGAACCTATGACTGTAAAATTTCACACATGATATACATGTATGAAGGATATATTTTAATTGGAGTTCCTACAAGTCTGCTAAAGGGACAACCCACCTTTTAAAGGGAAGTCAACCCTGATACTAAGCCATTTTTAATAAAAGCAAAAAAATGAGAGGAACAAATTAGTGAAAGTTTGAGCAATATCCGATTGAAAATAGGAAAGTTAGGAATTTCTGAAGTTGTCATCGGTGAAACACACTGTGACGTATCATGCAAGGTCCTCTCCAATTTACTCTGTACAGAAAATTTCATAAACTTTTATTTTCTTAGTTATTGATGACGGAATAGATTTGTTTCATGAAAGGATTTTAATAAAAATTTTATAAAAACATATTTGCAACAATTATTTTTAGGGTGAATGTATGATTGAAAATTTTCTTATGGGGAACTTTTTTAGTAGAGGGCAAACGGGGTTGGGGAGCTTGAAAGATACGTCACAGTTGCCAATTTGTGTGTGATTGATTGCACCTTCAAAATTTCTTCTTTTAAATCATATTTTGCTATTAGTATCGAAACTTGTTGTGATTACTAAGTAATTATCATCTTTAAAAAAAAGCATGCAGTGTTTGAATTAACAAGAAAATATTTACTTTGCCTTAAAAAAATATCCGTCTGTAGTAAAGAAGAATTTTTTAGAAAGCCGTTTTATTATTCTAACACTAATGTTTTTTTAAATCTGATTTATTCATCCTGCCGAGACTAGACTGGGTTCGGGCTGAGCGGAGCTCACGCCTCCCTACTTAGCTGATCCGAAAAATGCGGGAAGGGTATTTTCAAACTGTAATTGTTTGCGATCCCTGGGGGCTAGCGAAAAAATAAGCGCATGGATATATTCCTTACGACTGGGACTACTTTGCGCAATATGCAAGCGTACGTGTACACGTGTTGCTAAGCTGCATGCGCAACTTGTGCGCGATAGGCAAGCTCTACCTCCATTGTCTTCAATGTGCATCCACTTCCGGGTCCGTTTGCCTAATACACATACGCAGTCCGAATGCATATCCATGTGCAGATTTTATGTGTTGTCACCATGGTTTGGGCTGAGCGGAGCTCACGCCTCCTTATTTAGCTGATCCAAAAAGGGGGAAGGGTATTTTCAAACTGTTATCGCTTGTGATCCCTTGGGGCTAGCGAAAAAATGAAGCACATATTATCCTTACGCGTAGCCCTACATAAGCCTCGGGGGCTCACTTCAGGAAAGTGGCAAAAATCGGAGCTATGATAGAAACGATGTTTAAATCACTGTTTTTAATAAGATATTTTTAGAATTCCGAAATGAGCCCCTTTGGAGAATATGGAGAAAAACCTGCTCTTTCATACGACACCTCATTTATTGAGTTTCACCTTCAGGATCACGTGCAATAAAGGTTTGAATCTCAATTTGGTAATAAAAACATTGACCAATTTTGCATGATCGCGCAATGCACGTAGACTGCTCAGGGATGCGTGCAATCTCTATGACTATGTCTATGGGAAGGATTTTAGAACACAACATTGCATCGGGTGTGCGATCAGACACCCTAGTCCCTACTGATAAATGATGGCGATCAATTACCGGGGACCGGCAATTGCCCTTTTGTTTCAATGTGGCCTAATTCAGTAATTGGGACCAATTGCCAGTTCGTTCCAATGCATGGGGACCAATAATTACCAGTTGGTTTTAATTAATGAGGCCAGAGCCCAGAGGACCAATTGCCAGTTGGTTTCAATCTTAATCTAGACCTAGGCAGTAGGCTAGTGGTCTAGACCTACTTAATGATTCTTATTTTATTTTTAAATTAAAATTAAAAACGTTTTTACAAATAGACCTAGCCCTAGGCCTACGTACGTGTATTAAATCTTAATCACATTTTGATATCGGACATTCTTCGAATTTGGTAATTTGTGGGTGAATTTTGACATCTTTGATGATTTTTCACATGCCGTTTTGGTGATGATGTTCTGCTGCAACACCGTCACTGGAGCGCGAGCGTGGGGCCAACCACTTTTGATTACGGGCGCAGCACGAGGCTAGTAACACTCTCACTGGTTAGATTTTGAAAACTTCGACTCCGAGGTCCTGATAACTTTCGGGTATAAATTTGTTTAAAGTTAATCAGACTCAGAATCTCAATGACGGTACATGGTATAATGCTTCATTACAATACGACAAGAAAACTTACAATCTAAATACCACCGGTATCGGTGTTGATTAAAGAAAAAAAAGCGAATTTATGGGCCAAATTATCTTTGCTTACCTGTCGTCACTTCTGACCCTTGATTGAATTATGTTGTTGTATTTGTTGTATGTTGCATGCCTATAGCGCGCGCAATGCATGCAATGTGCACTAGCACTGGTACTGGTACAGTCCCAAATTGCGAAAGCTAGCACGCAAGAAAAAAAAAGGCTTTTGTTGTTGTTGTTGCTTTGGTTTATAGGCATAGACCATAGAGATATATGGCATAGACATACTTTGATAGTCTTTAGCAAAGACGTCGGTCCTTATCATTTCTTCTTCCTTTTAAAGGGAAAGTCCATTCCAAAAATCATTTACTTTCAATAAAAGCAGAACAAATCAACCAAACCAATTTTTAAAAAATTAAGCAAAATCGGATAACTAATAAGAAAGGTGTGTATTTGTAATGACATGAAAAACTTCGAAAATCGCAAGATTGGCAACTCACTCATGAGTCTGTACGTGACATCATATATCCACTAATTGTTTTCTTTATAATATAAATGTCAAATTTCCCCCTGGAAATCTTATTTCCTCACACCAGCATCCAAGTTATATTGAAAGTAATATTTGTTTGTGTGGATGCACTAATATAGAGTAATTTTTTTCAGTTAAATCAATGTGAAATTCAGTGATAGGCCTAAACTATTTATATAAAAATCAATGATTATGAATAGGCCTATACAATATTCAGAAAATAGTATCAATTCTTCAAAGTTCATTAAAGATTTTGTGAAATGTCATGCATGCATTATGATACAAATCATATAACCTCGGCAAATTAGGCATGGGGAAATATAGTTTTGGGGGGATAAATAGGGAAATTAATGGGATAACAATATATAAAGCAATTGATAAATAGTGAGGCAATTACGTCACAAACTGATAACCAAATTGGCAATTTGTGTAGTGATTTTCTAAGTTCCATATTTTGTCCTTATAAATATAAGTTTTCTGATTTTACTCAAATTTGTTTTGCTCTGTTGGCTCTTGTTTTTCCGCATCTATTAAAAGCAATTAATTTTGGAGTGGACAATTAGCCTTTAAAAGATATAAATCAAACATTGGATAAGATTAACCCAGCAAATTAACTATTTATCTAATCGATGTCGTGTTTGTCTCTGTTTGATTTCATGTTGACCGTTGTTAATAAACACGTACATCGATATTCATATTTGTTTTTGTTATAGATTACAATTTTTTTTTTTTAGTTGCAGAAATATACGCAACTCCATAATATTTTTCCTTATATCTACAATTTTGATTTTTAATTCTCACTGTCGCCAATACCCCCCAAATGCCGGGATGCGACTTTGCGTTTTACACCCTGGCCTGGACCTTTTCCCAATCAATTTCAAGGAACCGACTGGGAAAAGTCTATCCATGACAAGATATTGCGCGCGCACGTAGCTCTTCTGCAATGCTCAACGTACGTCCTATATGTCCAGTGTCGCGGTACGCGGTACATGTACTTTTGTATCGAGACGTACGAGTGAGAGAAAACAACGAATAACAACAGAAGGAAATAGAAAAACAATAAATAATTAAAGAACAGAGAGGAAACAAAGAATGTCATAAGCAGAGAGAAAACAAAAACTAACTTGAAAGAAAGAGAGAAATTAGAGAAGGAATTAATCAAAGTAAGGAAAGAGAGAAACCAAATAATATTATGGTTTTTGTGGTTTAATTCCGCCTTCTTCAGGGTTTCAATTTTTGACGTGTAGCCTACTTTCAAACCATTTGCTGATTCGGACCCCCTAACACACGTGTACACATATCGACACATACACAGACTACACTCGACATAATATGTGTAATGGTAATGTAATACATAAACTGTGATTTAAATATTGCACTCGTACCATTTTCTATTATTGTGGGATCACGTATTTCATTTTTTAAATTCATGTCATTTGTTTCTAAGACCTAATTTCTCTAATTCTCTTGCCCCCTCTCCCTTCATATTTGTTTTCTAAGACCTCCCCCTCATCTCTCTTCATATTTGTTTTCTAAGACCCATTTCTCCCCGCCCCCCATCTCTATTCATATTTGTTTTCTAAGACCTCTCTCTCTCGACCCACTCTCTCTCTCGTATGTATTTCTCAGACCCCTCTTTCTTTCTCTCTCATTAACCCCTCTTCATATTTGTTTCTAAGGCCTCTCTCTCTCTCTTCATATTTGTTTCTAAGACCCCCTCTCTTTCTCATTTCTTGATATTTGTTTCTAAGACCTCTCTCTCTCTAGCTCTCAATTCATGATATTTGTTTCTAAGACCCCCTCTCTTTCTCACTTCTTGAATTCATATTTGTTTCTAAGACCTCTGTCTCTCTCTCCCTTTCTCTCTTTCTCATTTTGAATTCATGATATTTGTTTATAAGACCTCTCTTTCTCTCTTTTTCCATTCATCACTTTGTCTAGTGTAATGTACAGACACATTGCGTACGGTGTGTATAAATGCTGCATCGACGTACGTCTGTGCATGTACGATTCGATTTGGAACTGGCGCGCCCGATCGAGGAGCGTAGACTAGACTCATTCAAGCAGTTTCATTGCTATTTACCGGGAAAATGTCCAGGCCAGGGTGTAAAACGCAAAGTCGCTGCCGGCGGGATGTGCGCGCGCCAAAAGTATGCACTTCCGGGACACGCATTTTTTTATAAATTACACGCAAGCGAATAGAATGTTACGTTAATTCTAATGAAACCGCTCGCGAAGAGCCTAGACTGTATCTTAAAGCCCCACTACACTACTTATAGCTAATTACGCCCTCTATATAGCAAACAGTGCCTAATCGGTGATCGACCGTGGGTCTCCCATTTTTGCTCCCCTTTTTCTTATGTTAATGAGAGCTGCATTGATGAGATAACCACCTGCCAGTGACCAGGCCAAACTATATAGTGCAGTGGTGGGTTTTAAACCTTTAATATCATAACGTGTACGGATAATGATATGTACTCAGAATGTTTTGTCGATGGGTATTGTGTACGTGTACGTACATGTGTCCGTATGTTCACGCTTGCCTGCGCTGATTTCTGCTCTGCAAAATAAATAAACCTACCAATATTTCTTCTCGGAACTAACTGACACGATAATCGAGTAGAATTGGTTGTATTAGTTGTATCAAGGCTAAATCAAATGAAAGGTACATCGAAATAGGCCTATATCGAGAATGAGGGAAAGTGAGGCCAAATAACAAAAATGAAGTGTTTCTCGTCCTTGCCCGCCTCCTTTTTTTATTTACTATTCAGAAGAAAAAAAGCCCCCCCCCCAAAAAAAAAGCACATAAAAGCAACAAAAAAAGCCTGCGATTATACATTTTGTTTAAATAGCTTGTAAAGTGATACAAATCATTTGTTTTGTTATACATTGCATCAGAGCTCACATGCATAGCACAATATTTGTGAATATAAATAGGCTTGGCCAGCTATAAATAGCACTGGCAGCCATCTTGGGGAAAAATAGCAAAAAATGGCAAAATAGTAAATAGTAATGCCCTGCTTCCTCCTTTTTTTTAAAGTCCGGACGAGAAACAAGTTATTTTTGTTATTTGGCCTCATGAAAAGTTGCTCTATTAAAGACGATCGCTCCAAGGAAAAGGCCGCCTCTGGGCACAATCGAAGCCTAAAAGGGAGTGCATGTAGCTTGGCAAATCCCTACGGAGGACATGGGCAAATACAAGTTAACGCCACCTACGTCTTCTTTTAGACATCTGCACGTAAACGAAAGGACTTGATTAATTTAACGGTAATTCGCGAAACAGACCGACTCTCGAAGTTCTCCTTATACCTCATGCACGCTTCGGTTTGGCGTATGTTGCACGCACATGTTTGCTGCGCCGGTCGCGTCGATCGTCCGTATTCGTGATTAGCGACTTTTAGATTTAAACGACGAGAGCGTACGTGGACTGCCGCGTGTTACATTTTTTTGTGTTAAGGCACTGGGCCGTGCCCGGCAGCGTCATTTTTTTCTGCGGCACAGATTGGGGCTTTTTTTAAAAAAGAGGTCTTGATTTAACCCTAACCCTAACACTAACCCTAACCCTAACCCTAACCCTAAACTTTCCCATAGGCTCAATTAACACGCATCTAACCCCAATCTGTGCCGCAGAAAAAAATAACGCTGCCCGGCAGTGCCTTAAAAGGACACCACAGTGCCTTATAAGGACGTCACACGTTGCAGTCCACTATGTCCACGTGCAAATTATCTAAAAGTCCCTTTTGGCGCGCCCCGAGTCAGGCCACGGGAAAGTCTCGTCAGGTACAAGTTTTTATTTCCCTATCTGCTTTGTTTTCTTGTTTTGCTTTGTTTTCCTTTTGATATGTCTTTCTTCACTTCCTTCTCTATGTGTTTGGTAAAATGTTCCCTTTATAGTAATGTTCACCTTTTCCCGTTTTTTCTCTGGTCTCTTTCTAAAGATTGCATTTGTATCGATCTTATCTCTCTTTTTTTTCTCTCTCTCTCTCTCTCTCTCTCACGCGCACTTTAAAAAATCGGTCTTAGTGGAAGCAGACAAATTCGGGGATGGAATATGTTACAGAAATCGAACAAAGTAGTGGAAGCAAGCGCGTAGCCAGGATTTTATTTTAGGGGGTGGCGGTAGTGAGCACGCGAAGCGTGCGAATCACTTACAGAGCGCGCGAAGCGCGCTCCCTATATATAGGGGGGTGGGTGCAGGGAGGGGGGAGTTCCTCCCTCTAGCGCGAAGCGCGGAAGCTTTGACGTTTCATTAAATTATGAGAGAAAGAAGACGATTCGTTGTTCCGTTCTCGACTCTTAATCCTTGTCTAAATTCAGTTCCCCCCTCCCGCGCGAAGCGCAGAAGCTTTGACGTTTCATTAAAATTATTAGAGATATGAGACGATTCGTTGTACCGTTCTCGTCTCTTAATCCCTGTCTGAATTCAATTTCCCACTCCCGCGCGAAGCGCAGAAGCTTTGACGTTTTATAAAATTATAAGAAAAAGAAAACGATTTGTTGTACCGTTCTCGTCTCTTAATCCTTGTCTGAATTCAGTTTCCCCCTCCCGCGCGAAGCGCAGAAGCTTTGACGTTTTATTAAATTATTAGAGAAAGAAGACGATTTGTTGTACCGTTCTCGACTCTTAATCCTTGTCTGAATTCAGTCCCCCTCCGCGCGAAGCGCAGAAGCTTCAACATTTCATCAGATTATTTAAGAAAGAAGACGATTCGTTGTACCGTTCTCGACTCTTAATCCTTGTCTAAATTCAGTTTCCCTTCTACCGCGCGAAGCGCGGAAGCTTTGACGTTCCATTAATCAAAAATGTTCTTTGTCTGCTCCTTTTTCTTCCTACGTCCTCTTCCTTTTTTCTCTTCTTTCTTTTTTTTTGGGGGACGACCGCCCCATCGCCCCCTGGCTACGCGCCTGAGTGGAAGCAGACAAATCAAACTGATTTCGTGCGATTTGGTGTATACTTTTTGCCAGGATATCATTTAAAATCTGTGACTGTTTCCAGCATAAAGTTATCGTGATAAGCCTTGTATTACTAGGATCCAGCCGGCGGCGGGGAAGGGGGCAATTCGTGAACAAATATTTAGTGGACAGGGGAATCTGACGGGGAAGTGCCCCTCATAAGCTGAAGAAAAATCGAATTTCCAAACTCAATTCGTGCGAGTTGGCGTATTACTTTTTACCAGGATATCATTTAAAATCTGTGACTTTTTCCAGCATAAATTTATGATAAGCCTTAGATTTCTATGAAGTTCTCCTGGGGAAAAGACTGTAAACACAAGAAGCGGGACTATGTGTGCCAGGCGCGGGCGGGCCCGTCGCCCCCTCCCCCTCTTAACACAAAAGGAAAGGAAAGGAAAGGAAAGGAAAGGAAAGGAAAGGAAAGGAAAGGAAAGGAAAGGAAAGGAAAGGAAAGGAAAGGAAAGGAAAGGAAAGGAAAGGAAAGGAAAGGAAAGGAAAGGAAAGGAAAGGAAAGGAAAGGAAAGGAAAGGAAAGGAAAGGAAAGGAAAGGAAAGGAAAGGAAAGGAAAGGAAGGAAAGGAA
The DNA here is from genome assembly GCA_037976565.1 of Mesocentrotus franciscanus. Classification (NCBI taxonomy): domain Eukaryota; kingdom Metazoa; phylum Echinodermata; class Echinoidea; order Camarodonta; family Strongylocentrotidae; genus Mesocentrotus; species Mesocentrotus franciscanus. Next base: position 16,585,251 of record CP137672.1, on the reverse strand, counting down.
AAGAAAGGAAAGGAACATGGAAGAAAGAAGGGCTAAAAACCAGGGGCGGCGATTTCTTTTCATGACAGGGGGACGAAATACGAGGGACAAGGGAGCAGTGGCGTAATGAGCAAAAACGTTGGGGGCGACAGAAAAAAATATCTGCATCACCACCACTCTTACATGTTACATGCAGGACCCGCGGAACGTTTTTCAAAGTGGGGGGGCTAAAGTATTTACGATCAGGTAGAGCAAAGCTAGCGAAGCAAGTGGAGCGTAAATTGACGTGGGGTCCAGGGGCAAAGCCCCGGCGGGGGTCAAGGGGCTGAGCCCCATGAAGCTCAGGGGTTTTTAGGCATTTAATTAAGGTGTGATGAGCATCCAGGGGGCGGATCCCGCGGAAGTTCAGGGGTTTTAGGCATTTTATTACGGTCAGATGAGCATATTTTGATACCTTATTTGTGACACTGGCATGCAGGTCACTAATTTGAGTGGGATCCAGGGTGCGGAGCCCCCAGAAGCTCAGAGGTTTTAGGTATTAAATACGATCAGATGAGCATCCAGGGGCCGCCTTAGGGCCCTGGTGGGGTCCAGGGGGCTGAGCCCCCGGAAGCTCAGGGGGAAATCATTCCATTTCACCAACATTTGTAAATCACTGGTATCGAATTAGAAATAAACAACGTTTGAATTTTATGTGGGGGGAAATGCCCTAAGTCGCCCCATCAGTACGCAAGTGCGAGGGCATAGTGAACGAGAGGGGTGAAGGTGACGGAAGTGACTACCCCTCACAGGTTTTTGAAGTTTTGTTGTATTAAAAAATTACATTCCTTAGCAAAACTATAGTATAAAAACAAGCAATATACTTTTTTCACACTTCACTTTTCTCTATATTTTGTGATTATTATCTAGAAAAGTACTATTTCTACTCGCAAACTAGTTTTTATTTTTTTGATGAAATTAACGCAGCCATTGTGATCTAGAAACGCAATGAAGTCCTCAGGATAGGATAAGCAACGTCTTATATTATTCACGCATTTTGCAGATAAATTCTCAATTTCTTAGAATGTTCCACTGTGTTGCAGCTAGGGTATGCCATTCGGTGTAATGTGTTGGTGCGGAATGAAGCAAATTATACTTTCAGGGATACAGTCCCACCTGTTTCATATTTTATCGTCACATTCATTGAACAAATAATTTTATGACAGAAAGTTGGACGCCATTATAATTAGGCCTTTGTCAAATATAATTGCAGAAGCAATGAGTGAACGAAAAAAGAGACAGTGCACCTCCAATACAAAGAGCCTGGATTCTACGGACTGAGACTCAATGATAACATTATTGCACGCCTCTATCGTTGCAGTGCTAATTCAAATTCCACACAGAAGACGTAGAAAGAAGAACTGTTTCATCAGTGTCACCATAATTATGATTACCATGGTCACAGCATAGCTAGGTCCATGGTCACATTCATAATGTAAGCCTCGGTCACAACGGATATCATACAAAATGCTGTCGTGGTAGACCCAAATATTTGTCGTGCCAAAATCTTGCAACATGCCCGAAATCTATTTCGAGTGGTCACAAGGGCTACGCAACATTAAAGATGGTTTGGCGACGGGGATGTGTCAGGAAAAAAAATGTCGTGGTTATATGTCGTGGGTGTGTCGCAAGTCATTCGTGCGGCAGTCGTAGGACCATCGTGAGTTGTCGGGTATTATATGGGCTGTTTTCACGTGATCAGGTCGTGGGTCACTCGTGGGACGCTCGCGCGTCCGTCTCCCATCTCCGTCTCGTACGATAGACTCACGACAGCCACAAGACCAAAAAAATCGTAGAACAAAAAGAGTGCATGTCCAATTTTGTCGATACCAAGATGCTCAAAATTTCGGAGGACTGTCTTGCGACGACCCCCGATGACCCACGATCTGCCCAAAATTTCTGTCGTATCGTGGCAAAAATGCGTCGTGGGTTCGTTGTGACCAGGCCTTAATGAAACAGACCAGCGAAAACGTTTCAATGTGAATGTCATATACGAGCTAAGCAGTAATAACAGACTAAGTCAAAAAGATACAGCAACACTTTCACAACAATCATAGATATCTAATAATTAAACATTTAGCAAAATAAACCTACCAAAACTATGTAAAACAATGAAATACTTGATTGAAACTAGAGACAAAATGTTCAGTTCAAAAACCCATTAGTGCAACCATGTGAATTAAAAAAGGGAATACAAAGTTTTGGTATGGGGTCTGAATTTGGTTCAAATGAACATATTGGAAGTACATGTATATGCGATTTTACAATATCCAATTATCGTTGTCGCGGTTGAAATATTTGAAATTTAGCGGGAGCACCGGTTAATTTTGATTATTCGATTTTCTCGAAAGCAGAACTGTTTTAGGGGCTAAATATTCTAGTGCTAATAATGCATCCACAGGGGCATCCAAATATATCAACAATTTAAAAGAATTACTATCCATCCCATTTTCAAAATTTCCCAAAACTTTGCATTACATTTAAATTTTAATTCAGGGATTGGGTATCTTTGTCTCAGATTCTAAACAAAATCCTGGATCAGTTAGCTCATGCGGCAATAATAATTATAAACCTTTAGGTCAGTCAGGAATCCCATGACGTTTACAAGCCGATCGCCCGTCTAATTATCAAGATATTTATGATTGGAATTCGAAATTTCAAAAACCGTTTTCCCAACGGTTTTTATGACACTACAGTCTATTGGGGAAAGTGAGCATGGTAAAACCGGTCACTCAAAGATTTTTACTTTTTTGAGGCACTTCATGATAATTTTGAAGCGCAATTTGTTTAGGGCTTCAATATTACACCATATCGCAGACGCTGATAACACGTAGGGCCATGCACAGGGTCATCAATCCTTCTTAAAATGTGTGGGGGTAATGGGGTAAAAATATGAACGTTCCGCGCTTGCGCGGACAGGGTTTGTGTGAGAGAGGGGGGGGGGTGCGCGATTTGGTGCATACTTTCTAGTAATATTTGACTGAAAATCATTGACTAGCTACTAGCTTCCAATGCATTTTTTTTCCTGAAAGGGGAATATCTTATGTCACTTTTACAAAGACTCGCCGGAGCGTATTTGCTATACAACCTTTATTATTGTCAATATTATGTAAATGATTCTACAATGGAGTATCTTGATAACAACAGTTAGGTTTAAAATTAGTTACTACATGGGACTACATGTACCTATGTTGTTATTCATTATCACTATAACATAACGTTTTGGTACACTGTTTTGGTATATTTTAAGATATTTGTTTCACCACTTTCGTCACTTTGAGTGTCCATCCATTGTGACTCTGCATGTGTAAGACAAAACAAAAATGGCAACTTGTAAGTCATGGCTGTAATTTGTTTTAAAACTAAACATGAAACTATATAAAATGTTATATAAAGTATAAATAAAATTGATAAGTGAGTAATAAGTGACCATCTAGATATTGAATATTATGATAACTCTGAAAAAATCTCACAATAATATACATTCCATTTACCATACCGGTTAGTATTATAACATTCCATTTATCATTAATTAAATTTCTACAAAATGCTCAGTCCACCTCATATTTATTTAACGATAAAGAAAAAAAAACATCTTCAGTTTACGTATCTTCCCTTGAAATAGAGAGATAGAGTATATCTCCTGATTACTGAATCCAAATTTTCATTAAGTCGTAATGTTACAACTCGGCGATAATCATGTTTTATACTTGAAATCTCGGAGTTTGTGGTAGACAATGTTTAAGCAGAGTGGCTAGAATACTATGGTTTAACAGCTGATGAGCACCTATTTGTAGCAAGCTCAAAACATTCGATCAGGAAATAACTCGGAAGTTGCGGGCTATACGATTCTAGTTCAAGAATATAGTTTGTCATGTTTGTTAGCAATCCTTACCATAACACCTGATTAAATTATGTTTTGAACAATCTGAATTCAAATTGAAATTTTATTTAAATATCATCCCTTTACTTTCAAATTTAACTATATTGATCATCATGAAATACTAGTATTCATTGATTTATTCTTAACATTTGAGAGTTCTTCTAATCAGTATATTACCCAACATGTTTGTTAAAAAAAACAAAAAAACACACAGATAATTCATCAAATAAATCAAGGCTTCTTTTAAAGTGCAACGGCTTTGATCTATATATGGCAGTGACCAGTGGCGGATTCAACCGGCGGCGAGGGGGTCCAATTCGTGAGAAAATAAGTTAGCGGCGCCTTTAAAGCGCCGCGTTCTGCGCTTGCGCGTATACAGGGGGGAGTCTGATGGGGGATATGCCCCCACTCGAAGCTGAAGAAAAATCGAATTTTCAAACTCAATTCGTGCGATTTGTTGTATAATTTTTTGCCAGGATATCATTTAAGATCTGTGACTTTTTCCAGCATAAATTTGTGATAAGTCTTGGATTATTAGGAGGTTCTCCTGTTTGTTTACTTGTTTACAATTTGTTTGCAATTTTATGAATTAAAAAAAAGTTTGCATCATTTCAAATGATTACTTTCTGTTTTCTATGACCCTCGGGTATAATGATCTGTCGGGTTGCCATAAGGTATGTGATGGACGTGAGCGATGGGCTATTATAATGGAAACGAATCGGGAAATATTTGAATGTTTAAGGGAATATTATGATTTTCAACAACATGAAGCAAATAGTAAGCTTCTAATAACTTCAGATGTCTGTTTAATTATGATTAAAATTTGAGTCATTTCAAGTAACAAAATAAGACCGTTGCCATGGAAACGGAATGTTAGAGAAGTTATTTTTTAACCACACCCCCTCCCGGCAAAAAATGAAAATAAATGAACCTAATCAATACAAGGGAACATTGTAATATAGAGTTTTGCTTGGGTATTTGGTACTGGAGGATTAACATGGACAAAATGCACTTGTTTACATGATCACATTATCTCTTATTCATTCTAGTTCCAATGTTTTCTGACTGTTTTCAAGACAATATAATGTTTGTCGATCATTGTTCTATGTAGCTTGATGTCTCATGGTAATTTTTTTGGGGAAAAGCAATCTATTATAAGCAACGATTTCTGAATTTTAGCGACAATCGTTCGCCATTGCTGCTCTTATATCGTATATACTATGCCGACATGCAAATTCAAATTTTAGGACTCATGATAAATTCGTTTGACTCCACTCCGTTGATTCTATATTGTTCGGATTATAAAGCAGAGATTAAACGAAGTTCACATTCGCATGACTAACGACCTTGCATTATTATTCTTATTATTTTGTTCATCGTCTCTACAATGCTATTTGAACAATATTTGATGACAATAAACGGCACTCTGGTATACTATTTGTAAGTAGCGTCATGAGGTAATCACATGGCATGTAAATGATCATCAGTACCGGGTCTAATAATTTAAAGAAAACTGAATTTGAACCCGGGCCATATTTTCTCTCTCTATAAGCGAGGGGAAAGGAAGGCAATGGCAAGAGATCTCTTGTCGTTGCCTTTCTTTCCCCTTGCTTACTTAAGCTTTCTTTTGACCACGGAGTTTGTAATGTGTATGCGTATTCCTCAATCATAGAGAATATAATCACTAATGTCGTTGAAATGATTCTTCTCCTTCCCCTTCTTCTTCATCTTCTTCTTCCTAGTAGTATAGTAATCGTAGTAATAGCAGTAGTATCATAATAATCGTTATTATTGTCATTATTAATATTTCTTATCATTGGTGTTGTTGCTAGAATAGTTAATATCGTAATTATTGTCATTATTGTTATTATTAATATTGTTATTATGCTTATAATTATTTGTATTCTTATTATTATTCTTATTTATATCATAATTATCTTTTGCAATACGTCATGTGCCCAGGATTTATTGCTATAATACAACCAAGACGTCTACCAAAACTCTCAATTCGTTGCTGAAATATTATAAAGAGAAAAGAAGAAACATTAGAATAAATATTTTATATCAAAATAAAATATAATGAGGAAATAAGTAGAGAATACAATAATGACAATTATAGACAATATGTCATTTGCATCCGGCTCGAGTTTTGCTTAGGTATTTGGTACTGGAGGATTAACATGGACAAAATGCACTTGTTTACAAAATCGCATTATCTCTTATTCATTCTAGTTCCAATGTTTTCAGACTGTTTTCAAGACAATATACTGTTTATCAATTATAGTTCTATGTAGCTTGATGTCTCATGGTGATTTTGGGGGAAAAGCAATCTATATAATTAAGCAACGATTTCTAAATTTTAGCGACATTCGTTCGCCATTGCTGCTCTTATAGTACTATGCCGACATGCAGATTTAAATTTTAGGACTCATGATAAATTCGTTTAACAGTTGACTCCACCCGGTTGATTCTATTGTTCGGATTATAAAGCAGAAATAAATCGAAGTTGACATTCTCATGACTAACGACCTAGCATTATTATTCTTATTATTTTGTTCATCGTCTCTACAATGCTATTTGAATCATATTTGATGACAATAAATGGCACTCTGGTTCTATTTTTATGTAGGGTCATGAGGTAATCACATGGCAGATAAATGATCATCAGCACCAGGTTTAATAATTTAAAGAAAACTGAATTTGAACCCGGGCTATGCTCTCTCTCTCTCTCTCTCGTCATTGCCTTCCTTTTCCTAGCTTACTTCCTTCTTACCACGGAGTATATAACATGCATGTCTATACCTCGATCATAATTTATAGCGAAAATAATTACTGATATCGCTGAAATGACTCCTGAGCTTCTGGGAGCTCCGCCCCCTGGACCCCACGCAAATTAATGTCCTGCCAGTGTTATAAATAAGGTATCAAAATATGCTCATCTGACCGTAATTAAATGCCCATACCCCCTGAGCTTCCGGGGGCTCCGGCAGGGCTTTGCCCCTAGACCCCACGCCAATTAACGCTACGCTCTACCTGATCGTAATTACTTTAGCCTCCCCCACCCACTTTGAAAAACGTTCAGCGGGACCTGCATGTAAGAGTGGGGTGATGCGGATTTTTTTTGTCTGCCCCCCCCCCCCAAAAAAAAAAGTTTTTGCTCATAACGTCACTATACTGGTCACCATTACGTACCAATATTTGGCTCGCATAATTTCAAATTTCGCCCCCCCCCCCAAAGAAATCCTGGATACGCGCCTGTATACCTGTACCTCTCCTAGTGTATTATGTTAATTGTAATTAAGTGGCGGCCGCCAGTTAATTCCTCTTAAATGTGCATTCACATGGTGGCACTAATGGGCTTCCATAGAAAAGTACGGTGGGGGGAGGTAAAAGTCCATAGGCTAACATTGTATGCTGCGGGACTACGACAATATGGGGCGTTATTCAATGAGACTAATCGTAGCTATATGCATAACATATAGGTACTATCTATAAGAATTTTAAAAGTCTTGCATGAAATTATTTATATAGATCAGGTGAGGTATATTAAAGATAGAAATATAGGCGATGCAATAAGGTTAATAGATGATATGATTCTATATACAACACACAATAAAATTCCTGGAATTTAATGGCAATAGACTTTGAAAAGGCCTTTGATTCTATGTCACAAATTGTTTTTGCAAAAAGTATTGCGTTCTTTTGGTTTTGGACCATCATTTTGTAGATGGACCCAAACACTATATAATGGCGCTTTGAGTTGCGTTTTTAATGAGGGGTATCTATCGGTTACTTTAGTATTGAGAAAGGTGTAAGACAGAGAGATCCTCTATCTCCACACGTATTTATACTTTGTATAGAGATCCTTGCTTATTCAATTTGTAAGGACTCTGCTATTCATGTAATTAGTTTTGGTGATGTAGAGGTAAAACAAGTACTAGTACTTTATGCAGATGATATGACCCTTTTTGTTCGAGATATCACATCAATTAATAGAATAGAAAAACTGTTTAAATGTTTTGCACAAATTTCCGGTTTGAAAATGAATAGAGATAAAACGTTTACATTGTTGTTGGGTCCCCTCTTTAAAGAAAATATTGTAACCCCTTTCGGTAAATTAGTGGAGGTCATTTAAATATTGGGTATAACCTTCTCATTAAAGGTTGAGGTACGGGAAAGGATTAATTATAAAGAAATTCTAAATAACATAAAAAAGGCTGTTAATATGCTGGAAACAGAGGGATAGAATATAATTAATTAAAACGTTTGTACTGTCGAAATTAAAGTATGTGTCATCACTTATTTCAGTACCACCTTGGGTTTCTGAGGAAATTGAGAGGTTAATGTTTGATTTTTATGGAATGGGAAAGATAAAATTAAAAGGAATGTGATACTTTTGAATTATGATAAGGGAGGACTTAAAATGATAGACTTCCATTTATTTGTTTATACACAAAGAATTATGTGGATGAAACGTCTCATCCTAGGAGATTTGAAGATGGGATGGAAACGATTTTAAATATAAGACTCGTGCGGTGGGAGGTCTACTGATACTTTTTACTAATGTTTCATTGAGCATGAGCAAAGTGTCTTTGCCAAGCTTTTATTGGAATATGCTGGAAGTTTAGGTCGCTATGAAAGAAGTTTTGCTTAAAAAGGAAACAATTTTTGTAAAAGAAATGAAATTATTTTTAACAATAAGTTTATTCGTTTCGACGGACATTACGTACTTTGATGAAAGTTTATTCCTTAGAAAAATATATAAATTACATCATTATAGTCGATGGTGAAGGTGAAATTAAATCAACTAGGGATTTTCTTAGGATGGGGTTAAATGAAATAGAAATAATTAAACTTCACGAGCTATTTAAAAATATTCCATTGACATGGAAAGGTCTTTTGGAACAATGATTCGTGTAGGGACACTGATTTAAATTTAGAATTTGTATTTAATGGAAGAGTCAATACATTTATTGACGTTACATCAAACAAAAATATATGCGGCATTGTTGAATATGAAAATAGAAAAGTCATAAGCGGTTAAACATTTAGAGAGGATCTATAATTACTCTGAAAAAGACATTCATACAATATTTTTAAGACCTAAAAAATGTACTTTAAATAGTAGGTTAAGGGAATTTCAATTAAAAATGTTATATGAACTTATTATGTTACCCCGGTCCGGGGGTAAATAGTTAAATTCTGCAATGAAAATGAAGAGGCTGGTAAGAATATGTGTTCACTGTGAAGCATATGATGATTGTATAGAACTGATGTTTAATAAAATAAACGATAAACATGCAATAACATATTCCGATAATGAGACTAAATACACGTAATACGGATTAAATCTAAATATGAACACGGCTAACTCTAAATTCATAAACAACATTTTATTTGAAATAAAGCATTTTGAATGAATGAATGAATGATAATTGTACTACATAACCAAATTCTCTCTTTTCCTCGATATTCTCTCATTTCTCCAGTTGGTGGACTACAGCTGACCAAAAGCCATAACATGTCACCAGTTAGCTCTGACAAAAACCAGAGAAACTTCTCCCAATGCCGAGACTATTGAATTGTTTAGGTGATCCATCACAAACATCTTAAAACAAAGTACTAGTCATTGAACTGGTATCAGGACTTTCGCTCCTGGTATAGTGGGGTATGAACTAGTCACTATACCTCTCACATTAAGCATACACACATTATGAGGTGTGTTCACACTAGTTGGATTAACTGACTTAGTATGAATATACAAAGATTTACTACTTCTACTACCGGTACATAATAATACGACCATAATATCATCTAAATGCTTCATAAACATAATTAACACCATACAATATTAATACATGTCACGTAGATAAATATGTTAAGCATGCATCTCTCAACGATAAATCTGGTTTTATAAAATACCCATAAGTGGTTCTAATATCACTTATCATGCTAATGGCATTCACTTCATCATCAACCAATCATGAGTTGCAGCACAACAATGTTATATGTCAATGGAATAATAATAATTAACTTAACAGACAAAAAATAAAGAGATTAAAAGTTGTATTTTCTTACCTGCAATGAAAATAAAGAGGCTGGTCAGAATATGTGTGCACTGTGAAGCATCAATTGTATCGAACTGATGCTATCAGGCAGTAACCACTGACCAATGCCTTCGTTTTAGTTTCATTTTGGAAGAGGGCACAATATGCGTCACCTCTTCTTGGAAACATTGGGTTTCTGCACCATAGCAGCAAGCAGTGAAGAGTGTGCAAACTTGTTAAGATACTGGTGTGCAAAATATGTGACGATAATAACAAGATATATGTATACAGAATTTTGAGGGAGGCCTATTTTCCAGGGCCTTACATATTATATACTAATAAACATTTGTATGCATTTAAATTTTCAATTAGTAATATATATATATGCTCCTTTTGTGATAAAAATGAAGAGACCTATGAGCACTGGCCGTAGCCAGAGTTTGATGTTTGTTTGTTGGTTTGTTTGTTTGTTTGTTTTGTTTTGTTTTTTTTTTTTTTGGGGGGGGGCACATACATGTAATTGAACGACGTCCTGGGGAGGGGTCTAAGAGGAGGGTGTCTGATCTTGAAATGTTGGGGCACGTGCCCCCGTGGCTACGTGCCTGCCTATGAGCATTTATTTTTTACTTGTGAAAAAATATGAGTTCTTTGGAGAGGCGATTGTGGTAATTTATTCAATTTATTGGATATTAAAAATATAAACTGGGAGGGAATTTACATTGGTATAAAAGTTTTAAACGTACGGAAGGAGCCGTTAATTAATCACATTCAGGGGCGGCGATTTCTTTTCATGACCGGGGGGGGGGGGCGAAATGCGAGGGAAAATCTGTATTCCGTTGGTATCACAGTCAGTGGCGTAATGAGCAAAAGCGTTGAGGGGGGCCAGAAAAAAATCCGCATCACCACCACTCTTGCATCTTACATGCAGGCCCTGCGGAACATTTTTCAAAGTGGGGGGCTAAACTATAATTTACGATCAGGTCGTAGAGCGTAGCGAGCGAAGCGAGTGGAGCGTAAATTGGTGTGGGGTCTAATGCCAAAGCCCCGACGGGGGTCAAGGCGCGGAGACCCCAGAAGCTCAGGGGTCTTGGCATTAAATTACGGTGAGATGAGCAGCCAGGGGCCCACCTTAGGGCCCTGGGTTGTGTCCAGGGGCAGAGCCCCTGTAAGCTCAGGGGTTTAACGCAAGAAGATTTTCGCATTTTTATTAGTCTAAATGCTGCACTCCTGGGCCCTCCAGAGCCTAAAAGTGTGTTGCAGTCTTTAGTCAGTATTTGCTATACATTCTCTTCTTGCTCTTTTTTTCAAATTGTCAGGGGGACGATACCCCCTAAAAAAACAAAAAATGACAAAGCTCATACTGTTATGAGCCAGAGCAATATAACACTGAGCTCCTATAGGAAATCTTTTTATTCAGATGGTCATATCTCAGCCAATACTTTCAACTGGTTTTCGACATTTGGACATTATTTTTTATGCTCTTTCGGGAAATGAAGAACAAATTGAGAAATTCTGAAAATAGATTTTTGATGACATCACACTTCACCACTCTATAGGGTACCCGGTTTATAAGAACCTCCCAGTGACTGCTAAACATAAAAGATGCTCACTTTAATCAACCAAATTTGGGAAACCGGTGAAAATTCAGCAGCGTGTAAACATTTCATACTTATTCCCATTTTGAAACAAAATAAACACCCAACAAAAACAACCTCATATCGTCCCATTGCTTTAACATCATGTTTCATGAAAATAATGGAGACTCAGAGTATGATAAAAATGGAAAATGATGTACATAAGAGCTTAGAAACTAATGGTAAAACTATTATATTTAGAGAAGGCTTTCGATTCCCTGGGACTCAAACGCCATATATTGTCTTTTTTTTAAATAGATTTTTCTGTACAATGTTCTGCCTGCGGTGTGTGTTGGTGTGTCCGTGTGCATGTGAATGAATGAGGTTGGGTGTATGTTTGTTCTGATTAGTTTTACAATATTTTATTATTATTATTATTTTAGTGTAAATAGTTCACAACTATTTAGGAATTTTATTTGTCATATATTATATATTTGAAAGGTGTTATAACGATTCAAGCTCTATTTGCTTATGTTTCATCACCTTTGTGTGTTCATTCTTCTGTATAATAGTTGCAACTTGTTTTTGATAAAACATTGTTATATTCTTTTTAACGTGAAGTCAATTCAAATGGATTGTAAAATTGAAAATGATTTGTTATATTATATTCTTTTTCATGTGATTTAAACTCCAACGAATTGTGAAATTGTGAACATGCATGGCTTGCATGCATAAATAAATAAATAAATAAAAGAAATTTGCTTTTTTTTGTACAGGACCCCATTCTCACATGCTTTGCATATCTTGGGGTCCTTCCGATTTTGCTGTTCATTTTTTATGTATCGTTTACTTTGAATTTGAATGGAAAATGAATGAATTGAATTGAATTGAATTCTCTATTTACACAATCTTTTATCACAGCGTACATTTCAGGTACGAATAGAAAAACAACTTGCACTATGGACCCTAGTCATGATTGCACCATGGATACAAATAACGATCTTCCACAAGGTAGTACTGCATGCACCATCAGTCTAGTCCTATTCAACGCAATGCTTTATGGTATTCCTGTCTCATCAACTGTACAAAATTTGTTATAATGCAGATGACTGCGTAAACTGGAAATATGGACGTGGTGTTAGAGAATCCAGTAAATATAATTATACAGGAAAACTTGAACGTGTTGAACGAATGGTTTTCATCATGGGGAACTGAAATTTCCCATGAGAAAACTGTATCTTTGTTGTTCTCCCGTGCAACTATAGAAGAACACTTTCTGAACATACTCCTCGCAAGGAACACAAATACTTAGGTGTAATTTTTGATAGTAGACTAACCTGGAAACCGCACATACAAAACATTGTTTAGAGGTGCAAGATAAAATAAATATACTGAAATGTATTGCTCACGCTCAATTTTGCGACAATGTTCAAGAAATTCTGCCAAAATAATTATAAAGCTTTCATACTCCCCCTTATGGACTACGCCTGCGAAGCATGTGACTCAGCATCAATAAAATTAATTTAAAGAACATATTTAACTCTATTCAAAATCAATCTCTATTAGTTTGTGCAGGAGCGGAAAAGGGCACCTCTCTCAGAACCTTACAAGTAGAGCTGGGGGAAATGCCACTATTTACGTCGGGAAAAAGAGACCTCACAGATTGTTGGCAATTTAACACCTATAAATATAAAAATACTAGGGAACCATTCGGACAAAGAGTATTAAAGTTGCCAAACATTCATACTTATGATGTGCAAGAAACATTTACTACCACGCCCATCCCCTTGTGGTAATATGAAACAACATCAGTGTCTATAGAACAAAGTCAATTTATTTCTAAATGAGACTGTCACAATGTTTTGTTTCAAAGACAAAGAGATTTAGAACTAATAAATCAGAAATGGGCAAATTACTTTACATAATTATATTCACTGACGGTTTGAAGTTTCTAGACACAGGAAACGCAGCCGCGGCCTTCTTCGTACCATACTACAGGTATGATTATTTATAGTTTAAAAAAAAGCTGCAAAAACTTCATAATACAGGGCAGAATTAGCAGCTATATTGCCCTTGCATTATGTTGGTTAAACCAACTACCAAGTCTTTATACTTGCAGGAGCAGTAATATTCTGCGACTGTCATTGTGCTATAGAAGCACTGAAAAACATTAGGAAGAACAATTTATTTATGAACTATTGATGCTGTATACACAGCTCCACTATATAATAGAATACTAGTACATGTACATGACACTGAGTGAATCCCAGGCCACTGTGAGATCCGGGCCAATGAGGTGGTAGATATTAAGGCAGCCATGACGTCCCTTTTGCAGCCAACATCAAATTCTGTAGAACTTTACAGGAATTATGAATATGTCATGTATGTCCTATCTGTGAAATTTAAACGTTAGCAGTGTCCTAATATTCAAATTATGCAAGGAAACCCGTTTACTTGCTAGACTTCACTGTCAGACACTATTGAGTGACTGACTGGCTTTTTTTCTTCTTTGGTAATAACATACATAAACTGAGCTGTAAAGGGCACTTGTCTACATCAATAACCCACTTCTTGTAATGGCCAAAATTAAACTGATTGAATACTGTCTTGCGCAGCACAAAACGTACGACCATTCGGTACAATGGTCTGAAAATCGGACTATTACTTACTGTCTTGGTAGCACTTAAGTCGATTCGACAAATAATAGTCGTTATTTTCCCACTTTAAGACATTTTCAAGCCCCATTTTTTTAAGGGAAGTTCTAAATTAGTATTATCTTTCAAATGTCGTTGGAATTTAACTTTTTCATTTTTTTGGCCTGCAAATGGGACATAGTACCTTTAACGCAGTCATACTCAAATTGACAATAAAAAAAATTGAATAAAAATGAATCAAACAGTATCCTCAAATTATATTACATGCAGAAATGGTAAAGAAGATGGGACGAAACAGACGATCCCGATTAAAAAGTATTCAAAAATCAGTATCACTGACTTATAATTAAGTGTGTTGTAAACCACAAGAGTAGTGAGACAATAATCATTACATACACTTTATACTGAACCATACGCTTTGGAATGTGATTTTAAAATAAATGTGACCAATCGATCGAGTGAAATGACATTAGTAATAAACTACATTCCCCATGACGACATCAATTTGAATTGTTTGAATTCTTACCTTAACTGTAATAATATTATCCGTTGCGGTGTATATTATACAGGTTTCCGTATTTCCACTTTTCTAGCAGCATATCTTACAGTGATAACCACTGTTGTTTCTCCAACTGGGTAAGTACCATACGCTGCTAAACCACTATTCGTTAAACACACAACACCAACATTGTCTGAGGACGGTGTCAGAATATTCCCGTTTGCAACCATGCACACCTGTCCTCTCGCTAGTCCATCTGACCAAAGAGATATCACAACATATCTCTTTGATCTGACCGGCTCTTTATATTCCCTACAATAATTGATTCAAGCCGCCGAAGATGGCGTTATCAACGAACTCATATACGCTTACAAGCCCAGCCTAAGATTTTTTTCGCCGGGCGTCCTAATTCAACATCACGCCATCTTCGGCTGGCAGCAAGTAAGTATAGGGGGAGTAGAGGTCATCGGTGCCAGGTAAAAATGTCAGAGGTAAAAATGTCAGAGGAAAAAATGTCAGAGGAAAAAATGTCAGAGGTAAAAATGTCAGAGGAAAAAATGTCACAGGTAAAAATGTCAGAGGTAAAAATGTCAGAGGTAAAAATGTCAGAGGAAAAAATGTCAGAGGAAAAAATGTCAGAGGAAAAAATGTCAGAGGAAAAAATGTCAGAGGTAAAAATGTCAGAGGTAAAAATGTCAGAGGTAGAAATGTCAGAGGAAAAAATGTCAGAGGTAAAAATGTCAGAGGTAAAAATGTCAGAGGAAAAAATGTCAGACGTGGAGGGTTTAAAATGGGGATGAGCTTCTGAACTTTTTGGAGCGAGTTTTTACTTTTCGGAGCGACTTCTTGATTTTCTTATTCTTACTCCACTTCCTTTGCCGTCATGAGGTGCTAAAGTTTTAGCAGAGTTCGGGGCGCCCAGCCCATGTGACTTTTCGTGATTCGTCGTGATTATATGTAATTATTTGTAATAAATTCACTACTCACTTAAACACTTGACTTTTGTAGAGAACTTTCATTTCTTCGTTTGTCTCTGGAACGCTACACGGGCTAGGTTGTAGACTGCCACCGGTCAAACCGGTCCGTTTCACAAACATTAACACATCAACCAATTCAAAAAAACATTTTTACCTCTGACATTTTTACCTCTGACATTTTTTCCTCTGACATTTTTACCTCTGACATTTTTACCTCTGACATTTTTACCTCTGACATTTTTACCTTTGACATTTTTACCTCTGACATTTTTTCCTCTGACATTTTTACCTCTGACATTTTTACCTCTGACATTTTTTCCTCTGACATTTTTACCTCTGACATTTTTACACCAGTATGCATATTGCGTTGCTTGGTGTCGTCAGGGAGTTTCCTGGTGTGATGGAGATCAAAATTAAATCGGCCAGATTCTGGACTATCCTCTCACCAACCTCAGTATCTACATGCAGTAACGCTCTCGCAAGTCATTTTTGGATTTTCATGATCTGGGGGCGTTTCATCAACAGTCCGCCGACAACTGGCGCTGACTAAATTTGACCAATCAGAGGCCTGGAAATGTATGACTCAGTAGTGACTATTCTCTTAAATAATAATATGATATCAATAACACATTTTGAGTAATATAGGGCCAAAAGAAAGAAGGCATTTAGAATAATTAAAGCAGAAATTAATGATATATATATACATATATATATAGGCCTATACATATCTATATAAATCTATATATCAGTTCTCATTATATCGAACATATTAAATTTAATATATAAGACTTTTACTAGACTTAACAATATACTTCTTTTTTCTTGTTTTTTGTCTTCTTGTTCTTTGTAAATAGTGTAAATAGTTCACAACCCTATAGGAATTTTATTTGTCATATAATATTTGAAAGGTGTTGTAACGATTCAAGCTCTATATGCTTATGTTAAATGTTTCATCACCTTTGTGTCTTTATTCTTTAAACTGTATAATTAATAGTTGCAACTTTGTCTTTGATAAAACATTGTATATCCTTTATTATGTGAAGTCAATTTAAATGGATTGTAAGATTGAAAATTATCTGTTATATCATATTCTTTTTCATGTGAAATTGTGAACATGCATGAATAAATAGATAAATAAATAAATATTTTCAAAAGGGAGAGTTATCCACGACTATATACCACTGATCTGTACGGACCTTCTTCTTTTTTTCGTACAGATCAGTGTCGATTATATTCGACTATGTCTGATCCACTGAGAAATTGCCAATTTGAGATTCGCATGCATATAATTTATATACATATAATTATCTCATATTTTAAACACCCATAACTTTCTTATTATTGGTCACATTTTATTTCAGACTTTCGCCATTACGTTTTCACATGAAGTATGGCAGTTTAATTGCCCCCCTTTTTTATTTGTCAAAAGCATGCATGTTTCCTGGGATTTAAGGGGGGATCGACTTTTGGGGCTTCAATTATACCTTTTAAAGTCCTGAAATTTCATGTGAGTCACGTTTTACATAATTTATAATAAATCCCACGGGAATTATAATCAAAATTAAAATTACCCCTTTTCATGTGTTAACCCAAGGCATTTATTTCTTAAAGGTAAAGACCAGTTTTGGAAACGCCCCTCTCTCGAAAAAATGAAATGGAAGCTCTCATTACCAATTATGTGAAAGAATATATTTTGACTAATACGTGATGATACAAATTTTGACGGGAAAGTCGGGAAACCGCCTACTTATTAATATATTTGGTAAATTGTTAGTCTATAATTGAGACCAAATAGATGATCGCGCACGTGGTCGCGTAGTCCCATATACATCTTTCTCACAGTGCTTGTAATTAACTTTACCAAGACTGGGCCTAATTTCTTATCATTTTGACGATTCCAGAACCTTGCAGTACACACCAATACTTATATGCTAGATGATCAACCTTTTCTGATCGATTCCACAACGTTTCTTTCACAATGCAATCGCATGACCAGAACCGGGTCTTTATCTTTAATAACCACTTCAGGACGGCTGCAAACCAACAGTCCCTGTATGGATCCCAAATAAGCCATTCAAACTAGTTTGCTGCAGCTCAGATGACGTTGTTTCACTAATCTTTATTTTTAGGTAATAACAAAACATTTTTAACAGTCAGATTTGTGGAGCACACAATGTAAGAATGAGGAAAAATACACTTATATCTGAGGAAGGCGATGTAAATTGCATGACAAAAACTAAAAATATATAAAAGCAAGCATGACCCTACCAGAAGAAAAATGAAAATATAAAATTATATATATATTTTTTTAAGTAAAGGGGAAGCAGCACCAGGTGTTACTGTATTGTTCTCCGGCAATTTACGGATCAACTTAAGCCAGCTCACAAATCACAAGTGCTCTAGTAATTAAACCAGGTGATTGACCTACATGGACCCAAGCCATATGCCGCCCCTACCAGATGTATGTAACATGCGTCTAGCCCCCTGGAAGGTATTAAATGCAAACTTAAAAACAGTAAAATTATTGTCTAAAGGCTATTAATTAATAAAGGAGAACTAACCCCAAAGAATAACTTTAGTTGTTCTGAGAGATTTATTGCATTCTTGCCAATCAATCTACTTGCCAATCAATCTACAAGATTCCCCACCAAAGTGTATGAGAAAGGCATAAAGCAAGAATAAAAGTACAGTTTCTCAGCAAGACATGGGCAATGCCATGTCCTTAATTGCATGACGTACTATGCGAAGTCGTTTATCAACTAAATGTATTCAAATTGATGGATGCTTCCTTCGACCAGGTGTGTGTGGTGATGAAGCATTTCATTCACCTGATATTATCCTTTGTACTCCAATTACCAGAACGCAAATTGCATAAATAAGTTGGTGCTGTTCTGGGGTGAAAGTTTCGCATAATTAAAATAGATTTTTCAACCGCTATATTTTAGTATTTTTAAATAAACGAGTTACAATTGTTACCCTATTATATATTTTTCACCAAATGTAATTTTTACCTTCTCGGCTATGATTTTCTCTCATTGAAAAGTAAAGGTTTTGTTATTGAATGAAAAAGTCTTTCCAATTAAAGCTTGGTGCATGAATACAATCATGTACAACTCCGCCTGGTACATCACATTTTCAAGAAAATGGCTGCGCCAATGGCATGCTAAAAGGCATTACAGTATTACACCATACCAAGAAATCTTCATTTACATCTCTTGTATAGTACACTTGTACACGTTCGTAAGATTTATTGCTCATCAAAAGGCAGGAATTCATCTCGTTTTTCAGAATACATATACATTTATTCTTTGGGGTTAGTTCTCCTTATGCACAATTGGCACTTGAAGCTCTGGACGCCTACACTCTCTATTTTTCCCAACTGAGGTCAAAAGCATGATCCTTTGGAATAATGAGGGGTCTTTTCAACATTTTGATCCTTCATTAACCTGTTTTTTTGTTTTTTTCATCCTTCTCTCATATTTCCTTTTTACATTGCTTTACGTTATATTTTTTTTGAAATCTTTTACATTTTCCATATAATCTTTTGTTTGTGTCCCGCCATCCTTTTTTTCTTTATACCTTTTTCAATGACACTCTTTATATTCTCTTTTTTTTTTCATTTCTCTTCTACATTTCATGTACACATAAATTTCTTTGTTTGTTTTTTGTATTATCTTCTCTTTCTTTCCTTCTTTGTTTTTAAACCTTCTTCCATCTTTTCTTCTATGTTTGAGGAACATTTTCAAACAAAGTAATCATTTATTCCTAATTCATTCATTTTTTTTAAACACCAAAATTAAACTGCCGGCATCTTCCTTTCAATGACATAATGCGAAGTATTGGCATGACCTCAACTATAAGAGTACAATTATCTTTGTATTTGAAAAAATAAAAATGAATAAACTTAAAATAAAAATATAATGTTGATTTTTAAAATCTGATTTTTTGTATTTTTTTTAAACACAAACATTTTATTTTCCCGACCCTGAAATCATTTGTTCCATCTTAATCATTCATTAGGCAATTAGCCATTTGATTATGCCTGAGGCCATCATGTAAAAGATCTATTCTTATCCACTTAATCGGAGGGCCAAAGTCAGAAAAGGTGGGGTAAGCGCGGAAGAAAAGTTGGAGTGATTAAGTCCCCAAAATTGCTAAAGTTGTTGCAAGAAATAAAAAGAGCACATTCTGGATGGGTATAAGAACGAGTCCCTCAGCCCAACCATGAACCCCAATTTTGAAAGAAAAATTGAGATTAAAAACTCCAAAGATGTGTTTAAAATGCTAACTAGTTCTGGCATAAGACATGAAGACACTGCTTCATTATGGAGATGGGTGTGAGATGAATTTTTGAGATTTGAATCACCAGGGGCATGGTGTGATGCACAAAATTGTTTTGTTTGTTGTTTTTAACCCACAAAAAGACTGCATTTATGTAAATTAGAAAATGGCATAGTTACTATAGCGGAATTCTAATATCCTGCCCAGATTAAAGAATACTAGTATTCAGTGAGAGAAAAGGTGGAAAAATTGCTCATTTGGTTTTTCGAAGATTTTTTCGCCAAATGCTAGGATAAAATGTTTATCAAACTTTTAGTTGAATTGACTTTGGTCAATACAATTTATTTTTGAGCGATTCTTCACCTCAGAGCAGAGTACCTGGTATACTTTCCATCTCAAGGGGGGAGGGGGGAGGGCGAGAGGGGGGAGGTAAGGGAGAAAGGGGAGACGGTGGAAGGTTACTGCCCATGCCCACATTTCCTGAAACATCACAGAGTATAGAAGAACTTATCAATTGCACTCAGCACTCCTAATCCTTTGAACTGTCTGTATTATTAAATGTTCAATCACTATCGTCCAGTTTATAATATACCAAGATACATGCTTTTTGGACGCCCCCTCCGATTTAGAGGTGATCGCTACAAATCAATAACAAAAAACCACCTCTAAAATATTGTGTACGTATTATGATTAAATCTTTCAAATAAACAAGGTGTGCTTACGGTTTGTGTGGTAGTGGCAGGCAACTAAAAAACTAAGCATGATATTTGACTCAGGCCCTCCGCTTAACTAATGACGGCCTTTCCAGGTCAATATGGAAATTATAACTGATTTGATTATCTCAATAAAAAAATCAAGACAATTTAATTTGAACCTCATGTTGAGGCCTACCATGCAAAATTGCTGGAATCTGCATTTCAATGATAGGACATGACTTCAGCTACGCGAACAAGTTTTAATCACACGTGTCGTTCTATTTTTTAATAATTTTTGTAAAAAATCGATATGAATAAAACAAAATTAAAGAACAAACAATTTTTTTCCAACCCTGGAAACAGGAAAAATAATGCCGGAGAAAAAAAAGTTGGTCGAGTTGGTAACAGTTGTTGTTGTTGTTAGTAGTTTTATGGCGTTCATTCAGTACTGAATATATACGCCATATCTTCGTTATAATATAAGAAAATTCAGTTATCCGTAAAGAAACTGAAATTAAAAAATTGTTGAAATATAATTAATTAACCAGTATCGCAATTTATTAGGAGTCTCTAAATGGTTTTCAACTTCGTATTTCTGTTTTTTAAACGTTTAATCTGGTCAGCCGGTTTGTGACACCATTGAACCTACCCTTATATCCTGGACAACTCGACCAGGGCCCCGTTGCATAAAACTTACCATTGCTGGTAACTTTGCTATTAATGGTAACTTCCATGGAAACCTTGATTTTATTGGCTGTTGTGTGATGTTGTCATAGTGGTTATTGGTTAATATTCATGGACAATTTACCATCAGTCAGCAGTGGTAAGTTTTGTTGAGCAGGTCCCTGGTCGAGTTGTCTAGGGTAGTTGGTCGGCTTATTCAGGGTCGGGTTGTCCGTTGGTCGGGACTGTCTAGCGCGCTCTGTACTGTACTATACTGTGCATGCTATAATTAGCTTTGATTGCATCGTTGGGCAAATATGGCGATTATACGTACGGTAACACAGTTGTCAACCCCGTGAGCTGTTTGTTTCTATTCTGAGAAAAGTGATCAAGGATATGATATAGAGGTCTACAAGTGCTGAGTTTAATACATTCTCGGCATCACCTTGGAAAATTAACCAGAGAACAAGACAGTACTGGTACGTGTAAGGTCCATAATAATTCATAATTCGTGTAACGTTCAATTCAATCATCAATGTTGATGCCCAGCCCCTTAATTATTTCCTCTTTCAAAAACATGTCATGCTGTGTAGTCCGACTCCACACATGACTTTAAAATAGACCGTCATCGTGGTCGTAGATTTAGGTCTACCTAGAGATTCCAGATCTAGATTTCTAGACCCTATTATTAAGTCTAACGTTAGATCCATACAATACATAAGTAACATAAATAAACTAAAAAGTAATGACAATTAATTTAGTGTACAAACTACAAACTAGCAGTAGCACACATGACATACAGGTGTAGGCCTATAACATAGATAGATGCATCGCTATCCTGGCTGTGTATTAATAAAACCTGTTTTATTGATCTCAACATTTCAAACACCACTGTACAAAACTAAACTGATTTCACTCAAAATCGGTACTTTAGTGACAATTGATGACACCTACTAGTACCTAGTAGTAAATAGCAGTAGGTCTAAAATACAATTTTTTCAACTCACCGATGTTAAAGAAAGAATAATTTAAAAATTAAAATCGTGAGTCCACTGTCAAAGTCAAACTTGCTTACAAAATACAAGTTACAGTTTTATCGGCATCATTGTGTGCATTTGTGTGTTATAAGTGTATTGAATATTCATGTGTGGAATTGCTGCCTATTACTATTAGCACATGGTACAGCGCTAGAGGTCCATACGCGAAACGTGTGTTAATTTGTATAATAGTAATGCACACGTGTACGTACTTAGTTATGCATGTGCCTAGTAGTACTAGTATTCTATATGTGACGGATTTGTGAAATGCTGCCCTGATGTAGAGTTGGACCTATTCTACTTCTAGGACTAAAAAAAAAAACTAAAGTTATAGGCAGTAGAGGTGCCCGGCCAATATTGGAGATTATACAACACCTACGGCTACGTAGACCCTTGTCATTTGATTGGAGGATTGTTGGTCACATGATATTCAATAAATAATACTATTGCACGACCGTGCATTTTTGGTTATATGCAGACTGCGACGCGTACGTACCTCTCTACCCTGCACGTATCCCATTGTTATTAGCTGCGCGCATCTGACGCGGAGGCAATCTGAATGCAATCGAGAAGGCCTGACTCCAACTTTAATTTATCTTTAATATAAGGAGCAAAGCATAATTTGTTGAAAGATGTTGTATAAAACAAATAATGAATGTTTTTCATTCGTTCAATAGTGTGAATATTTTCATGAGTTGAAAGATTAACGTTAATTCTATTCAACTCGGCTGACGCCTCGTTGAATAGAACGTTAATCTTTCAACTCATGAAAATATTCGCACTATTGAACTCATAAGCATTCATTATTTGTATACTATCCCAGGATTCCTCTAAATCTAATTCTTATCTTGAGACTTTTGTCCAGATTTTTGGTGGCCTGTTTGCACACCTGTATACGTAAAAACTAGTCCGTCGTGGTAATACTGGAATGTATTTTTTGACCAGACTGGGAGCCCACAAGTTACAATCTTTTTCTAGACTAGAGACGTGCAATTATGCCTATGTGTTATACTTATAGGTCTATGTGCTATATGGCCTAGGGTCTATACAAAAACGTTTAATTATTATTATTATTATTTTTAGGAAAAACTATAGACTAGTAAAATAATATACTAGACCACGACCCAAAGCTACAGCTCTATGGCTATGATATATTATGAGTACGAATGATGATATTGACAGTTGTTCTGCTGATACTACGTCTGGCTCCACTGACTGCCTCTACTCTTACATGTAGTATACTGTACATTGTACGGGTTAACAGGCTTTAGTGATCGGAGCTTAAGCAATGCGATTTGAGTGTGATTGCCGATCTCATCATGCACAATAGCCTAAAGAAAACAGCAGATTTATTAGCTGAATGTAATTATATTTTGATGTTTACAATAATTTTCAATGTTTTTTTGTTGTAGTATACATATGAAAATTTGATCTATATCTTTCCAATCATTATTTCTTCTAAATCAAACTGTCAAGTCTAGATTAAGAAAAACCAAGGCCAGGGCAACTTTTCACTCTAATCCAGCTAAAATCGGCTAGTTAATTTCCTTTTTGTGCTTGTGGCAAGGGTCACCATCTGTGGATGGGGAAGGGTGACAAATGTCAGTTTTATTGAAGAATTCCCTATACCAGACAGTTATTTCTGTCTAAGATCTCTATTGCATGTACCGGGTATTAAAATAAATAGGGGAAAATAAAATAAACATTTTAGATACTTACTCATGAATTTAACTCTCAGAAATCACATTCTTAAGTTTATAAATGGTCATTACGAAGAACTGACATTTCCAGTTATAATCCAAGGTTCAAATGGTGTCCGAAAACGAAAAAAATCCACACTGATATTTTTCGCCGTTGTGTTTTCTTTTTCCTAGCAATAGTCTCAGTACTTCTGGTAATCAATGCATAGCCAAGAAAAATAAGCACCAACAAATATATTGGTCCACGACTCCACCGTCCATATAGTATCTAGGCTATGATGAATAATGCTTCTTTCTCTATGATGGCCACAAGTCTCATTATTACAGTCTGTGATAAAGGAAGTCAAAAGGAACAACCTGATTTACTTTATAATCCTTCCTCCCAACACTTCCCACTGTTTGCAGCCTTTAGATGTCAGCTGCTTTGGGTCCATGAAGAGTTACTGTAACACTGAAGGCAATGTGCGAGTCCCAGTTTTTTCTGTGATCTCGGCTCGGTTGACAACGCTATTACTGTCACTACTCACTAACTCCAAAACAACTTCCTGGAGGACAGGCCTCCGTCATTACAGAAAGTACATTCTTCTTCCCTTTGAAGAAAAAAAAAGGGGAAGGGAACTCGGGGAACTCGGCCTATAGTGGCAGTACTGCATGCAAGAACAGTAGTAGTGGCTGACCAGTAGTAGCTATGGCCTAGGTGGTCTTTGAGCCACTCAAGTCTTTGAATGGCTGATGCTCACAGTTGAAGCCAATCTCATCAATATTTTATATCAGGTGCTGTTTATTCTTCAAGCTACATGTATATGTGTTGAGGATCCAGTCAAGTCCTTGTTTTTTTTTTTTTTTTTTTGGGGGTTAATTGGTCCCTATAGTAAAGTTCTTTAGGGTTAGCATGTCTTCCAAAGTTAGCCTTTTTTGTAATGCCAATGTCGTTATTGTATCCTTTTACCAGGGTTCATCAGATTTCTTACGTCATCCAGAGTGAAAGGCTTACTTCTTGAGAAATGGCTGTCAAACCCCTGGAGAATCTCAAGAGCTTCACAGCCACTAGGCCACCCTTGGTTGTCTTCACCATCTGCATACTCCTCTTTGCCATAACTCTCCTCTCCCTGGAATCTTACTTCAAGAGAAATGAAGTGCCCAATTATGACATTGACTATGTGAGTATGATGAAACCTTTGAAACACTCCAAATCCTGCATTATTTTTTAAAGGTGAAATTCTAGGATAATCCCAAATATTGAGATAATCACATCAATAGAAAGGTTTTAACCCCCAGAATAACACTAAATGGCGTTCAACTGACAAAACAAGTTCAGAATAGTTAATTTATGCGAGTAAACTCCACAAAAATCTCGAAGTTGGAAACCCGGAAATGCACGGAATTGCCGGGTCCTCTATTCTTGACGTCACGACCGGGATCATGGGCTGAGTGAGTGAATGC
This sequence comes from Mesocentrotus franciscanus, assembly GCA_037976565.1. Classification (NCBI taxonomy): domain Eukaryota; kingdom Metazoa; phylum Echinodermata; class Echinoidea; order Camarodonta; family Strongylocentrotidae; genus Mesocentrotus; species Mesocentrotus franciscanus. The sequence continues at coordinate 16,559,780 of CP137672.1, read as the reverse complement.
CAATGATATGCCCACGTAAATGCTATCCTGTTAGAGCTTAGAATTTTTCTTGTTAACGAGTTTATTTGATAGATTTTCTGTTTTTATTTGAATGAAGAATAACTAAGCAACGTTTTCCAGTCGCTGATTTCTTTTTATATCCTCACATTATCCTTTTTGGTAGAGTTTTAAGACGGGTTTACTGCTTGGAAAATAAGGTTAAATCATATGCAGGTATGAATAGGTGGGTGTACATATATACATTATCTTGTCATCAGATAAGGTACAGGAGAAGTTTTGTGAAACGAATAGGCCTAGAACTGTGACTGTAGTTATCATGGATGTGTTTGACTGCCTCAAAAAAGGATACAGAACCAGTTAAATATTTGTTTTAAATATATATATCACACTTGAACGAGATCAAGCTTCCCCTATTTAGCGGACGACGTCTATGAACGATATTCATCCGCAAGTGATACGGATCTTGCACGAACGTTCGTGAAGTGAGCGGAATCGGCAGGTAAGACCAGGCCGCTGCTCTAGGCGGCTTGTTGAACGTACATCGCCGAAATTGAGCTCCGTGTTGAAATTCTTGCAGCCGTATTTTAAACTGTTACTGTCAATGGATGACGTCATCTTCCTCCATGCGCAGTAACAGTTTAAAATACGGCTGCAAGAATTTCAACATGGAGCTCAATTTCGGCGATGAAAATCGAAAAAAGACCCTTAAACGCATCATACAGTCAATCTGGTAAGTGGAACCGATGTAGTTTAGCCTAGGCCTAATTTACAATAATAAATGCATCGGATATGCATCGGGTAAAATGTAGTATTTGGGGCATAAGTTTACTGCTCGGACGCGAGCAGTAGTTTGCAATGCGGTCGGCTTCTGTCTCTAAAGAGAGGAGCCGACCCTACCCAAATCAGAGGCTAACGAACGAAAGAGACAGAAATCTTCGGTCAAGAGCGCTAGGTGCTACCGCTACTCCCCGGCCCCGGCTGCAGGAACGTCGACATCTCCTTGCTCTCCGACGTCTCTATCGTCTTCTCCCCCACTTGTACTTGCGTCGATCCTCGTCTGCACTATCGTCCCTTTTTCCTTCATTACTTTCATCATCTTTCTCCATAAACTCTTCAAAATCCATAAAAAGATCGTTCTGGTCAAACTCTCCAGCCATTATCAATTGATATAATTATATAATATGTACCGTACGTGAATCGAAAGTGTATATGTATAAAGCGAGCTAGACCGAACGCGAGAAAGACTCGAACGAAGCCAAACGACCGTATCTACTTTACCGAGCACACAAAAACAATCTCACCAAATTCAACACACTCAAACAAAATCACATGGTGAAAATATCGACTAATAGCGCATCGTTGGCTTGTTTATGTCATAATTCTGAAAAAGGGAATTGATATTAGTACTATGAAATATTAGGGGAGGTGAAGAATTCTACATAGAGTTATGAAACTAAACTTTGAAACTAAATAGCAGAAATTTGTATCTCTCTGCCCATGTTTTTCTATGGAACATCCGGGTACGTGAATATACTCGTCCCCGGGCGTGACGTCACAAATAGTGGACCAGCTCCGTGACTGACTTTCTAGGCAAAGAGAGGAGACTATTTTTCATATGAGATTAAGCCCTTAAAGGTACTATGTCCCATTTGCAGGCCAAAAAAATGAAAAGGTTAAATTCCACTGGCATTTGAAAGATAATACTAATTTAGAACTTGCCTCAAAAGGAAAGGGCTTGAAAATGTCTTTTTGAGGAAAATAATGACATTTAGTTGTTGAATCGACTTGAGGGATTACAATCCTTTTAGTAAATAGTCTGATTTTCAGCCCTATGTACCGAATGGTTGTACGTTTTGTGCTGCGCAAAGATTCAATCAGTTTAATTTTGGCCATTACAAGAAGTGGGTTATTGATGAAGAAAAATACTCATGTACCCTTTAAAGCTCATTTTATGTATGTTATTACTATAAAAGAAAAGAAGAAGTCGGTCAGTCACTTACATGTAATAGTGTCTGACAGTGAAGTCTAGAAAGTAAACGGGTTTCCTTGCATAATTTGAATACCGGTACTAGGACGCTGCTAACGTTTAAATTTTACAGATAGATCTATAGGACATACGTGACATATTCATAATTCCTGCAAAGTTCTACAGAATTTGATGTTGGCTGCAAATGGGATATAGTACCTTTAAAGCCCCACTGTACTACTTGTAGCTACTTGCTCCCTCTATATAGAAAACAATGCCTAAGCGGTGCATGTTGGTCCCCCATGATCCTCTTTTTTATGTTAATTGAGAGCCGAGTTGATGAGATAACCACCTGTCAGTGACCACACTAATCCCTCCTGGCCAAACTAGTGCAGAGAGGCTTTAAAGGAAACCTCACCCCAATAAATAACTTAAGCTATTCTGAGAGATTTATTGTATTCTTGCCCATTAATCTACAAGATTCCCCACCAAAGTGTACATGTATGAGAGAGGCATAAAGCAAATAATATACAGTTCTTCAGCACGACATGGGTATCGCCATTCTTTTGATAACGTGGCATACTAGTACTCTGCGAAGTCGTTTATCAAGTAACTGTATTCAAATTAACGGATGCTTCCTTCCCAGGTGTTGTGTGGTGATCAAGTATTTCATCACCTGGTATTATCCTTTGTAGATTGTACTACAACTGTCAGAATGCAAATTGCATAAGTAGATGCTCTTCTGGGTTTTGCATAAATGAAATAGATTTGTCAACTGCTATATATATATATCTTAGTATTTCACAATTGTTCCCCTGTTATATATTTTTCACCAAATATCATTTTTACCTTCTTAGCTATGATTTTCCCTCATTGAAAAGTAAAGGTTTTGTTATTGAATTAAGATTCTTTCCAAGTTCCAACTAAAGCTTGACGCAATGTTCCCGGAACCACCGGTAGGTGGCGCACCACACGACTAGGGCTTTAACGGAACACTCTTAATTACTTTCGTAGTAAAATACCAGGTAATGACCTAAAATGCCCCAGATATGTATGTTGTAGCCAACATTTTGACATTGTATCGCATGGAACGCCTTAGAATGGTTTCAAGAGGGTTAAAACGCTGAAAAACATACGAAACAGTATATATCTGAGCCAAAAAGTGAATTTTATTATTTTATTTAGTAGACCTGTGACGTCACACAGAACGTCATCTTCGGCATCATAGGTCTTGGAAGCAACGTCTTCGGAAGCATTCGGATGCTCGGAAATGTCACCCAAACAAAGTTGAAAGTTCGGTTATCCTATACTTTAGTGTGTTTTATTATTTTGGGTTTCTAACTTCAGTTAACAGCTCTACATGCATATAATACATACGTTGTGTCATACGGCCGTGCACATGGGCGAGTTCGGTTATCCTATACTTTAGTGTGTTTTATTATTTTGGGTTTCTAACTTCAGTTAACAGCTCTACATGCATATAATACATACGTTGTGTCATACGGCCGTGCACATGGGCGCGCACAGGCGGATTTTAAAGTGACACACTGGTTATTGAATCTAAGGGTTTTTTATTATTAATGAACAGAGGGCAGTATTGTTTAAGGGTGATGAAAAGAGGGAAGGCATAGTCATGTAGCCTGGATGATTAGGGGCTAGAGTGGTGGGGGTGGTGGGGGAGGTGTCCGGAAGGGGCGTTAAGGGATAAAAAGGAGTGTTTATTACCTACTTCGTTTTAAGGGGTTTAATTAATAAGGAACAGTGGGCAAGATTGGGGGTTGGGCGTAGTGATGTAGTCTGGATGATTAGGGGCTCGGGAGGGGGTCGGGGTAAGGGGATATAAAGGAGTGTATATTACCTACTTGTTTTAAGGGTTTTATTATTAATGAACAGAGGGCAGTATTGTTTAAGGGTGATGAAAAGAGGGAAGGCATAGTCATGTAGCCTGGAAGATTAGGGGCTAGGGGGTGGGGGAGGGGTCCAGGAAGGGGGGTTAAGGGGATACAAAAGGAGTGTTTATTACCTACTTCGTTTTAAGGGGTTTAATTAATAAGGAACAGTGGGCAAGATTGGGGGGTTGGGCGTAGTGATATAGTCTGGTTCAAAAAACAGCTGGGTGCACGATACATGTACAACTTCGCCTGGTACGTCACATGTTCAAGAAAATGGCTGCGCCCATGTCGTGCCAAAAGGCATTACATCATGCCAAGAATATCTTCATTTATATATCTCTTATACCTTTCGTAAGGAATATTTAACATCAAATTTTACATCTCATTTTTCATAATACCTACACTTATTCTTTGGGGTGAGGTTTCCTTTAAACATATTACTATTACTGTGCCAATGTGCTAAAAAAAATATACATTTATAAATCATGTATATTATACAAATGATGCATGCGCATGAGTTCATTATATGATCTATCCGCACTGGAGTTGAGGCTGTGTGTATCTATTGCACGAAGCTGTTAGGCTGAGTGCGATAGATACACACAGCATCAACGAGGGCGGATAGATCGTATAATGAACGGATGAAAACATGCATCATTTGTTTTATACAACGAAGCTCCTAGATCCTTGTTATTTGATGTAAAAATAATTAATTCAAGATTGTTTCGTGACAGTTTATGGCTGACAAATATATCTCAAGGTTTAATAAGTCTCAATTTAGTGCGCACACATAAGTATAGATATAGCAAAGCACCTCTCTCTATACCCATTTACGCATAGTGCTGCGCAAGAATAGGCCCATGTGTACACGCAGTATTAAGCGCTCTAACCTCTACGCGCACTACTGCGCGGCACTGAAAAATCGTTGGATAGTACTGGAAAATATTGCACGCTTTTTCATGAAGAAGCTTGCAATAGGCTCAGTAAATGAATCACACGTGACCGCGCATGACCAATCATTTGATTAAGATCTAGGAGTGAGTTGTATAAAATCTAATAAACAATACTTTTTTTGCCTGAAAATTTCTAATTTGATTCACACCCTTTAGTCTCTGAACAGCATAGGACCACAGCTGGCCATAATCTTTGACATACTTTGTAAAAGTAAGAGATATATATGGCAATAAAATTGTGTGGTATCTTTGGGTATTCTCCAGTTGAAATCGGCTGCCTAGCAGAGCCGGGGTAATAGTTGGAGCGCCTTGAGCACCATGCATGGTGGATATGAGCACTATATATATATCCAATATTGTTATTGTGGAAAATGTAGGTTTACAGCAGGAAGTTGATCAAAATGGTCAAGAAAACTAAAATCAATTTGATAAAAATTACTGGGTTTATATGATAATTTCTTAGTTTCATAGCTTGATGTGTGATGTTAGCTATTTACAAAGTTCAGATATTTTACTGAGTAATTGAGAATGATTAAAAAATACATGTAAATGTAGAATTCAAAATTAGGTAGTTTGCTAAATTCTTGGAAATTTAGAAAGCCACTATACCAGGAAAAGAGTTATCTAGATCAATATATGGTAAAGTTCAGGATATATTGGCATTCAAGTTTTCCTTCAAAAGCGTAATAAAGTTTTATTATACAATAAATCAGGTATCTGAAGCTATGAATAGATGAATTTATCAAAATTTGAAAAATTACTTGAAAAATGTTGCTCCATGACAACATGTACATATATGCAAATAAATCTGAACATAATGCAATGATTGCAATCCATGGTATTGTGTATGTCACTTCAAACATATGCATCCTGATTTGCCATAAAATGAGATGCTTCATGATATTGCTTGTTTATCATAGGCACAATCACAGATCTGTTACTCATATAATTCCTTTGTTGAAGTGCTAAAACTTATGAAGTGAAAACTGTATGAACATTACATTTATTGTGAGATCATTGGTTAATGATTATGAGCTGGACTCCAAGTACCGCTATTGTTTACATACATGTACATGTAGCTGCTGATCAATGCTATCATCTATCTCAGACATATTTTTTATTGCTATATTTTGTCTCTCTTCCAATTCTCAAAGAATCTAATATTTTGTGGCACAATACCCAGAGCCTTGTTCATAGCAATTGTGGACTTGATTACTTGCTAATTAGCGTGTCCCATCTATATGTCACCAGTTTTTGGGTGAAGCTACATGTACATGTAGTCTTGTTTTTTACACGGTGGCTTAGGAAGAAGTTTTGTACTTGTGATCTGAGCTCTGGTCTTGGTTTCATATTAAGACTTGTTGTAGGTTTAAACAGCAGGCCCTATCAAAAGTCAATTATTGTAATTTTGTATGAGAAACAAAACAATGTCAGATATTAACACGAGGATGTTGTTTAGAAAATATAATTACTGATCATAATGGAATTCAATGTGTTATTGCTTCAGGACTGGAACACATTACTGCAGGGGTTCAGTAAGCTAGAGTTCTGCCTTCTGCCCAACGAGACACAGCCAGAGACCATCACCACGACAACCGCAAGCTCTCCTCTCAATGCAACCTCAACTCCTGCTGCGACCACTTCAGCAGACCTCTATGAAGAACTTGATGGTTTCTCTCTGCAGAACACCTCTCTGTCAATAAGTGTGTCGTTTAGGGCCCACACTAGCAGCCATAGCAAACTTCATTTTGGCTCAACACATCTGTACAGCAAATTTGCAACAGAAAAGCTTGGAATTAAAGGTATTACTTTGCTATGATGCTACCCAATTCTCTCGTTGACTTTTGAAATTCATCATTTTTTTTTCTAAATGGAGAAATGAAATCTAATATATAGCACTGTAAACTATTAAATTTTGTGCAGGTTACTTGATTCTTGTACATTTAATCATATCATTTATTGATTGGTTCTTATAAAAGATACAATGCTACAGTTCAAGTTCCTAACATTCAAAGCTAAAATCTCCTGCAAATGAGAAAATGTTGTTTAAGGGATGGTCTGAGAGACTGAGACTAACAAATTGCCCAGGGAATTTTAGGGTGATTGCTTGGTCCACCTTGGGCAACCATCCTCTAAGCACAGATAGACCAGCCTTGAAGCTAGAATATAGACCCAAACCATTGAAAAGCTCCTCAATATCTGTATTTACCTGTCTACCCTTAATTGGTTTGTCCATACAACATGACATGAAAATGTTCTGTTGCTTTTACTAGAGCTTTACAATGATTGACTGGGATGTTATGTGCATAGTGTTTTAATACTGTTTTAAATAGCCAATATATACATGCAGAATTGCAAATGCCCAAGTGGGAACACTTGTCATTTAAGAGTATGTTATCTGAAGATTATATCATCTACATGTACCAAGGGTTGAGAACCGAGCGACTCCCGAGTGACACGCGAGTGACACAAAGGTTCCAGACCGATATTGATTGAAAATGTAATATGTTAAACTCTTTACCTTTTCTGATAATTTAGGTGGTAGTGAGCAAGTTTATGTCACTCTGGAGCTGAATGAGCCCCTCAAGCCTTTGGCCTGTAAGGATACTGGGTGCACCAGTGAGAGTTTGAGTGCCTGTCTTAATATCCGTGGACCTCGCTACGTGTTCCCCAAAACAAGGCAAGTGGAATAATCAATTCTTTTATTCTTGAACCAAACTGCCTTTATCTATTAATACATCTTTGTTTTATGAATATGTACTCTTCTTGTAGTATATTCTGGTTACTTAATGTGTGTTACATCAAAGAAAAAAGTTGGAATGTTTCTTTCTTCAACTTCTGTAACTGAACTTCTTTTGTTTATTAAAGATAAAGTTGAGTTCCGGTCATGCGATTGCATTGTGAAAGAAACGTTGTGGAATAGATCAGAAAAGGTTGATCATCTAGCATATAAGTTTGGTGTGTACTGCAAGGTTCTGGAATCATCAAAGTGATAAGAAATTTGGCCCAGTCTTGGTAAAGTTACAAGCACTGTACACAGAAATATGTATATGGGACTATACGAACATGTGGCATAAAAAAATCTGTCCCGATTTTTATGATGTTACATGCCATATTTAGAATATTAAGGCATTGGAAGAGCCATGCTTTTCATGGAACATTTTTTATCTGATGTTCTTCCACACTTGCATAATACAATGATAAGGCTCACAAATTATTTTTCACCTCTTCCCAGAACTCAACCTTCTCTTCAAGTTCTTATTAAATTCAGGTCCTTTATTGTGAAGATGTGAAAAGCCTGTTCCCTAATACAGGAAAACACCTGCATTATAGCCCAAAAAGAATTTGCTGACTTAAAGGTAGCATCTTAGAAGATTTATTTTTAAATCCAGATCAATCCATGGGGGACCTACTAACATAGGAACACCAGGGGTGAAAGGTCTAGAACATACAAGTCTTCTTTCATAACAACTTTCTTATTCTTTTATTATTGCTCTTAAGCACTTTAAGGAGTTTTGAGTTTTGAAAATCAGTTTACAAATGAAAAGAGATGACTACTTTAAAGATACTATGTCCCTTTGCAGCCAACATCAAATTCTGTAGAACTTTGCAGGAATTATGAATATGTCATGTATATGTCCCATCTGTGAAATTTAAACATTAGCAGTGTCCTAGTATTCAAGTTATGCAAGGAAACCTGTTTACCTTCTAGACTTCACTGTCAGACACTATTGAGTGACTGACCGACATCTTTTATCTTTGGTAATAACATACATAAAATAAGCTGTAACAGATACATGAGCATTTGTCTACATCAATAACCCACTACTTGTAATGGCCAAAACTAAACTGATTGAATATTTGTGCAGCACAATTAATGTGTAACCATTCGGTAAAAGGGTATGAAAATCAGACTATTACTTAGGTGATTACAATCACTTAAGTCGATTTGACAACTAATGGTCGTTATTTTCCCACTAAAACCCATTTTCAAGCCTTTCGTTTTGAGGGAAGTTCTAAATTAATATCGTCTTTCAAATGCTGTTGGAATTTAACCATTTCATTTTTTGGCCTGCAAATGGGACATAGTACCTTTAATAGAGGTGAAGATTGTGTGTCGTTTGGAATTGTGTGCACAAGGACTTTGGGCACAGTTTAAACCCACGAGGCGTAGCCAAGTGCGTTTAAGAGTGTGCCAAAGTAGGTGAAGGGCCACAAGTGATCCTTGTGACACACTTTTTTTCTTTGTTTCCTTACTAAATACACCTATCAAAGTCTTCAGGTCTAGTATGACCTAAAGTCTAATATCAGGGCCTTCAGTATTTATTTATGCCATGACAATACTGGTAGGTATATTCTTCTTTTCTTTATATCATATCACATGATGCCCTTTTAGCATGGATATAACTTTTGGTATACAGTGTTAACTGAATAGTTGGGGGAATAGAGTGGTGAAGTGTGACGTCATCAAAAATCTATTTTTGGAATTTCTCAATTTTTTCTTCATTTTCCGTAAGACCACCAAAAATAATGTCCAAATGTCGAAAACCAATTTAATATGTTAAGTATTGGCTGAGATATGACCATCTAAATAAAAAGATTGCCTATGGGAACTCAGTGTTATATTGCTCTGGCTCCTAATGTTATGAGCCAGAGCAATATAACACTGAATTCCCATAGGCAATCTTTTTACTCAGATGGTCATATCTCGGCAAATACTTAACATATTCAATTGGTTTTCGACATTTGACATTATTTTTGGTGCTCTTTCGGAAAATGAAGAAAAAATTGAGAAATTCCAAAAATAGATTTTTATGACGTCACAGCTTCGGTACTCTATATGAAAGACCTAAGCTGCTGCACACAGGACACTCGAAAATATGGATAAATTAATAAGAAAATGTTATACTTTTTGTTTTGCTTCAGTTTATTTACCTTAACATGTCTGAATCCAAAAACAGTTACCGGTATGTTCTCAAAATGGCTAAATTTTTAGTTAACATCATTGACAGATCCCTCTCTAGAATACATGTATCATGAACTTGTGGCGATCAATTTTGAATTTCTTACATGTTTCAGGCGACCAGGAACCTGCAATGTAACAGAGACATCTAAGCCAGAGAAAGTCGCCAAGATGCAAGTGAAGCCAACCATAGCAATTGACCCAGTGCAGTGGTGCAATGATGGGACTGTTGCTAAGGCTGCTCATCAGTTTGACCCCAAACTTACAGTCATGCTAAGCTCGGTGGGTATAGGAGAGTCAGGGAACCAACCGGTTGCGTTCTTGTAGGAAATTAGACTGCACCAAAGTGTACAGAAGAAATAGGTTCAGTGTGCAGGGACGGAGAGCTTACCGTTTGATGTTCACCTTGTTTTAGTCTTCCTTTGGTCAGTACGTTCTGGAGAGATTCCAAGGGCTGGTTAGAGATGCATCCACATGTATCATATACATGTGTTATAAAAACAGATTTTAGAATGTGGCCAGTCCAAATGGTCAAATGACACAACGTGACCCTGCATCATTCTTTCCTACCATGCCTACTGTGCAAAAAACGTTCCCATCAAAAACAGATAACGCATATTGCATGTCATGGAAAGTTCCACCACAGTAGTTTTTACAAATAATAAAAGTAATGTTCAGTATTTCGTATTAAATTTGTCCAGGGATTATGAATAATTTGAAGTGCAGGTAGAGTTCATAAAGATATAGATCATTGCTACTTTGAATGGTAGTGTAATCAATTGCAGGTAAATTATGAAGAAAAGTTTCACTTGCTTGCAATGAAGGATTAAAAACCTTAATGAGAAATAAGAAATCAGGATCGTTTGTGATGCTTGAATGTGAAAGTTGTAGAATCTTTTTGGGCTTGCTTAATGTGACAAACTCTCTTGATTTCGATTGGATGTTGTGCCAAAAATGTACAGTTTTGGTAGCAAAAAGGAAATTTGAAAGAAACGTATTCAATATTCACACTGTAGTCTCATGTTGTTCTCCTTGTACCAAAATATATGCATGTACATGTATATACAACATCATTTGGTTACTTTTGGTATTGTGTCCATGCTTTCTGGAGAATTGTAGTGTAAATATCTGCAAGGTATGCTAGATAACTGCTATGTATACACCACCCTCTGCTAGGACCCTGCCACCCTGATGGCTCCCTGTACAACAATTTCAGTGCTTTGCTGGGAGATAGCATGTGTATACCGTAGGCCTACACATAGTCCTCATAGACGGGTATTACAAGTGTGTAGGGCAGGTTCCCATCATTAGAATTTACATCTAAGAATGGGTATCTAAATCATTTTTATATCTCATTATCTCATTTGTTTAATATTTTACTTGAGGAGGATGAAAACTTCACAACAGAGTATTACTAGTATTTTCCTATTTATCACCTAAAGTTAAAGAAATCTTATGAAAAGTTTGTTAGTGCTCACCAAAACTGTACATGACCTTTAAAATAGTCAATTTTTCTTTTCTTTTTGTTTTTGCTTTACAGGCTCAGCGCTCCATCATCAACATGCACCTGATGTATACAAGTTATTTCCTTTTTGTGATGCTTATTACTTGTGTCTGTTACGCATTGGTCAAGGGACCTCCAGTTAAGTCTAGGACAATTGCTCATTCAACAACGAAAGAGAAAAAGGTAAAGTTTGTCGACTAAGTGAACTAAAAAGTGATGATATATCACTGGAAGCATGCAATGGTTGCAAAGAGTGATAGTGATACAGATTGCGATATTGCCCCAGCTCCTTGGGGGGAGGGTGGCATATGTTGGAAGTATTTACTTCTTGAGTAATGGAGCTAGCTTAACTCAAGAATAAGGCAAATACTCCCCATCACAGTAAGCCCCTGGACAATTACCCCTTATGAAAATTACCTTCTCCTGGGTAAAAAGTTTAAAATCAGCAAATACAATTTATCAGATTATTATCACTTTCACTGACCTCATTTTTGAAAGCTTTACTTTTGCTAACTTGGTGCTGCGTGTAGGATGGACTTCTGCTTTAAATCCAGGTATCCTAGTTTTTATGTTTCATGAAGGTTCAAGGATCTGCTTTCCCCCCAAACCATTTTGATATCACATTTTTCTCTCCAAAACGCCTCAATGTTACCGATAAAAATTTGCAACAATTTAATGAATGTTCACATTGATTTTAGATGAGTACAGTATGGAGAGTGTTGCAAGAAATGAATTTATCTCTCCCCATCTCTTTTTTTTTCTCTACAGATGTCTGCACCAATTTGACGATTCATCTCTACTACCAAGATATTGTGTATATATTCCTTTAGAGCTATTGTAAATATTCTTTCAAGAGTTATTTGTTAGTAGTGTATGTTACAATGATTTTGAAACTGAATACACATATATTCACTATATTTTGCTTCAATACACATTTGTATTTCAATTGATTTGAAGTGAATAATTACGTAAATTTTATTTCCTGGTTCATATAGAAGTCATTGCCTTTTAAAAACTTCCTTATGTGGTCGAAGGGAGGGGGCTTAATTAAGCCAATAGAAATGGACCTTTCATGGCTTTTTTAAAAGACTATTTTATATTTTTAAGATCATAAGATTCACATAGAAATAAGTGTAAGTGTAAAAATGTTTCAGTGTAAGTAGCATGTTTAATACTTAAATTTATCAATACATGTATTTCACTAGTAGTGTGAATTACTCTGCCATTATAAGACTATACATGTTCATGTACAAGATTACATAAATTTTGAGTGGCAGAATCTTCTCCTTCATGGAAGCCATTGAAAATCTAATTGATGTTGGGTAAATGGGTGCTCATAGCGGCCATCAATTCGAGGTTGGATTATTGTAGATTTTACTGGGGATGCATACTCTGGAACTTGTGGGATCATGAGAAAGAATTTGCTGGAACATCTACCTAATTGAGGAGTGTGAGAGGAAGCTCAATGTTGAAGGAACCTGGATACCGCTAAAGGTCTGTTAGTAGAATGCAGGCCAAAAAATGCTATACAGTGTACCACAAATGTTGGTCTTTTTAACCTTTGGTCTAGTGGACATTCCTGCTCGTTTTGAGGTGGCCTACTTGAACAAACCTTTGGCCCGACAAAACTTTTATTCCTTTTTTTATTGGGGCGGTGGGTGCCATTTTTTACTTTTAGGTGTTGTGCAAGACCTTTTAGTTATTTTGTTTAAATTTGTGTAAAGTGCTGTAAAAGTTTGCAAAGACTCTTATGGCTTTTTGCTTTATCCTCTGTCTAACCTTACTAAAAAAAAAAGGGAAAATAGAAATAAATACATAAAAAAGAAGCATCTCTCTGTTCCATGCATTACAATGAAAATTCAAATATGCACACCCCAAAAAAAAAAAATAAGAATGGACATTTATTAAAGTTCACATGCCCAATAGGATTTTTTATTGAGGGGGAGGGGTGCAAATAGCTACTCTCCACACAAGTGAACAGTTATCTTAAAAAGCCACTTGGAAAAGGTTAATTTAAGTTTTTGATTTTATTTTATGGAGATGTCATCTCATGAATGTTGCAATAAAATGTTATTTTAAAAATGTGCCTGATAATTCATGTACATGTACTACTTAAACATGGGATTAGAATTTAGAAAGTGTAGTTTGCAAGCTCTAGTAGACTTTTCTTGCAAGGTGTACACTGTAAATACACAAGTCATTACTAGTACATGTATATGTATTCTTTCATCATGCGTTTATATAGTGGATCTTTTTGTAGTGATTAGTCAAGAACTGGTTGTAGATAAATCAGCTATATTTGGGTATGCACTGTGATTAACATTCCAATTAAGTCTGTTGCAGTCAGATGCCCTAAACATGTGCTTTTATTTTAGTTTTTTTTCCAAAATTTCGCTAAAAGGGATTATTTGTAGAAATGCGTAAATTTGTAAGATAACTTGAGATGCCTGTGCTGAATGTGGTAAATATTTAGTATGTTGCAAATGTCCATATATTTCATGTTCTTTCAATAAATTATGTGGATAATCAACTTATAAATGTAAATGAAATTTTATGAATAAATGTAAATCTTGTGGGAAAACAACATTTGTTTGATTAGTCTGTTGGTGAATGGTTCATTAAACACGGGAACATGTACTCCGAAAGTTAATATATTCAAATGTATGACAACTCTTTCATGTGTTCATTAGACACTTTGACCCAATACATGTTCTCATGAGGCATTGATGAAATAATCAACAATAAACAAAGTTCTAATTTAACACAAGCCTGAAAACAATGATTATGGTAGACTTTCTGTAAGACTTGTGTAGGTGACAATTACTGTATTCCATATTAGTACATGTACAGAGATGAGAGTAGTGCACTTAGGATATTTGTAAGAAGGGTGGAAACGTGTACCTACAACAGTGAAGCAATTAAATAAATGAAAAAATGTCTACGACCACCATCATTTTAAAATGCTACATAAATTCTCATCATTGTGAAGTTGACCTATACTGTTCCCCTCCTGGGACCTGTAATTTATCGTCTTTTATTCCAAAGGAGTTCGGGTTTGTTTTACCCAACTGCTAAGAAACTTATCTTAAGCTTCTGAGAGGTATTTTCTTATCACTGTTGTTCTGAAATAAGAGTATTTTGACCAAGCTTTTGAAATTGATGTTTTCCTTCGAGATGACAGTGCACAGTAGAATACATGTACACTGATAATCTACATAAAGAGGCTATAGGATGAAGTGAACAAGGAAAATGACACTTGCACAGTATCCACAAAATTAATTCCAGATCAAATGTGTACATGCGAGGTACCTCAACGTGAAAATAAGTGAAAGTCCCCACAGGACATCTTCATTCGCATTGTACACTGAAAAAGACGGACAACCCTGCAAATCTTTTGAATAGTAATACAGTAATAAAAATGAATAGTAATCTGTGAAATACTCCCGTGAAACAATTTGTCAATTCAGAATGAAAAGTGAAATGCATTAGAGGTTGATATGTTTGGCAATCATTGAACAGATCTAAGGTTGCTACATGGTAGAGATGTCCCCAAGGTGTGGAGAAGGCCCATTCAAGAACACACCCGACTTTGTACCATCAATAATCAATTATTGCTAGATACCACACTACACAACAGTAGGCCTACTTGATTTATTACATCACTACAACAGCAAAACTCGCCAGAAAGTTGAAAAATCAATTTTAACCGATGTCAAACTGTATTCAAAATTCTCTGCAGGGTGTGGCTCAAATGCCAGATGTTTTTCTCATAGGGCATTGGGCTTGTATACTGCATATTCACAATTTATCTTGCTACTAACCTGGCAATCTAATTATCTGGACACCATGGACTCTAGAAAGAAGAAGCAATAAATGTACACGTAATTTCATTCACATGTATTACTTGGAGGAAGTGATCTGACAATACTTTGAGATAAAACACAAAACAAAACAGAATGCAGTAAATAAAATAACAGGGGTGCTCTAGAAGGCAAAGTTTTAGTAGATTCATGAATAAAAAATCGTCTTAGTAAACCTGCTACCTTGAACATAAACAACAAATACCATTAAATTCCATTTCATTAATAAGGCACTCAATTATCAGATTTGTAATGTCCAATGATAGCACAAAATGGACTGAAATGCAAATACAAAGGGGCATACTGCACTTCTAAATTCGAGTGGGACAAAGTTAAAGCTTCAGCCAGATAGTCATCCTGGGAATGTCCACACAAAAAAAAAATCATAAAATAATGTAATGTAGCATAAAAAATGACTTTCACAAATTACGTAATTCCAAAAAGTATTTTTAATATACATGTATTAGAATATGAGGAGTAATTTTAAAAATGGAAGATGTATTTTGCTTAGGTGCTATATGCTCACTAAGAGTATGTCTGTTATACATACTTATTCTTTTAAAAAACAAAAATATATTCATGTGGTATCCAGTACACTTTGGGAGTCATTATACTAAAATGCTGAGAAAAGCCTCTCCACTTAAATAATCCTTTTAAATGCCAACTCCCAAATTGGTCTGTTATCCTGATGATAATCTTATTTGCTTTAATGCAATCAAGTTATTTCAAATCCATTAAAATATATACAAAGTAATATGAAAATAAAAACATACAAAGACAAATATAGGAAAATGAAATATGAGGTCAGTGAGATGTGCCAGGAAGTATTCAAATGGACAATTGTAATTTAATGGATAACAATATGAAGATTTTAGAGTAGTTCATAACAGGATACCTTAGTAGAGAGTTGTGAATGCATTAAACACTATTACATTGTATCGCACATTCAGATTATTCAAACAAATTGTACTTGGGAAGTTGCAACATTACTTATGATCTGAAACATCCAAGTCTTCTCAGACTTTGTGTTTTGGGTGATTTGTTTCAGTATTATAGATGAAAGAAAGCACCTTATTGACATACACACTGTATGTTAAAATACATGTGCAATTTTTTTTTTCTGCCGGGAGCCCCTATCAAATTTCTACAGTGGATTTCAAGTAAAACAGCTCTTAAAGGATTGTCTACAACAAGCATGTTCAAAACACCAACACTTAGAGTAGGTCCTAATGTTTTCTTCATAATGTGGTGTTGAAATGTATAACAACAATAAGCCACTTCAGAGATACTATCTGTGCATGGGCAGATAAAGGTCATTTGTACCAAACTATTAAGGGGACTGCTGGATACGTGTACAACAAAGTTATATAATAATTATTCACTTATGCATCAGTGGAACATTCTATGCTACATTGGTGGAAGTATTCTTTTCTAGAGGGCAAACAAAAGGTTATCATGAGGCACCTCCATTACTTTGGCATTGATTTGTTATAAAATGCACAAAGAAGGACGTTTCCATGTGTCAAAGATCTGTGGATATTTGGGGGTCATTTGTACAATTAAGTGCCATCTCCGAAGTGGCATGTTAACTTTATTGTATCGCCAAGCACACTCAGTGTGTGACAGTGTGAGTTATACTTCCTCATTACTTGTACACTATATTATGTAGTTGCAACTACCATTAGTATGTAAAATTTTCCAACTAATGCTGATGCATCTGGGACTCTGGGTAAACTTTGCAGGACACATTAAGCATATATGTCACAACCTTCTGGGGGTAGCCTCTGTTGCAGTCACATTACTGTAATAGAAGGGAAAAAAAGAGATAAGAACATTATAAATAGTATAATATAGGACATTGCAGGAGGTCAAAATAAGTATTAAAAAAAAATACAAGTACTGTTAGGTGTTAGTCATGATAGACATATACTTGAACTCTGTTAAATAAGAAGAAAAAGAAAATGATGAATAACCTTTTTTTACAATCAATAAAGCTGTACACATTATTTACACGAGTGTTGATCAAAAGAGCATATGGGGCCGGGGGATGGTGAAAGGCCCGGCACACCTGCATAGCCAGGTAGTGAGCAAAAAAAAAAAAATTTTGGCACCTGAAAAAAAGGGTGTTTTTACCTGTTTTTTTTGCTAGGGGAGGGGGCCCGGGCCCCCCGCCCCCCTAGATCCGCCACTGGCCTCTCTATAGGTCTTGTAAACACACTATGAAACCTCTGCCTATATAAAATATATCCCACGGTTTACAGATCTTCTTAATTTTGAAGTACATGTGTGTATATTATCTGAGGAGTCTTGACATCAAGTGAGAAAAGTTTCCATTAAAAATAGAGCATTTCAGAGCTGAAAATGAAATACCATGTGCTCTAGCATTAAATCATTATTTTCTATACTTAAAAAAAAAAAGAATTCCTCAGCCACTGCCCCTGCTGGCAGTAAAATATTGTAGAAATGTCATGCATAAGCCTATATGGTATAAAGTGCATAGGCTGATTGACTAATGAGAGGAAAGTCTACTGGAAGGGAAACATCAAATATTTTAGCCATTTAGATCCCTTAAAATATGTACAGCATTCCTGTGAAATCAGAAAAATACATTTTTATCTAGGTTAACTTTACAGATACATGTACTTTCAAATAACTGATAGTGAAAAGGAAGTTACAGCATGATTATTTCAAATCATATAACATTCTGAAAAACATATTCTTCTCCATGTAAAATAATTAGGAGATGCAATTCCCACTCATTTTCTACTTTTTCCAAAAATTAGAAGCACTTCGGGTAAATTAATAGGGGCCATTTTAGAAGAAAAAAATCACTTCTAATCTCATATTCATAAAGGATAATTAATCTGATTCGACCCATTACACTCACAAAGTCACAATAGTTTAGCTTGAACCTCCGCTAGAAATCAAAATGGTTTCTAAGATGAAAATGAAATCCCTGTCTCAACTATACTGTCTGTAGAGCTACTCTCTTGACTTAACACTATTATTTATTAACAGCTAGATTCTAGGTTTATTATTTTCCACTGCTATATTTACTATCTAAATATAAAAAGCTTAAACCGGAGACTATCGCCCACACTCCAAAAATAGCGGAAAATTGAGCAGCGTAGAATTTTTTTCTTTCTTCTTTCTTTCTCCTGCTCCCTTTTAATTTTAATTAATGTGATTTGAATTCGGCGTAAATATTCATAATTGAATGAAACACGCCAATAAAACAAAAACAACAACCTGTCAAATTCAAAATTGCCCTGACGTCCCCCCATGCATCTACAAATTAATACACCCTACCCGCACCTCCAGTTAAAACTCAGACGAGTATTTTGGAGGACCAACCAACCAAGATAGAAGTTAGAACCAAGATACTCTACATAGATTCTAGATCTAACGGGATCTGGAGTTGCCTTGAATTTTTAAGTCCTCGATAATTTTACCTGCAGTGTTGTACTGCTGTGCACTTGCATTTTCGCCTTCAAAGTAGACCAATTAATTAAACATGACCAATATTAAACTCATTCAATTTCAATGCGCATGCAGCGCCAGCCCGATTATGGACGATCGGTCGCGGTCAACCCTCACACTCACGCAGTCTATGCATATGCACGCGCACGTACGTGTACACTGTAGTGTAGAGTGTAGAACTCTGCGTCGTGAGTCGTGACAATAGCCGAGGAAAATAATTCCTTTTTTTAATTTTACAGAAGACATTTCGAGTACATTCTCTACTCTCCTGATCTATGTTCGTTATCGGAACACTATAAATTTTAAATGTACACAACATATCTTCATACGTACCCAAATAGACGTAGGTTCTATCTGATGTTACTTGCCACGTACGTACAGCTCATTTGCAAGCGATAACATGATTATGAGACGCCAAACCATTGCGCGCTATTTAATTAAAAACACAAAGACAAACAAATGTTCCGGTACGTGACATAACGGTACGGTACGTACGTAATATATTTTGTTTGGGACCGAAAAATGAAACAGTGCACTAAGATATTAGAAGGATTAGTATGTTGTTTAAGATATTACATATAGCCACTCAGACCTTTCTTTTTCTCTAGCGTAAGTACACCAAATACATTTGCGTGCAGCGCGCGCGTACTATAGCGTATAGCTAGCTAGCTTCCACGATAATTTGTTGTCGTCCCTTTAAAAATGTCGGCAAGTTCAGCATGGCTGTGATGCATGCATGATGACCCGTTGTCTTAACCTTTCCTGACGCCATGTTGAAAGTCGGAGTTATACATACAGTACACGGTGCAAAACCTTCTATTGAACACGCTCTGGGTCAGCTGCTAGGTAGCAACGTAATATCTCATGTGTCTTTATACTGCTCACGAGGAGAATATTACATAGAACGGTAGCTAGCTACGGCCGTAGCCCTTCACGTAGCATTTCAACTGATTTCGCCACGTGTGGATTTCGCACTTCGCATGTATTATGCACATATACTTATTCTGCAAGACATTGTCCACTAACGAATACATCTTTGGCATCTCTGACAACCGGTCCACCAATTTTTAAAGTATTATTACTTTTGTATCGCTTGTGACAGAAATCTTGAGACGACGAGAGAACACGGGCAATATAGAATGCATGAGCTCCTAAGAGTCCTATGATCGCACATCGCGTTGATTGCAAATGGAAAGAGTTCTTCATGGATCAAACTAGGGCTAGATTAGCCTGTAGAGCATATAGGGAAACAGCAGGAGCCTAGCTATGCGACGAACATAGCTTTAATTGATTTCTTTATAATAAGTTGATTGAGGCCGACAACTAACTTGGTGGTAGTTCTTGATCTACATCGAATGGCTACAACGTCTCGGAGTTGTGCCAGATGCCCCGAATGGTTTTTAGCTCCAAATTAAGGTCTTCAGACTTTAATCCAATTAATGCTTCAATTCAATAGAAATGCCACGATTTACATACATCACGACATTGCAGTGCATCAGTTAGTTCTGGGTCGGAACTAACCCACTCATGCCGACTCCTTACAACTATTTACCTCTACAATTAAGACTACAGCCAGATTTGCCCGATCTAGGAGGCCGAAGCGAGACAAGTGAGAGACCAATCGGAGTAAAGGATTGGTGATAGATAATATTCAATATACGGTTATTAGAAGGAACTGATGATGGCAACTGCAGCGTATAACTCTCTGAGTCGTGCTGGCTTGACATTTGAGTATCTACATACGAACTCGTGAGTGTCTCTATCAGGATGTATAGCCTTTATTTCTTTCTTTTCAACAATTCGGACTCTAATTTTGCAGTTAGAGACCTTATTTATTTAAAGGTCTACCCTTTTTTTGTTCAGGCTTTTCAAGCCAGATTGAGTGCAGTCGGCTAGATACTGGCCTATTTCCCAATTGGAAAGATTTCCTTTTGCGACAGCCACCTAAGAATAAAATTATTACAGCATTAGGAATACTTCATTATTATACATTATAACCCTATCACTGACCCTAACGGTTACCATGTGCGCGCTAAACCTGCACATGCGCGCACATGGTACACCGTTAGGGTTAGTGATAGGGTTGTAATAAATAGGTAATAATGAACGATTTTTTTTTTTTCTTCTTCAATTTGGGTGGCTGTCGCAAAAGGAAATCTTTCCAAGCAAGTTGTAATGTAGACTACAACGGTAGATTTTGTAATCAACATATGCATAATATATGTAGATTAAAGCATCAAAATATTGTGGTAAGCGTGTACCGTTGTAGTTGCAAGTGTGTAGATGAACACTGGATTCGAAAAAATTAACCCTCACTTGTTCATGGCTTTGAATATGGCAACTTAATTTGATAAAACTTATAGACAGTGAAGTATATATTATATGGGGTAATCTGTTTTGATTATTCGCGTGGTATGTTTTCAAAGAACATACGAATTTAAGAAACAACCACGTACATAACAGGCCAAGTTGGTAATACATGTGGTTATATATTATATATATATATATATATATATTTAGATCTACTGTATTTCCATAAATAAATGAAGGGGTCAAAATATCACATACATTGTACATGTACAAACCACAATTTTATGGTGCTGGTTTTATTCTTATACATGTACTTGGACCAAATGGATAACTTCAAAAATTCTAGCTTTTTTACGATTTGGCATCAATTGTATACAATGCCAAGTTGTAAAAAAGCTATATATGTGCGATTTTATCAGTAATAGTTATTCTTTATTTTTTCTTTTTATATTTACCAGAGCCAAATCGCCATTTTTTTAAATTCTCCTACATGATTGGTGTATGTGATTCATTTGTACATAGGCTTTAAACGTACCGATTTTCATGTATTAGGTTTTGCGGCATGGGCTTAAAGGTCGGGTGACATCCAAATGTAAGTTGATTCCTTTTGATGTGCAGGGCTGCATACAACTCATATTTTGTTATTCAAACATCTAAATATATTTCATAGATTTTTAAATATTTTTAAAAATAATTTTCTCAGACCTGCTAAGCTCCACCCTAAAAAAATGTTCCAGATCTCATTCGTCTTGTGACATCACCGGCCTGTCAATCATTAGTAAGCTAACAAGAGGCAGTGGTATGTAGCTTCCCCAGAGCTGACCACCTGTTTACAATAGACCATACAATACCAACATAGTAGTTGCTATGTCAGACGTGCTGTAGCATCACCAGGAAAAGAAAGGTAATGTGGAGGTATTGTATGAAATAATTCAATTCTTTTGTGAGCATGTGCTGAGCTGGGGAAAGTTACATACCATTGTCTCTTGTTAGCTCACTAATGATCGACGGATGATGTTGGAAGATGAATGAGATCTGGAGCATTTTTTTAAGGGTGGAGCTTAGCAGGTCTGAGAAAATTATTTTTAAAAATATTTAAAATCTATGAAATATATTTAGATGTTTGAATAACAAAATATGAGTTATATGCAGCCCTGCACATCAACAAGAATCAACTTATATTTGATGTCACCTGACCTTTATGAACCACTCGGCTCCACTGTACTCTGATCCGATCCTTCTGTTTCATTTCTAATTTTGATGACTATGTTGGCTGTAAGGTTAACCAACCACTGACATGTTTCCAAATATCTTCGATGAAATCGTGCCCGATGAAGTAAAGTGGAGACCTAGTAAGCTACTTAGCTGTCTTTATTGATAGAGAAGTGGTTGTATATGTATATGTAAATATTTATGAGTCAAATGCGTTCTAGGTCCAGGTAAACGTTTGACATCTACAGGGCGTTAAAAACAGGAAACCCAACAGTCTCCACAAAATCTATCAAAGGACTACAGGCCGGCAGTGATATTCCACACAGTATTCAAACCAAGGTAACATTGCTTTTTTTCCAATGTTACCTTGGATTTAGATGGTAAGCTTTGACATTATAAACTTCACGAAACGTAAAAGAAGAGGTCAGTAATGATTTTTAACCAAGAAGAGGTGAGTTATTCAGGGAACATGAACCTACCTGTGTTTATCTCCAATTGAATATTGAAGCACGGTCTGATTAAGTTTGGAATCGTAAAACGGACATTTATAAATGTCGGTGAAGTCAAGTTTTCAAGCACAAAAGGCCTACTTTGTTGGTGTGCGCTGCTGGTCCCATGATATGCAAACTTGTTAAAATTAGTCCAGACTGTCTCTTCTATGTAGAACGTCGTTGCAGAATGTTTGGTTGTTGTTATTTATTTTTGCTCTGAAAGTAATATACATGTACCTATTATACATGTATATAGTAGTGTATACCTTAGTTATATTATTACCTATTACCAAAAATAAAATCCACATATGCAATGATGCTATTCATTGATGCATCATCAAGGAGACCTAACCAACATATTGAAAAAACATGCCAAATGAGTCCTTTTCAGAGGGTATGAATTTCATTACCGGTAAACATGGCATGCCAATTCTATTTGCATGAGTTTTTCAAATTCGGGGGTTTCCCCCCTTAAAAAAGAAAGTTTTTATCACGATTATTTGGATTTTGTACGATGAATACCAGTCACATGCAGATTCGTTTGAAGATAGTTATCCTGAATAGGCATAATGATACCTACAAATGCAGGGCCTAAAATAATACAAAACTGCTATGTTTAGCTTTCTGCCATCTATAACGCTTTTATTGTAAATGAAAGTACAGCGCCGGTATTCAATTCTATACTTAGGTACAAAATTTAAGCTTTTTACTTAGTATTTGGCTTAAAGATAAAGACCAGTTCTGGTCATGCGATTGCATTGTGAAAGAAACGTGGAATCGATCAGAAAAGGTTGATCATCTAGCATATAAGTATTGGTGTGTACTGCAAGGTTCTGGAATCATCAAAATGATAAGAAATTTGGCCCAGTCTTGGTAAAGTTACAAGCACTGTACACAGAAAGACGTATATGGGACTACGCGACCACGTGCGCGATATCTATTTGGTCCCAATAGATATAATTTACCAAATATATCAATTAGTAGGCGGTTTCCCGGCAAAATTTGTTTCATCACGTATTAGTCAAAACATATTCTTTCACATGATTGGTAATGAGAGCTTCCATTTCATTTTTGAGAGAGGGCGTTTCCAAAGCTGGTCTTTACCTTTAAAGATACTATGTCCCTTTGCAGCCAACATAAAATTCTGTAGAACTTTGCAGGAATTATGAATATGTCATGTATGTCCTATTTGTGAAATTTAAACGTTAGCAGTGTCCTAATATTCAAATTATGCAAGGAAACCCGTTTACTTGGTAGACTTCACTGTCAGACACTATTGAGTGAGTGACTGGCTTTTTCATCTTTGGTAATAACATACATAAAATGGGCTGTAAAGGGTACATGAGCATGTCTACATCAATAACCCACTTCTTGAAATGGCCAAAATTAAACTGATTGAATCTTTGCGCAGCATAAAACGTACGACCATTCGGTACAATGGTCTGAAAAATCAGACTATTACTTACTGGCTCTATAGCTCCTAAGTCGATTCGACAACTAATAGTCGTTATTTTCCCACTTAAAGACATTTTCAAGCCCCCTTTTTAGGGAAGTTCTAAATTAGTATTGTCTTTCAAATGCCGTTGGAATTTAACCTTTTCATTTTTGGCCTGCAAATGGGACATAGTACCTTTAAGTAAATTACTTAGCCAAAATTGAGATTCAATTCACTGGCTATATAGGTATAGTAAAGTATATTTTGTCTTAGTAAATGACTTAAGTATTTTACTTAAGCAAGGTTATAGTATTCAAATATCTCTTTTTGACTAAGTAATTTGCTTAAACTAAGGAATATGAATTAGGACACTTATAAGCTACACCGGTACTCGTAAGAGCAAGTTGTGCTGACATGGCAGCCTTCAATCGCATTCACGAACACTATCAGTGAGCACTTCGTCACTACTTGGTTCAAGATCGTGTACATCCTCTTGACAAATACAATGATGTCGATTGTCGAGTTGATCAAAAGATATCGGTTTAATCGAGAAGGAATCAACTACATAACTGAACCATTGATTGATGATATTGCTCCAAGGGAATATCAACAATCTGATTTGATCGGGATAATGATGTAGCTCCAGACGTGAATCGTACAGTAAGATAATTAAAAAAAAAAATTAACACTTAGGCCTAATTTCCCATAGATTTAATCGTCGCACAAAATCACTTTATCGCAGAGATAATCAAGGCAATCAATCGATCGCCGCTCAGAAACTGTTGACAAAATTATGAAGTCATGATACGTCACAAGTATTTTACTTAGATTTTGTCTTACGTAAGTAAAAATCTAAAATGCGATTTGAATACGAGATAAAGTTCTTAGCTTAGTCATTTACTTAGTAAATTTCTTACTTATTCAATTCAATACTTAAGTTTGAAATATGAGTATTTTACTTAGTGGTATATTTGGTATTCAGTTCAAACTTTTGGCTAAGTATTTTACCCTACATTTAAGACAGCTCCCTACCAGACTTGAGCCAATTATTTGGAGGCCTTGATTGGTAGGCATATGGTTTTCATTACTTTTGATTAGCAGGAAGATTTTGGAATACGGACACTATGAAATCTAGAGCATCCTACAGCCAAATTATACAAAATGTGGAATGTACTGAAAAAAGGTGCTGGGGCTTCAAGCCTTCAACCCCCACAGCCCTCAAGTTTCGCGGCCCATGCAGTATGCCTTCACCTAAAAATGTGTACCTAGTTTACAGCCTTTGTAGATCTAGGATCGATCCTTTTAAAGAAATATTACTTTCGTTATTTGTTACTTTCGTTATTTGGTTTGTCGTTTCCTAACTTGCCTTGGAAGATATTGGAAAATGTACATGTACATGAAGTAGGCTTATAAGAAAGTTAAAAGGAACAGATACCTTGAATTTGACACTTTCGATGCATGATAAACAATCCAGACTCTACCTTTCTAATGCATTTAAACAATCCATAATTTTCTCGAATGCAGTTGCACAACAAGAACTCAAGGTTATCTTTGAGCTAGAAGATCTAAACTGAAAAGAGGTTGTAAATGGGTACCTGAAATGCCACATGAGCTCTTTTATACCTGCATTTTCTGCCCCAGATCTACAATCTACTAAATGAAGAAGATCGATGTTTTCATCTGTTAATTTTCATTTTATTTATTGCAGAAACTGCATATAACAAAAATGGTTATCTCAAAGTCACTAATGTAATAGTTAAATTAGATTTTCATGGACTTTCTTTTCTTTTCAGAACAACGCACGAGTTTTTATTCGGAGCGCTCGCTGAACTTCTTGACAATGCCAGGTAAAAGTTGAATGATGGCAGTCGTATGTATACCGAACAATATGTCTATGAATGAAGAAGACATGGCCCAAAGAAAAGGAGGAATTTCTTGATGTGTAACGATGTGTACGGGCTCGTTCCGATATGAAGCGGCAAACCCCTAAAAAAAACCCGCGGATTTAGTGTTCAGATATTGCGCGGCACTCATGGTACGAGATGCGAGTACGCGTCACATTTAGTTAATTTACGCTTTTAATTGTGAATGGATATTTCACCCCAAACCTGATATTTCTGCTTTTCCTCAGATGGCATCCCACATTAGAGCCTTCCTAATTGCCGCCATGCGGCACAAAAGATGATTTGTACCGCGGAAGCTATTTTTTCACCTTCTTGCTATTCATGTACATGTTTTAGCAGCGGGATTTTCAAATATTTTTTTTTTGCGGGTGGTCGCTGCATATTTGAACAAGCGTTAAATGTAATTCTCACTCAGCTGATAGAGTCAGTAGGCTAGACCGTTTCACTGCAATTCATGTTGCTGACTATATATTACTTCCTTTCTACTACAGTCTGCTCTACCAAAGAGCATAGAATACTATAAAAACACTTTGTCTCGCGTATGTTCACATGCAGTGTTTTTTGTTTTCTTTCTTTCTCTCAGGGATGCAGATGCAAGTCGTATGGATGTATACACAGGTAAATAATATGACAAATGAGTATATGAAATGTCTCCAGGGGTCAAATTTCTTTTGCAACATCGTGATGTGCAAAATGGCAGTATTTTAATCCCAGATGCCTTTGCAGACATTAAAAATAATAATTATAAAACTATAAAATTAGATATATATAGTGAGACCTCTATCATTGTGACGCACATTGTGTCATTTACTTATGCTTTAATCAATATCCAGTCAACCTCGTCGATAATGAAAAGTCCCAATTTTTATTCTTAGTCTTCCGTGTGTTTATCCTCCATATTAGTCGACTGTTTAAAAGTCGATCAAATTCTCAGAATAGAAAAATTCCAAGGAAAAAGAACTGAATTCACATCGCAAAAGTCGAACGAGACCGCAATGTGTAATCAAACCCTGTCAAAGCGCGTGTACGCACCGAACGCCGATTTTGTTAACACAATACATGTACACCCCTGTACTCCTGACATAGTCTGCATAAAAATGCATTTCTTCAATGTGTGATCTATATATTTATATTGAATTATGCTAAGAGGAACAATGTCCAACGAGATGCAGAGTGTATATATATATATATATATACAGTCAAACCTGCTTTTAATAGTGACCACCTGTCTACAAAGACCACAAAATGTGTTTTCCTTGAAAGTGGTTTATCATTGAAACATGTACTAAAGGAACCTGTACATAAAGACCACCTGCCTATACAGACCACTTTTCTTGTCTCCCTTGGGTGGTCTTTATAGAAAGGTTTCACTGTATATAAGTTTGTATATATATATATATATATATATATTTAATGTTATACTGTATACACATTTTTTTTGGTGTGTGTATGTCGATTCATGTTGTGTCCTCTCTCCTTGCGCCTTGGCGCATTGTATGGGGATACGATGCCCATATAATTATGTTGACGCCTAGCATTTTTGTCCAAAGTCAAATAAAATCATTACTTGTCAAAGCTCTAAGGGCGAAAATTTGTAAAAACGATTTCTTTGTGTACGGAGGATTATAATTTCTTGTATTGGTTTGTATTTTCTCAAACTCCGAGCAGAGGTCTATAACTTCTTCTATATATTAACACACGCGCGCGCGCACACATACATACATAATTAAATAAGAGAGTATCGAATTCTATAAAGTACTCTATACAGAACTGTATTCATAACTCTATACTTTCTTAATTTACGCCCCAAGGGCAAAAATGAAAAACAATTTCTTTGTGTACGTAGGATTATCATTTCTTGTGTTTTGTGTATTTTCTCGAACTCCGAGCAGAACTCTATACTTTCTTCCATATGTAGGACTATTATATATATATTATATATATATATATAATATATATATTATATATATATTTAATGTCGAGTTCTGCTCGGAGTTCGAAAAATAATAAAACACAATAAATAATTATCCTCCATACAAGAAATATATTTTTTAAAACAAATTTCCGCCCTTACAAGGTCTTTGTGAAGTAATGATTTTAATTGATTTTTTAAAGGATTGTTATGCTTCAAAATATGCGGATCTTATCCCGCAAAATATGACAAGGCCGAAAGAAAGAGGACACGAATATACGTACGTCACAAAAACATTAGAAGGCAGCAAGTAAGAAAACGCGCGAAGGAAAGAGGTATGATATGTGAGGTAATATATATACATGTATTATGTATATATATATATATACTGTATATTATAATGAAGTTCTGCTCGGAGTTCGAGAAAATAGGCAAAAACTCAATTTATAACGATCCGTATGTACATACATACATAGGCCATCTCCTTCAAGTTTGTCTTCAATAGGCCTTCATGATAGGCCCACCCTTACCCACTTTTGCTACGTTGCACTTAAAAATACGACATGTTTTAGATAGAACTGCAATACTTTGTGCATGGACCCTTTTTGTGTTAGTACATGCAGCTGTGGTTATGTATTAGTGACAATGAATAGGGATGTAAGCCTCGGAATGTATGTCGGTCGGCACCAGTGGCGGATCCAGGGCGGGGGCTCGGGCCCCCTCCCCTAGCAAAAAAAAAAACGGGTAAAAACATCCTTTTTTGTTACAAAAAAAGAAGATGGGCCCCCTTCCCTGGCGTCAAGGGGGTGGATGTTGATTTTTTTTTTAAATAGCACTATTCCCCCCCCCCAATGAGCAACAACAAAAAACTATTGCTCACTACCCACCCCCACTGAGCGAAAAATCGGGCCGGCACGATTTTCAAATTCTCGCCCGGCGAAGTGGGCCCCTTTTTGGCCCCTCCTTGCCGCCGGCTGGATCCGCCCCTGGTGCCGACCGACATACATTCCGAGGCTTACATCCCTATTCATTGTCACTAATACATAACCAGGTGTCATAAATAGGTGTCATTTCTGGCGTTCATTGACTGACCCCGTGTCCACCCCAAAAAAAAAAAAAAAAATCATCGTATACTTATAGCTATACCGTTTCGGGATAGCCATACGATGGTGTTTGTGTACGGCTGTGCGCTTACTAACGATACGTCGTACAAAGTTACGTCGTACAAAGTTACGTCGTATAGCGAAACTAGGAATATGGGCATCGTTTCGAACTAGAACGGTATAACTGGGCGGGGCTTAAA